>CM052445.1:21754785-21780980 GCA_028533085.1 Varecia variegata | reverse complement strand
TGCTTCATTTTTTATATTCTATTAATATATTCTTCTAAAATTCATAAATATGTACATTTAATATTTTACTACTTTCTTGACACAAAACTAAGTTTTCACCTTATTACGTTTCTTAACATTTTCAATTGAGTATTATTATTTATGCTTTGAGAGTATGGAGTGATAACTCCATGACATTTTGGGTAATTCAGCCTTTATTGTAAATTCTTTACAAGCTTAATACTTTGTTTTCTATGACAAAGGAAGTAACATGTATTTGTTGGAGTTGTAGAATTATTGGGATGGTAAATGAGAAAATGTCACAAAATAACTTCTGTTTAGGTCTGCATCTCCTTAATTCTTTATGGTAACATATAGATCCTTGGAAACATCAAAAACCTTATATTCACGAATGTCATAGTTCTTAGTTTTGATTAATGACAAGAGTAGGCACTGAAAACCATGTATTTGGAGCAAGATGTTTGAAAGTAGGCCTGGGTGGACTGGCTCTTTTTGGTTTTTCTTAACATATGATCCAGTATGTATTTATTTTTCTGTCCAGGTTTAAGAGCAGGACTAGCTGCCTCAATTGCTGGGAGTTCCATTATCAATAAAATGTTACTAGCAAACATTGATCCATTTGGTGCAACACCATTTATTGATCCAGATCCAGATTCAGTGTAAGAAAATGCCTTTGCAAATATTTTGTTTTGGCTTTTCTTGTTGCTGTTTTATGTGAATTGTAATATTTTTAACTGCCTTACAATAAATATGGTTCCATATACAAAAAGGATGGTCAGCACATTTCAAAAGTTGGTACTGATGGGCATATTGAGCCCTTTGAAATTCAGTGGTCTCCATGCTCTGGCCCTGAGGGAGGTCTTTTTTCAGCCTTTCCTCTCTGAAACCAGCCCTCAGGAAGGAAGGAACAGCTCTATTCACTTTCTCTGGAATATTTTACTCAATGGCACCTTTGCACCTGTATTTATGCTATTGCCTTTACCTCCTTTCCTCTCAAGCCTTGCCAAATCTGTCATCTTCCCACATCCAGCCTCTAGGTTTACTTATTTGGGAAGCTTATGGCCCACATGGATCTCTTCCCTTCTCAAAAGTCCTCAAAAAAATTTTTTTGACAGTTCAAGATATACCTTTTCACTTCCATTTTTAATTTTGCTTTTGTTATATCTCATTTCTATAATGACATTCCTCAAAGACAGTACCATATTTTAAATTATCCGAAACACCTAGAAGAGTAGACTGAATCTAGTAGTTTTTTGTTCAATAAGTATTTGTCCATTGTTAAGAGTAGAAGTGGAGGAAATGATCAAAAAAAGGAGTGTTGGCTCCTGATTTCAAGACCCTCCAGTAATCATCCTAATTTATATGATTAGTGAGGGACTTATGTAGGAGATGGAACCACTAAGATTTTGTTATAGTTAATAGAAAACCAAACCATAGCTGTCTCTGCTTTGCTTTTCATATCATCCCTTTA
Source organism: Varecia variegata (assembly GCA_028533085.1). Classification (NCBI taxonomy): domain Eukaryota; kingdom Metazoa; phylum Chordata; class Mammalia; order Primates; family Lemuridae; genus Varecia; species Varecia variegata. Next base: position 21,779,509 of record CM052445.1, on the reverse strand, counting down.
TATCACCAGAAATTGTACACATGTCCTATGGTTCTACATATCCATATAAATAGGAAGTGATTATTGCTAAACTTTGCCATCTTGTATAAGGAGTGGAAGTTTAAATGGTTTTAAGTGCTATTTTGTGTACAAATTGTAAGTGTTATAATGAACCTGAAATTGACTTTTATGTACTTTTCCTTATGATCATAGAGATGGATATTCAGAAAAATGTGTCATGAACAATTACTTTGGGATTGGATTAGATGCAAAAATTTCATTAGAATTTAATAATAAGAGAGAGGAGCACCCTGAAAAATGCAGGTAATTTTGGTAATAGTAATAATATTATTACATAAGGGCAATTTTACTTTAATTTCATTTATTATCTCTTTTGCTTGCTCTGCCCTTAAGAAGTAAATAAATAAAGTTTCCTGAAATTGCCTGCCAACATTTATTTTCAGAAGCCGAACTAAAAACTTGATGTGGTATGGCGTCCTTGGAACCCGGGAGTTATTACAGAGGTCATACAAGAATTTAGAACAAAGGGTTCAACTTGAGGTAAGTTCATCACGAAATAAAGACATCATTTACTTACATAGATTATCTTAGTTAGAAAAATAATTTCATTTGTGGAGCTAATTTGATCTAAATTCCTCTTGATTAGTGATTAAATACTCAAGGGGAAAAATGGGAGTGCTGATGAACTTTCTACTAAAGGAGGTATAGACACTGGATATGAGTGATGCACTTAACTGTCATCCTCATTATCTCCTGAAATTTCGTCTACTATTGGGGTAATACCCCAGGAAAAGATAGAGCTGTGGGGATATATTATAGGAGAGGGTTTTTAATGGGTTTTCTCATTTAAGTTTCCAAATTCTGACCCAATTCTATAATACACAAAGTTTTACAGATCCCTGCAAATAACATTCATACTAATTAGAATTGTTTAATTTAAATGTATGTTTATTTTTTGTTCCAATTATTTCTAACAAGAAATTAGTAAAAGAAAAAGGTTTTGAGCATGTAATTTTTAAAATATATTTTACTAATTTAAATAGGAAATTAAGGACAGCAAACGTTATTTAATCTCCTTCCATCACAGGAAAAAGAAGGTTGGGGACATGGCTCTGAAAAGTCTATCAATTTCCGTGAATTTTATTTTCTTTTACTCTTGTTCCAGGGATCCCTATGCTGATAGGCACATCTTTCCTTTCTTGTGTCTTTTTATGAACAGATATTTTTAATTAAAGTATATCATATATACAGAAAAATGTATAAATGTTAAGTCTACAGCTCAACAATTTAAACAGAGCATTGTTATTTTAGATGTTATCTCAACACTGGAATGTGGGCTAAAGAGGTGCCAGGCTCATTCATTATCAACTCCATGTCCTGGTCAAGATCAGCATATTGTACCTTTCACTGTAAAAACAACTGCATGATCAGCTGGTTTGATTTATCGTTGCTTATAAAATTAAGACAGACAGACCTATTCACCATACCATATTACCTGGTGAAATAAGCACAGAAAGATCAGAAAAAAAGTGTAACTGCAGTTTGGTAGCATTTTGCAACATCATGAACCCACAAATGGAAACGTGGGATGATAGGGAAGATTATAAAAGAGTAGAACACGCCTGACGTTTTTCCTGAATATAAAAAACTTTTGAGTCATGTGACCTTAATTTATTATCTGTGCTTCTCCTATTTTTCCTATGACATTCTATAAAATAGATTAAGCACTTAACTCCAGATGTTTTGCTTAATAAGTGTATGTTAAATTCAGCACTGCCCATGAAACTTCTTTCTGAAAGTGTTCTTTTTCCATACTACGTTTGCAAATAAAGTGCATCCATTTCTCAAATCTTTAAAGACTGCTCTGATTATTTTAAAAAATACTTCTTGTATTTATAGAGGTAGCATTTTTTATTTTTTTCCATTTCCTTTAAGTTAGTCATATGACTTAAAACAGCTTCTTCTAAAGGATACAAAGATATTTGTTTAATGCATTGGGTAGAGAAAAAGTTTATTATTCTAGTAAGTATTTCATATGTAGTCACTTAACAAATATACATTGAACACCAGCTACGTGTCAGGCACACCCCTAGGTGCTGGGTTACAGTGTGGACTTTTGAATGTGAAATGCTCAGCCTGGTCTAATGGTTAACACACTGTGTTTTCATGAAAAAGGAAAAAAAGGAATTGTAAAAAATGCATGTGGGGGTAAATCATTTATGAAGTCTGAGTTATTTAAAGTGGTTGAAAATGGGTTCAGACTGGATTCTCCTTTGTTCTAAAGGTAGGAGATAATTTTGATTGCATATTAAAATGCAATTTTTAAAAAATTATGTTAGTTATTTTTAGTATAAAAATTATTGAATGAAAATGTAGAATATATTTTAAGTGTAACATCTGCAGGCTCTTCTCTTTTTAAAATGAAGGCTTAAATTTTTCAATTGGATTAAATGTTCACTTAGAAAAATTTTAAGTGGTTTGGTTTAAGTGCCGATTAAAATATTGAATATGATCATCATATAATTTATATAATATAATTATGGTCATTTTTCTTAAGTAATTTAAAAAAAAATCAGTTTCTTAACTGATTGTCACCTTAATAGGCAACTAAGCCTTTATTTAAGAGTTAATAGAATGAGGCAAACAATAGCCAGGCACGGTGGCACATGCCTGTAGTCCCAACTACTTGGGAGGCTGAGGCAGGAGGATCGCTTGAGCCCAGGAATTCAAGGCTGTAGTGATCTGTGATCGTGCCAGTGCACTCCAGCCTGAGCAACAGAGCAAGACTCCATCTCTAAAGCAAAAACAAATATGCATTGAACACCAGCTCTGTGCAAAAAAAGCAAACAGCATTAATTTAATTTTTAAAAATTAATTGAAGAAACAACATTCATGAAAAGGTAACAATTCTGCTTCTACTCAGTAAGAATTTATTCACGTCACGTCATTTCAGCAGCCATATCCTTCCCTCCCACCCCCTTTAAGTGGTAATGTATTTTCGCGTGGCTTTGGTTCTGACTACTTGAGCAACTCAGGCTTTTGAGATTAGCAAGTCCCCAGGTGGTTATAGAGCACCAGCAGTGTACCAGGACTGTGAGAGGTGCTAAGTGAGATGGGTAGGACCGGATTCTCCCCTTACGCAGCCTGCTTTCAAAAGGATACTTAAAATAAGTACAGAGAGGACTACAGTACAGGTGAGAATATCATAAGTGACTTGAAAAAGACTCAAGAAAAGTACTGCCTGGCTTTGGAGGAAAGAGGTATAACATTTTTTAAAAATCAGTTTTCTGTAACAGCATCTCCTATGGTTATTTATACTTTTAAATTTTTAATTAAAAAAATAAGATAAAACCTTTTGCAACATGTAGGAATGTATTAACAGGAAAGCAGACACTACCAACTCATTCTGCTCCGTAGCCTTTTGTCTTTGGTATTTTACTGTCTTCCAAATTAGTGGTTTTGCCCTTTTTACCTAATCTCTCAAGTTTTTTACCTTACAGTGTGATGGGCAGTATATTCCTCTCCCCAGTTTGCAAGGCATAGCAGTGTTGAACATCCCCAGCTACGCGGGAGGCACTAACTTCTGGGGTGGAACTAAAGAGGATGATGTAAGTAGCATAACGGGAGTAAATAGTTTGTTTCCTCAAAAATAATTGAATTACTGAAATACCTCACTTTTTAAAATGTGCTTGTTAATAGTAATTTAATCTCATGTCAGCATATTTTACATTGGGAAGATGAGGTGTAGAACAGATTTAAGATTTTATTTGAATGGTCTCTCGTGGATAGACTCTAAATTTTCTCATGTCAAATATATAGATATGCATATCTTGGGATGTATGTGATAATTTTCTGGATGAACATAGAAGAATCTACTTTGGGAAAGTAGATTTAGAAAGTAGAGAAAGGAAGGTTTTACTTTATTTCCTACCTGTGTTAGTTTTCTACTGCTGCTGTAATGAATTAACACAAATTTAGCCACATCATACTGATTTAGCACCTTACAGTTCTACGTGATAGAGTCTGACACGGTCTCACTGGGCTAAAATCGAGGTGTCAGCAGGACTGTGTTTCCTCCTGGAGACTCCTTGTACTTTCCAGCTTTTAGAGGCTGCCCACGTTCTTCCTTCCATCTTCAAAGTCAACAGAGGCAGCCGAATCCTCATGTTGCATGCTCTGACCTCCCAATCTGTTTCTTTTGCCGCTTTTAATGACTCTTGTGATTACGTTGGGCTCATACAGATCATTGAGGACAATCTCCCCAGCTCAAGGTCCTTAACTTAATCACATCTGCAAAGCTCCTTTTTGCCATGTAAGGCAACACATTCATTCACAGGTCCGGGGGATTAGGACGTGGACAATTTTGGGGTGGGCAGGGGGCATTATTCTGCCCACCACAATACCTTTCAGTACTCTTCATTTTCTAAACTTGTGTGTGTGTGCATCCGTGTGTGTGTGTGTGTGTGTGTGTATGTATATTTCTTTTTAGAAATATTAAGAGGGCTCATTTGGCCAGTGAGGTTTCGGACTATTTTTGTTTTCTTTTTATACTTTCCTATATTAAAAAAAAAATCAAACACACAACCTCACAAATGTAATTGCTCTAAAAAGAATGTAAGAGTTGTCATGATTATTAAAGTAAATATAGCAATAAAAAGGAAATATTATCAATCTTTATTTGAAGAGTCACATACATTGATTTGAGCTTATGATATAATGGTTCCCACTGACCCATTTTCTCAGGTCTCTTAAATGGACAGGCAGGAATTAAAGTATAAGATAAATTGGAAAGTATTTGTAATTTTCATGATATGAATATATTCTAATTCTATTGGAATATAAAAACTTACACCAGCAGTCAACATTTTTTGTCTACCTGTGACTGCTCTTAAATATTTTGAAGGGGAGAAATCAGTGAGATTAAGATAAATAAAGCTGGCTGGGCGCGGTGGCTCACGCCTGCAATCCTAGCACTATGGGAGGCTGAGGCGGAAGGATCGCTTGAGATCAGGAGTTCAAGACCAGCCTGAGCAGGAATGAGACCCCCACCCCCTCTCTACTAAAAATAGAAAAATTGCCCGGCTCAGTGGCAGTGGCACATGCCTGTAGTCCCAGCTACTTGGGAGGCTGAGGCAGGAGGATCGCTTGAGCCCAGGTGTTTGAGGTTGTTATAGGCTATGATGACACCACTGCACTCTAGCCGGGACAACAGTGAGACTCTGTCTCAAAAAAAAAAAAAAAAGATAAATAAAACTGACAATCCTTGAACACCCACTAAGAAGTCAGATGATTTTGTAAGAGCTTCATGGCTTCATTTTCATTATTTAATACCCACATTTTTTATCTGAATTTTACCACTGAAGAAACTGAGGCAAAGTTTCCACAGTTTGTAAATAGCAGAGGCAGGCTTTAAATTGAGGCAATCTGTTAACAAAAATTATAAGAAATTATCGATGTTAGCAAATTCATGTCCTGATATTTTCTGTGAAAGTTTTAATTAGGATACTACTTTACACTGATTATTTTTTCAGAAGCATGTTATTTATGATGTAGTAAAAGAGAAAGTAAAAAAGACAAAATAACACAGCCTAAAGTAAACTGATTTTGTGAAAATGCATCTAATGTAAAGGCAAAGTAACCCTACATGATTTTTATCCTCTGAGGCTTCTGTTTCCATACTCTCAAGCACCCTAAAAATTTGTTGTATTAAAATATAAAGCACGTATGCATATTGTTTTTAACACCTTGAAAGATTTCCTTAGGACATACCAAGTGAACTGGATTATAATATGCATGTTCATTAATTTTAACCTTATGAAACTCTATCACCTTTCTGGTTTTCCAGATTTCCCAAAATTACATGCAGCATCTTATCAAGACATTTGCATTATGTATGAACAGATATTTAACACATTTTAGACCTAGATAAATTATTTAGAAATACATTAGTTCACTGGTTCAAAGAGTACTTTGAGAGAGATATGCGTATCATATCCATATGTGTTTGAAAACCCTTTTTTAACTATAATTATTTATTTTAAGCCATCTTCAGAGTTTTTTTTTTTCTTGGATTTTCATTGCCTAATAATATTTTTTTACAGTTATGCTTATTATTTTTATAAGTTTTAAATATATCTCTATATATCAGAGTTTACATTGCTTGATGCACCACTTCACCTAAACCTTCAGTGGAAATGTAATGTAGTTTTTCCTTTCAGATATTTGCTGCACCGTCATTTGATGACAAGATCCTGGAAGTCGTTGCAATATTTGATAGCATGCAAATGGCAGTTTCAAGGGTCATTAAATTGCAGCATCATCGAATAGCCCAGGTTGGTTTCTCTAATCAAACCTGACTGCACTCCTTGGGCCACAGAGGATTGGGGGGAAGCTATTCCGAATGACTCCTACATTGGATATTCATCTATAAAATATTGACTTTCTTGTCATGTCGGTTGTTACCATGTCATTGTAAGTGGTAGAGCATAGCCTTCCATCCGACAGAACAGACTAATAGTCAAGCCAGAATGCAGATCGAGTGTCATTTCTGAGGATGATTTGTACTCAAAAATAACTTGTCTGTTTTATTTCAGTGCCGTACAGTAAAAATCACTATATTTGGCGATGAGGGAGTCCCAGTGCAGGTGGATGGTGAAGCATGGGTTCAGCCTCCAGGGATCATCAAGATTGTGCACAAAAACAGAGCTCAGATGCTAACAAGGGACAGAGTATGTAACAAAGAATGTGCTTCTAGAATTTTATCAAGTTGTTTTTTTAAAAATCTGAAATTGTTCTGCAAAATAGAAAACAAAGAAAAAGATTTAAATTGTCTTTTAAATCTGACATTGAGGTCATTGTGGTTTTAAATATGAACAAATATTTATTTATAGTAGCTTTTTAAAAATTAAGACTTTGTTTTTTCAGAGCCGTTTTAGGTTTACAGAAAAATTGAACAGAAAGTACAGAGAATTCTAATTTATATTCCCACATACTTCCTCTTCTCTCTTCCCTGTATACATAAATTCCCCTATTATTAACACCTTGCATTAATGTGGCACATTTGTTACGATTGATGAGCTAATATTGATGCATTATCTTTAACCAAAGTCCATAGTTACATTACTCTTTGAGTTTTACATCTGTGGGTTTGGACAAAGGCATAATCACTTGTATCCACCATTATAGTGTCATAGAGAATAGTTTCACTGCCCTAAAAATTCCCTGTGCTCTACCTAGTCATCCTTCCCTCCCTTACCCCTGCCCCGTCAATCACTGATCTTTTTACTGTCTCCATAGTTTTGCCTTTCCAAGAATATATATTTTTAATTAAGGTCAACCTTTAGCAAATAAGACTGCCAATATTCCTCCCATCTAGTATATATAAAATAATAAAGATTGAAGTATTAAATCTTTCTTTCAACTTTTCTATGATATAGTCATCATCATGGACTCCATTACTTTTTGTTTGTTGTGGTACACTGGAAAGCTTTTTTTATGCTTGCAATTTATTTAATGAGGTGTTAGATCAGAGAAAAAGCAATCATAGTTCTACCTAAGTACGGGCCTCAGAGTTCTAAACTAACAATTCATTGCAATATTGATTTTAAATAGGCCTTTGAAAGCACTCTGAAGTCTTGGGAAGATAAACAGAAGTGTGACTCCGGTAAACCAGTTCTTCGAACCCATTTGTACATCCACCACGCCATCGACTTGGCCACGGAGGAGGTGTCGCAGATGCAGCTGTGCTCCCAAGCTGCAGAGGAGCTCATTACGAGGTATGGAAGCTCTGCTGCCTTTTTAGACTATGAGAACTCTGGTCTCAGCCAGTTTTGGTTTTTTAATGGTAACACATGGTTTCAGTAGTTTGTGGTATCAAGAGATACAATGACTCTTCTTCACTGGCTACACCGTTTGTGCCTCACAATTGCTGCCCTCCTTTATCAAGTCCTCTCCTGTTATACACACACACACACACACACACACACACACACGTGTCCTCTGCAGTCCAGACCTTAGATGTCCTGAAACTCAATGCCTAACTTACCCTGCCACATCATACTCCTTCCATTATTATTTATTTCCCCACTTTATACACAATCATTATGCTATACTACCCACTTATATGTTGCCTTATAATTATTAATCAGATGTTTACGTAATGTAGAAGGACGTCTAAACATTAACCCTCTTCCCAGGGAGAGTCAGGGGCAAAAAAAAAAAAAAAATAAAAGAGTCCAAGAACCAGTTTCCAACAGATCTATAACATTTTGAGACCATGCATAAATTCATTTTGGCAGACAGAAAGGGAGAAGATTAAAAACAAAACAAGTCTTAGGAGCATTAAAATCAAAATCACTATAACCAGGAGCAAACTTCAGAAGAGATGAAGGACTAGTCACTGATAAAAGTGTCATCTGGTCACTGATAAAAATGTTGAAAAAGAGAAGAAGGAAAGCAAGGTTCGGTGGTTGTGGGGCTCACTTGCTTCCTCTCCCTCCCTCCTATTGCCATTTGTCCTCCCTCTCCTTCCTTACTCTCCTCTTTAAATATTTATTAGATACCTAGAATACATGAGATATTAGAGATATAAAAGAAGATATACACTCCCAACTACTGGACAAATATTCAGAATTAGAATAAAGTATTACAGCTGTACGATACTGGGTAGCTCAGAAGAAAGGGAAGAAAAGCTGAATATTTACTCGGCTAAATCCACATCACTGCATTCTGTACATCTCCGCTTCTTAGCCACAGGGATATTAGTTTTAGGGTAAATAAGTGTCTTTGAGATACCACAGACCACTTCTGTGGCCTCCGATATACAGTGTTTTCTCGAAGCCAAAATATTTTTCCCATTTTACCATCCTGTGAACCAATCAAATAACTTTACCGCAAAAAGGAAGTGAAAGTTGGCCAGACTTGCTTGTGGTCATCCTAGTTTGGTTCCTCCTCTCTTTTTAAAGTTTGCAAAAAGTTCACTTGTTTATTTTCAGAATTTATTCATCTAATATGCAATAAATATTTCTGAGCCCCTTATATGGGCCAAGCACCAGATTAGGCACAGGAGGTACCAAGATGACTACATATGGCCCTGCTTCATTTGCTCACAGATGAGTGGGCCAGAGAAGTGTGGCCAAAGGGCTGTCACAGGGCACGCAGTGTCCTCTGCGGACACACAGAGGAGGCCGTGAAGGAGGGCTGCCTGGAAAAAGTCACCTCTTAGCAGAGGCCCGGAGGGGTGTAAGTTCTTGCTACTTTCAGGAAATCTCAGAGAGCTCGGGGTGACTAAGAGATTGGCATAGTATATTCAAGAATGTGGGTAATGTGGATGGAGAGGTGAGGAAGGGCCAGATCTTTATGGGATGGCTCTGAAAGTAGCATGGAGGATTTTTTTGGAAGACAGCCAAGCTGGGGCAGGGTGAACACTAAGGGTGCTGCAGGAATAGTCCTGAGAAGAAATGATTTATTAAAGCAGTAGAGATGGAAAGGAGAAAAGAGATTTGAGACAGTTTAGAATCTAAAATCGGTATATGGGCATGAATTAGGAGACAGGATGACCTTGAGGTTTCCAGTCAATGGCTAGATGGATTGTGGTGCCTTTAAAGGAGCAATAGTATCCAGGAAGAGGAGCAGGTTTGAGAGGGAAAATGATAGGTTCCACGTGGACTTCAGAATTTAAATTACATCAGAAATACCTGGGAGGAGGTTCAACAGGCAGTTGGAAATGTTGATCTGAAGTTGATCTACCTCTTTCCCTTTCTTTGAGAATTAGAATAACATTTACCCATCTCTGTTCCTCTGATAAATAGCCCATCCTTCATGATTTTTCAAGGTTATTGACAATAATGCTGAGGTGACATTAGCAAGTAAGTTCCTTTGTGTCTTGGATTATCAATTGTGTATGATCCTTAAGAATCAAACTCTTTTCCTTTATTCTTGATTTGACAGTGTAGGGCTTCTGTCCCTTTTCTTGTTCTGTCCTTCCCAGACTGAAGGTCCTTCTCTATGAAGATGTGAGAAACAAAAAGTGTTTGAAAAGTCTTGCCTTCTTGCTCATCTGCAAGCCTTACATCATTTTATAGCAGTCAGAGGAACTTTTCCTCCTGTCTCTTCTTTGGCCTTAGTGCATTCTGGGAGTTTGTCTTTCCAGGACTTAGAGGTTTGGATATAAGAGGACTGTGGCACAACAGTCTCTGGAGTTGGATAGACACAGATTCATAGCCTGGCTCTACCACTTGTTAGCTCTGTATACTAAATCTCTCTGAGCCTCGATGTCTTCATCTATGAAGTGGAGAAAATGAATTATAGCTACCTTTTAAAGCTGTGAATATTAAATTAGATGATGCTTATAACTCACTTTGTTTATAAGTGGTATGCTCTTCCTCTAAGCTGCTGTATTTGAAGTTTCAGTAAATGAAAGACAAATTTCTACTCTTAATATTTGTGATCCCTCTCACTTTCCAATGATTCTGCAAAATGAAGTGTTACTATATTTTGTTCTCTCAAATAGCACTTTGATATGTTTATGTCTGATTCTAAGCCTAACTTTTTATATAAAGATTTTCAATTTAAAGCTCTTTGTTGCAATGGGGTTTTGAACTTGTAACTCTACTTCTTGCCATTCCTAACTGAGCAGCCATGTAAAAAAAGTTTTTTGTATTTATCTTTGTTTTTTTGTTTGTTTTATCCTACCACTTCTACACTTCAAAAAAAATCAGCAATGCTCAAAAAAGTTTTTTGTTCCTTTGTTTCATTTTTGCTTTTAGGATTTGTGATGCAGCCACAATTCACTGTCTTTTGGAGCAAGAACTGGCCCACGCGGTGAATGCCTGCTCCCACGCACTGAATAAAGCCAACCCACGGTGCCCGGAGGTGAGGATCTAATGGTAAATTCTCATTCCACAGATTCTTTTGGTGTTACACTTATATTTGAGTACTGTAAAATATACCACACCCTGTGAATGAAATTTATGTAGACTGTGTGAGTCTCTGCCAGAAGTTTACAGTAACTTTGCTGTCAAATTTTTCTTTATTTTCTTTTTCCTGCCGTTTTTCCATTTCTGCTCTGAAATTCGCTTCATTTTTTTCTCTTTCCCTTTCAGTCACTTGTCACCTTGCCATATTCCTTCAATTCTGATTTATTTTTAGCTGCTGCATTCTTTTCTTCTTTTTTTTCTCCCCTGCACCTCGATAAAGGGCAAACTTAGGTATCATCAGTGTGCATTTTGTTAGAGATGTTCATTCATTTTTGAAGTTGTGTCCAGAAATTATTCTTACTTCATTTTGTTTTACTAAACTGGAAATTGATGCTTCTGTAAAATTTTTTATGTAGAAGCTAATAATAGAATGGATAGAATGTAACTCTTGTGATATGAAATGTGGTACATGGTAGAATGCTATAGTATAGAGAAAACTGATAGCATTATTTTATTCTTTTAATTATTCAATTGAAGTTACCTGAATTAATACATAAGTAAATGCTTGTTCTCAACATTAGGGTCTAAAAGCAATCTGATGGCCGGGCACAGTGGCTCACTCCTGGGAGGCTGAGGCAGGAGGATCACTTGAGGCCAGGAGTTCAAAATCAGCCTGAGCAACATAGCAAGAACTCAACTCTACAAAAAAATAGAAAAAAATAGTCAGGCATGGTGGTGCATACTTGTCATCACAGCTACTAGGGAGGCTGAGGCAGGAGGATCTCTTGGGCCTAAGGAGTTCTTGGTTGCAGTGAGCTGTGATGACACTGCACTGTAGCTGGGGCAACCGAGCAAGACCCTATGTCAAAAAAAAATTAAAAAATAACAACAAAAAGCAATCTGGTTGGAGCTACTGAGAATGAAAATCAGTAGTTAGAACTATAACCAGATAATGCCCCTTTTAAGATACCATTTTCTCTGACTTAGCTTTTTTATGGAAATAGATACAAGTTGGTGTTAGCATATACATATTTGTAGGTAGGAGAGATGATCCTGAGTGTATTCACTGTAGTCAGAGCATTTTTTTAGTTCTGTGATATAATAATTAGAAGAGATAATCATACTAATAAATGTGAGTATGAAATTTTACAATTATAGAATTTTGGTAAATTTTAAAAACATTTGTGCTGTGAATTTAAATTGTGAGAATAAAATTGAAAGCATTTACTAATGAGAGGATCCAAATTTAACATAGAATCATGCCCTTGATATTCTTCTTTTTCTAGAGTCTTACGAGAGACACCGCCACTGAAATAGCCATCAATGTGAAGGCGCTGTATAATGAAACGGAGTCTTTACTAGTTGGCAGGGTTCCTTTGGTAAGGAAAGAAAATGATTGATAACATAAGAATGATGAAATAAATGTATGGGCCTCACCTTCATTAGAGAACATGCATTCAGCAGACTCGAAGGCAGAAACAGCCTTTTGGCCTCCATACTTAGAGCTTCCTTTTTACCCAGCTTTTGTCTTCAACAACATGTGTGATCGAAATGGGGAGTTATGAGTCAGGCTAACAGGAGTAAAGATTTCCCTTCACACGTGCCATCATGTTCTCATGCAGTCCTGCTCTCCCCAGTCAGCCTTCAGAGACTGGAGCTTTATGCAGCCTAATAGACATTCCTCAGGTACTCATTACTGCACACGAGTAGAGGAAGCCATGGGTCTTACTAAACCCTGAATTAACATTTGAAATATGACTGGTATGGTCCTCCAGATTTGCTTAAAAGAAGACGCTTTCTAGAAAATGCAGTGTTTCAAAGAACTAAATTTCAAGAACGATTCCTAGTTTACTTCAGATTCGTCCTGGAAATCAAGTTTAGGCAAAGTCTGAATCTGACTGCAGTTCTTGGACCTCCATCAGAAGTGCTAGAAGCCCGTGGATGCCCTGTTTGGTTAGCCCCAGAGTCAGCCTTGCTTTATAAAAATACCTCGCCAGTGTCCAGTGTTCTAGCATATTGGGTCTTGTCGCCACCTAGAGTTCGATTGTGGCTTATTGACACACGCTGTTGGCACTGTGTAGAAGGCCTAATGTCTTAGTTATTTTTTCTTCCTTGTAACAATTCTGACTAACTGACAGGTGGGGATCTTTAACATTTCTTTTGACAGTAATTGCCTCTCACGTCTGGACAAATATACACCTAAATAAAAGTGATATTAAAAGTCATAGTACCTGGCCCAGTGGGTGAGTGAGTGGGAGGGGCATCACACAGTCTAGCTACTGAGTGCCTGGGCTTGGAATTTCTGTTTGCCTGTGGGCCACCAGAGTGCCACCTTTGGAGAAGCTTACAGGCTGCATGAAGGCCCTTGCTCTCTTACCCAGCTCCACAGGAAAGTGAGACACAGCTTCTGCGGGACAAGAGATGGCTGCCTCTGCTATGGCCACGAAGAAAAAACTTTTAGGAAGAAACATTGGTTATCTCTTTTGATAAAACCAATGGAACCCTCTTCTTGGCTATTTTTGTCACCACTGTTGTTAACCAGAATCTTCTGCTGCTCTTCTGAAATAAGTCCTATGGAAAACCTAGTGAGATGTGACTTGGGTCTCAATTTTTATATTGAGTACATGTAGTTTTTTGTGTTATTTGAAATACATTTAAGATAATTTCTGACAAGAACTAGAAGCATAAATTATTATGTGCTTTTGTTCTCTATATACCAGAAGTACCTGCTGAGTACAATTTTGCTAGTATTTACCAATTGTTTTATGTTAATATGGAAGGACACCCCCCCACTCTTCCCTATCATTGCCAAATGTGGATATTTGGCTTAAAATGTATACCACTGAATTTTACCAAAACCTTTGACAATAGTGGTATCACAATACAGAGTTGATTATGTTTGAGAGCAACTAGGGTTTACTCTTTATTTTACTTCTAGAATGAATATATAATAACCCTTTTATCAATTTTATAAGATATATATTCTTAGACTTAAAGGAAAGTAGTAAATTTTATACAACAGAGTGAAGAATCTTCATATTTTTATTAACTACCAGAATTGGTAGTTAATAACATGAGGAAACAAAAAAAAGTTTATAATAAAAAACAGTGATACTCTTTGTGAACTTTCAGTTCTAAAATTCTGTGAACATATATATAGGAACTCTATAATTTTAAAGTAATTTATAAAAGTATTGGTTAGCTAGAAGAGACCTCAGAAATAATCTAGTTACAATGTGCTATTTCTGGAGGAGGAAACTAAGTCTCCTGAAACCAATTAACCTTCCCTTAGTTGTGTAGTCGGTCACAAGGCCAGGACTAGAAGCCAATCCACTGCCTTCCAATTCTGTGCATGACAGTGTTTATTTCACCTTTATTCATGCATTGAACATGTAAATTTATTTTAATAACTGCTTCAAATGGGTTAATGTATATAACAGGTGACCAGGTAAATTCTCTTTAAAGTATCCAAAGCCTATTCCAGATTACAAGCCATTTAGCTTTTTGCTTTGTCTTGATTTTTACAACAGTTTTTTATCACAAATTTTTCTGAGATTCATGGGGTTTTTTTCTTAAAATTATTCTTTAAATCCTCAAGGAGATTTTTCTGCAGGTTCTTTTTATATGACAAGTTTTTGGCCAATTTAAGAAATATTATTTGTTCACCTGGTGACCTATGTAAATCAGAAGGAATTTTGGCACAAATAAGTGGAATAATGAGACTAATCACTTGTGCAAATAAGAATGAGTAGGTAGATGCCTAGAAGGAGGAAAGAAAGGGGTTTACATAGAAGAAACACCAAAAGCAATACTTCTGTGAAGTTATTAAATTCTCACTAGCTACTTATATAATCTTTGGGAAATAAGGATTAGATTAAATCTATCCAGATTTTTAAAAATGAAGTTAATATAAAGGAATGTTACTTTAAAAAAATTCCTTAATTTAAAAAAAACTAGCCTAAGAAGAGGTAAGGATGTTTACTGTCAAAATAAAATAATTTGTTCTATTTGAGGTTTGTTACTGAGTCTTATTTTGTTTTTTAATCTGCTGGGGAATAGCAGTTGGAATCTCCTCATGAAGAGCGGGTGTCCGATGCCTTACACTCGGTGGAGGTGGAGTTGCAGAAGTTAACAGAGATCCCTTGGCTTTACTATATCTTACACCCAAATGAGGATGAGGTATGTAAATTCAACCTGTGTCTTTGGAAATTTACACCTTATCACCATAGAATTTGAGCTCATCTTTGAAAAAGAGATATTTAGGGAAAAATGCATTTTGAATACTACTTTCAAATATACTGTTTTTGAACAAGTAAGAACAGGCATTTATGTGAACAAAGACACTTCATGGGAATTGGTACATTTCCAATAGTACATCATGAACTTTTTTTTGAAGAAGTTAAAACTGTTCTACAATGGTTAGTGTTTATAACCTATCCCTACTTTATCTCTATTATCAGAGTGGGTTTTTCTTCTCTTAATATCCTGAAAAAAATTCTTTTCTTTCTTGATTTGAACAGGAGCCTCCTATGGATTGCACCAAAAGAAACAGCAGAAGCACAGTATTCCGCATAGTGCCAAAGTTTAAAAAGGAAAAGGTTCAGAAGCAGAAGACAAGTTCACAGCCTGGTAGGTGGTCCACGTGGGAAAGGGAAGCATAACATAATGGAAAAATAACTTATTAAAGTGATATCATTGCAGTGATGAAAGTGTCCCAGGGCTAGACAGTGGTGAATGTTGCACACCATTATAAGTATACTAAATGTCATTGAATTGTGCACTTTAAAATGATTACAGTGGTGAATTTCCTGTTGTGTGAATTTTACCATAAAAAATCATGTCATACATAAAACATTTTAAAGTCTCGGTAGGAGTCTGTAGTAATGCAGCGCACAAGAAAATCAGGTGGTTGCTAATTTGCTTCTACTTTGTTCCGTGGGTGTCTCTGTTCAGATGGATTTTTATCTTTCTCAACAGCAATTCAAAGCGTCAGTGTGTAATTTGTTTTTCTTCTTCAAAGTTCACCATTTAGATCACGTTGATACATGGAACACAGAAACTTTCATTTACTCCTTTAACTTGCCAAATATATTTTCCTCCTAAAATTATATGTTCTCTTTCTCCTGTTTTAAGGACACCATTTTAACCCCTTGATAATTATGACTATGTGCTGTAATACCTGCGTTCTCAAAGATTAAACGCTCTCTTTGTTGCTGTTTTTCTAGTTCCCTTTTCACCTTTCCTTAAAGTGTAAATTTACTCACTGTACTAGTGCTGAAGCATCTTCCAGTTCTATGTATATGATGGTAGCTGCCTTTCATAATCAAATCATTTTATAAATTCTTCTGAGTTAGCTATCTAATTTTTTTTTTTTTTTTTGAGACAGAGTCTTGCTCTGTCACCTGGGCTAGAGTTCAGTGGCATCATAATAGCTCACTGCAACCTCAAAATCCTGGGCTCAAGCAATCCTCCTGCCTCAGCCACCTGAGTAGCTGGGACTACAGATATATGCCACCATGACTGGCTAATTTTTGGATTTATTGTAGAGATGGGGTCTTGCTATTGCTCAGGCTGGTCTTGAATTCCTGGCCTCAAGTAACCCTCCTGACCCAGCCTCCCAAAGTGCTAGGATTACAGGCGTGGGCCACTGCACCTGGCCAGTTATCTCATTTTTTAAAAAATGTTATAAAACCTCATTTGTGATGTTCATAGGGCAGCTACTGAAGGGCATTTAAAAACCAAAAGCAGCAAATAAGTAGGCTTTAATCAAGCTAATCAATGTTGAATAAAATATATAAGATAATGATTATACATACTGAAAAGTAACATAACTAATCTTAGCAGTGCTGATGGAGTTTTTAAATGATATTAAATTGATAAATTGATTTAATAATACATTGATTGCTATTATTATCAATAGTAGTATAATGGAACTGATGTAGGCAACACTTGAAGTTAGCAAGACCTTAAGCAGAAAAGTTTGCTTAAAATTGAGTAGCCCATATCAGATTTTAAATTTTAATTAGCATTTGCAGTTTAGTTCATTGCAGTCTATAGCTATTTTCATGCATGATCTTAGGAAAATCATCAGAGCTTATGTAGACCTTGCACCACTGATCCTAATGATGTTAAATAACTTTTGGATGCATATTGGGTAGCTTTAATGAAGAAATTGGAATAAAGCTAAGCATGGATGCACGTAAATGTCTTTGTATAGTCAGATCCTTGTGTTGATTGAGTCTGTAACCTGCATGGGAAAAAGTGGAATTATAGTTTTGTTGAAACGAGACCTTTAACCTTGCCTTTGCTAGCACTGCCGCTACACTCTGTTTTGCATCCTTTTTGGCCAACCTTTGCTTTGTAATGCATTGAGCATGTAGAAATTATGGGGGTTTTGCTCTTAACTTTGGTAGTTCAGAAATGGGGCACAGAGGAAGTTGCTGCTTGGCTGGATCTGCTCAATTTGGGAGAGTACAAAGATACCTTCATCCGTCATGACATCAGAGGGGCTGAACTTTTGCATCTGGAAAGGCGAGATCTTAAGGTATTTCCTTTGTGCTACTCTTCTGCTCTTGAAAATATTCTTGCAAAACAGAATCCTTTCTCCTGTGCCTCTTCTGTGATGTGTTTTAGCTTGGCTTATGTTATGTAATCTAACATTTACTGTTCTGTGGGCTGAGTTCCTTGTATGCTGTCTAAAATAAGAATGTCAGCAATATTTTCCTGTCAAAATTGCTCTCTATTCTAGCTAACGCTCAGCATGAATTTAATAATTTTTCTCTGCATCCATTGATATGACCGTTCCTGTACTAGTATTTCCAAGTGGATCATGTTTCCATCAGCACGTTATTGGATCAACATGGAAGGTGATAATTGTTACTGAAAATGGCTAAAGAATTTCTAATATTAACAACTAAAAGTTAATTCAAAATACTAATAAAAAAGCCTTTCTAGTGTATGAAACTAAATGAGAGACTTAAAGTCCTATGATTTTGTCGTGTTTCTAAATCAGCCACTCATAAGTCACACAAACAACTAGACCAATAAATTCAAATTTCCTTTCCGTGACGTATTGTGAAAATTCTTTTATTCTCAAAAAGAAATTTAATATTTTATTTAGTAAATGAGGGTAAAACTATGCCTAGCTTTTGCTAAAAACCAGCTCAGATCCTATTTGTTATTTATGACAGAGGGAAAATTATTAATTCATGATCTACCTCAATTTCCTTTTATTCTTTGGGTAGATACTCAATAGTAGAAATAGCCAAATGAGCCTATTCTGTCCATGAGTTGGGAGTAGGATTTTGTCATATTTTCTTACCACACACTGCCAATTTAAAATTCTAGTAAATAATAACATTTGTTGAAGTTGGTCCCTTTCCTGTAGACCAAGTTCTAAAATGCTTTGACTTATGATACAGTGAATTCCTAACAAATTAATGAACTACTGTGCCTTCGTCGATACGTATGGTAGCAAAGATCTTTGAACAGATAATGGGTAGTATAAAGTAAAGATCTTTATTAAACAGAGTCATAGAGAGTTTTAGCGCATCAACAGGTGAACACCACTTATACCTAAACATTTTTAGCCATAAAAATAATAAAAGAATAGATTAATTAATTACCTTAGCTGAGAGTCCTAAATTTGGAACATAGCAAAACATGTTCATAAAGCAAAGATTGGCTTCAAAACTTGAAATGAGTACACAAAAAAGTAAATGTAGGGGGTCATTATATCCAACACATTTGTGTAACTTCTGATATCCTTGGCAAACAGCAGTATTTATTGAGTAGCTACTGATTAATATATTATGCCAGCTTCTCTAGGTAGTATCTGCCCTCTAGAAGGTTGCCTCTCATTTGCCATGAATAAGCATACATTCAAGGAAAAGACTGTGTGTGTATATAAAAACATATACGTATAAACACACATACATACAAACATATATAAACATACAGATATCCACACACAACGAATGAAGCAAATATTTGCAGAATGGAAAAACAAAGCTCAAACATACACTGAGGCAAAGGTAGAGTGATAGGACCTTGCTGACAAGATGAAAGTAGAAAGGCGATGGTTAAGAATTATTTTAGTAAATTTTCTCTTTAGCTTCTCATGGTGCTTTTTGGGTTCTGTTTTGCTTTTATTTTTAATGCAAATTACATTCTCTCCCTTAAAACTTTTCTGTCAGAAATTTGTATTGACATTGTCCTTTTCAACTCTTTTGGCTCTGAAACAAGGTGTGAGGGGGATGGGAAAAGAAAATGTTACAGCAAGAGCCTTCTGTAGCACAAAACCATGAAGCCAGAGGAGGAGCTCCCATCGTTCTCTGGATGTAGCTGTCCGCAGGGACAGACCCTTGAGAATAGTCTCTGCATGTTGGGAAAGGATTACCTGCTCCTGAGGTAATCTCATCCATCCCCATTTTTTCAAATGCTGTTAATACTTACGACTAGATCAGTGGCTCATGAGTTCTCTCTCCAGCCCTGCCTGATCTGATTGATTTGTGACCTCCGGATTGTATCGCCAACTGGCTAATTGATTTCTTGCATATGGCACAGAGATTATCAGTCTTAACACGTCCAAAGCCAAACTCTTGATCTCCCATTCCACCCCCGTTCTGCCCCTTCCCCAGTGCCCTGCATTTTAGTAAGTCATGCCTCTGGTCCTCTGGGTACTCCAGGCAGAGAAACCCAAAGTCATACTCAGCACCTTCCTCTTCCTCGTCCATCTCTCCGTAACCTGTCGAGCCCATCACCAAATCAAGTTGACTCTAGTCTGCACTCATTTCTCTTTATCTGCTGTCCACAGTCCTGCTGCGGAAGGTGCTGCTGTCCGGTCTGGCTTGTGTGAAGTCAGTAGCTTCCTGAGTGGTCTTTCCGCTGCTACTCTTTCTCTCTCAGTCCGTTATCCACATTGCACCCAGAGTGGTATTTGAAAATCATCAATCAGCTCTATCACTTCTCTGCTTAATACCTTTCAGTGGCTTCCCATTTCTATGAGAATAAAGACCCACATCTTTATGGAGACCTACACGGGTTCCGCCTATGTACTCAACCTCCTGTGCAGTCTCTGGCCCCTCACCGGGCTATGTCCCACCCACCCTCGTCGTATTTCAGTTGCTTAAAAATACTAAAGTTTTTCTCACCTTAGGGGTGAGCAGACCCTCTTTGGCTGTGCTTCTCCCCCTACCCTTCACCTGGCTAACTCCTGCTCAGAGCGTGGCCCAAGCGTTACTTCCTTATCACTTATAGCAACGTGACAGTCTAAAGCTGGGAAAGGGAAAATATTTCTAATGTGCTTTAGCAGATAAAGAAGCAAACTGACTACAGTATTTTCCCTGCTGGAGCACTGTAGGAGGGAAAGGAGGGACACCAGAGAAAATGGTAAAGACATGGTGGTGGGAGGGATGGCTTTTTTTTGTTTGTTTTTTGTTTTTTCTATTGGAAAGTTGTATGTGTATGGCTAGAAGTATAAGCATAAAGCATGAATGAATTAAACCCATCCAAGATAACCATAATATTCACTATGTGAAAAACTAAAAGAAAGAGTTAAGGCCTTCAAACTCTACAGTTTCTTTAAGTGCAATGGGTATAATCAGTTTGCTAATGTGTGAAGTCTAACAACCCCTTCCTAAGTGGTCTCAAAAATAAAATTTGAAATATTTAAAAATATTAAAAAGATGACTTCCAAAGCAGCCTAAAAAACACAGTCATAAGATAATTTACCTGGGAAGATAGATTCCAAATATCTACCCTATTTTGTAAATTAAGAGTATTATTTATTTTTAAACTTTTAAATGAAATAGATCAAACTGGTTTAAATCTTTTCTCTCTCTCTCTCCTTCTCCCCCACACCTTTATGAGATCTGAACCTGACCCTGACCCTTTATGAGATCTTTGAGCTCTATTGTAGCAATGCTACTGATAATTTTGAATCCTTCTGGAAAATATCCTTTCCATACCCAGTGCTATTTTCAAATTCAAGATAATTTCAGGATAATATTTTTATAATATTTAACTGACCTAGAAAAGTATTTTCTCATATGACACATGACATCCAAAATTAGTCCTAAGGCAACTATACATTTCCTGAGTATATGCTAAATATCAAACTTAAAAGCAAGATCAACTCCCAGAGGAAGATGCCAGTGCTTAATACCTAAATTTGGAATGTAAATGCATTTACAGTCACATTTAGATTTTTTTGAGTGGAATATTTAAATTTTCTTTATATTCTGTGGTAACATAAGTATCTGATTATCAAATATATTTAAATATGAAATATTTTATTTTTAGGCCATATACACACACTGTATTCTCAAGAATAAAAACTTCTTTGGGGGAGGTAGACGCTACTCAGAATTACTATTTTGATGTTATAAGATGAGTGTTTTCTGTGGAGTTATACTAAATTCTTTCTTTTAGTTTTTCACATAGTGAATATTATGGTTATCTTGGATGGGTTTAATTCATTCATGCCACAAATATTTGCAAAGCACCTGTTATGTACACTCTGAAGTCATCATCCATTTCTGAAAGTTAAATATCGAATTCTTAGCACTTACAGAAAGATAGTTCTTTAAGAAACTAGAAGGATAATTCTGAGGGAAAAGAGCCAATAATATTTTGAGGGAAAGCATCAACCAACAGATAACTATATTTAAGCAACTTTTTACCCATTACAATGTACAAAGAATATTCCTCTCAAATCAAAGGCTTTTTTTTTTTTTTTTTTTTTTTTTTTTGAGAGAGAGTCTCACTCTGTTGCCTGGGCTAGAGTGCCATGGCATCAGCCTAGCTCACAGCAACCTCAGACTCCTGGGCTCAAGCAATCCTTCTGCCTCAGCCTCCCGAGTAGCTACGACTACAGGCATGTGCCACCATGGCCCGGCTAATTTTTTCTATATATTTTTAGTTGGCCTGCTAATTTCTTTCTGTTTTTAGTAGAGATTGGGGGGGGAGGGTGTCTCGCTCTTTCTCAGGCTGGTATTGAACTCCTGACCTCGAGTAATCCACCCTCCTCAGCCTCCCAGAGTGCTAGGATTATAGGCGTGAGCCACCATGCCTGGCCAAGTCAAAGACTTTTAATGCAACTGCAAATGCATTTGCAGTCCAAATCTATGTAGCAGGCACTGGTATCTTCCTCTAGAATTAAGCCTTACTTTTAAATTTAATATTTTAGCACAAGAAATATTGCCTTAGAGCTAATTGTGGATGCCCTGGTGTCCTACATCATTTTTCTCGGAGATCCCAAAGAGCCTATCTGGAAAAAAAGAGAGAAACTAAATTAGTTTTGACTCTTGAAGAACTGCCACTGTATATAATTTATGAGAATGTCACAGTTAAGAGTTTGTGTAAGATGTGATTTTTATCAGTTGGTAATTCTTCAATGTCAGGTTGTTTTCATTTTATTAGCGATATTAATATTTTTCTAGCTTTCACTTCTTGAACCATTGCATATAAACTAAAATGGATGTACTGAATACTAACTGTGTTACTTGCTGGTTAAATATTTAGTCCCCAGTTTTCTCTTATCAATAAACTTCTTTCTCTTTCTTCTTCCTTTCCTTCCTTCCTTTCTTTCTTTTTTTTTTTTTTTTTTTATTTCTTTCTACCTTTGGTCTTTTTCTTTTCTATTTTTTTTTTTAGGACCTGGGGATACCGAAAGTGGGCCATATGAAGCGAATTCTCCAGGGAATTAAAGAGCTTGGAAGGAGCACTCCCCAGTCTGAGGTGTAATCATATTGGTGCTATTCCTTGAAAGAGAAGTGATTGCTACTTAATACAAAGTTCTTGGAAGCAATTGGCCATTCTTATAGTTTTCTACACAGATAAGTAAGCACCAGTGAAGCACCTCTATGGTTTGATATTTTGCTGTGGGTGAAAATTTTGATTTGAGGTATTAGAAAATATTTTTGTGCCAAAAAATAACACATTCCACAAAGCCATTTTCTTATTGTGCAAACCTGACATGTTTAAATATGTTCGCAACAGTAAAAAGGTAGGAGGAATCTGAGATGATTGCATTGTCTAAAAGGTGGAATTGTAAAATGTTTCCTTTCCTTAGATCTGGTCTGATGGAATGTTCTTACTGTGCAGTTTCATAACAGTATGTGTCTAAAACTTACTAGATTTCACTATTGGAAGTATTGGCTTTTTGCTTAAAATCATTGGTTAGGAGACTAAAATATAAATTGTGTTTTGAATATTAGATTGGAATCACCTCAGGTTCCTAGTGCTCAAGTGGGCAAAGAATATAGTTAAAACCCGTCAAATACTATGAACGATTGGAAATCTAAATGCACGATGTTCCTGCCTGAAATGTCATTCTTTTTCTTGCATGTCACATCTAATATTGTAACACTTTAATAGCTTTAATGTCAGTTTTAATGGAATTTAATTTATTACTGCTCAAGTTCATTTTTGTTGGCTAAGGGCACTGCACTTTTCTGTTTTTTAATGTGGAATTTTGCATAAATATTCTGTACTTAAGACTTTGTGAACATGTGTCTGTGCCATAATCAACAAATGATATACATCTTCTGCAAGTCAATTTCATTTCAATCTATCATAAGCAGTAGGTGTGCACAGTAAGAAAATTCTCTGGGTATTTTCCTAAAATTACATGCACCATTGCCTAACAGAACTTATTACAGCTTTCCAACCCCAAATTGCCACATTTTGTTTCTATTGTTTCATTTCAATACAGTAACGATTTAATATTCTGTTTGAATTTATAATATAGTAGCCTGTTGACCTCCAGGAGTTTCCCAAGGTCTCAGCTGAGATCTGTGTACTGATGGATCACCTAGACTCACCCACTAGCTACAGTAACTTCTGACATGAACTTCCCAAAAGAGATCTAAATATTTTTCTTAAGGGCTTTACATTGTTGTTACTCTCTTTCTCAGTTCTTAATTCCTATCAGGTAGATATTATTTTCTTTTTTCTAAACCACTCTACTTCAGTGTACCTCATTAGAAGTCAACATTACAATTATCAATTCTTTGAAAGCCAAAGGCATACATATCAAAAAGTCACAAAAATATCCTTAAATCGGCTTTCTTTAGCCATTGTGTACCAAAAAATTAAGTTGTAATATTTTTAAATGTTCTATATAAAAGAAGTAAACAGGGTACTGACCAAGTGGTGGCAATTTTCATAAAGTAGCCTGCTAGGTGCTCAGTAGGTATACATATACCCAGATATATACATATACATGTATATACACATCCATACACATATACATGTATAGGTATGTATGTATATATGTATAATATTGAGATATAGTATCATTGATATTTTCTAGATAATTCTTTGCCCAGTGTTTAAAGAGAAATATTAATAGGAGAGCATTTTTAATGAACTACTGTCAGGCATAGGATTTAATTATATCAAAGGAGTTTAACTATTTGACACTTCATTCTTATTTATAACTTGGGTATTTAACTACTAGTAAAATCGCAAAATTTGAATATCTTAAAAATAAATGAACCTGATGGGTTTCTGACCAAGTATGTTTTCCTATATATTTTACCTAAGTTGTGGATAAATGGAAATTTTCCAAAGGGAATTATATCTAGTAGTTTAAAAAAGAGTTGTGGGCCGGGCGCGGTGGCTCACGCCTGTAATCCCAGCTTCTTGGGAGGCTGAGGCGGGTGGATCGCTCAAGGTCAGGAGTTCGAGACCAGCCTGAGCAAGAGCGAGACCCCGTCTCTACTAAAAAATAGAAAGAAATTAGCTGGACAACTAAAATATATATATAGAAAAAATTAGCCGGGCATGGTGGCGCATGCCTGTAG
>CM052445.1:21724914-21754685 GCA_028533085.1 Varecia variegata | reverse complement strand
CAAAATACCCTTTTGTGAATAGAAAATAGTTTCCCGAGCTGATGACATATTCCAAATTTAAGACCGTGATGTAAAGGATTGAATTTTTTTGTTTCTTTGTTGATCTTTTCAATCTTAGGTGACATCTTTTATATATGCTTTGCAATCTCAGTGAGTGGAATCGTACAGTGAATTCCCGGCTAGGTCAGTTGATAAAGCCTGAATCTCTTAATGGAAGCCTTAACCAGCTAGAATTTTCCTGAAAATGGCTTTTGGATGAAGGAAATTCTTTTACATGACAATTTGGATTTCTTTTTTCCTGAGTGAGAACAGTTTTTTCTATGTGCTGTGTTTACGTGTGGCTTCCCAGGACCCAAATGACCTCACTGACACCTGTTTGCCAGGATGGTGCCCTGAGAGCCTCCTCAGGCCCCTGTCAGCATCTCAGAGAAACGATCTTCTTAAAGTAGTTGGGGTTACAAAAAAAAGTAGGAAGAGCTCATGGGATTGGATCGTGGCTGTGGCGTGTGCACACGGGGCCACTGTGCTTTGATCCACGCGTGAGCCGGGAGCAGCTCTGGCCTGCACCTGACTGTGGCTGTAATGGCTGTAACTGTCACCTCTTCTCCTTGGTAGGCTCTCCCACACCTGGATGATTGGTGGCGAGGGGATTACAGTCAAAATCTACTTTCTTTCAGTTCCATTTTCCTGAGGAAGAATTTGCTTTCCAAGGAGGAAAGGATAGGGTCAAGCCTAAGTAAAATTTCCAAGTACTCATTATTTCTCTTCAGTGTCTTTCCACCTCCCTTTCTGAGTTTCTCTCCTACCTTTTGGCTCTTCATTTTCCCACATACTCAGTACAGTCACAGTTGCACAAATTCTCACCGCCATCTACTCTCCTCTCCCCACAATTGCCCCAGGACAGAATGACCCCTTTCCTCTCTCCCTCCTTAAGCACACACAGTGGGTCATTGAGCTAAGTGTTAGGAAGAAAACAATTTAAAGAAACTAATTTTACCATTGGCATTTTATAAAAGGATACTTGCTAGATAATCTAAGTGAATTGATGGATTAGATAATTTGGGGACTGTGATACATACTGCTCTGGCTGAGAAGAGGTGACCCCTGGTTGTCTAGAACTATGCTGTCTGTTATTGCTGCTACTAGCCACATGTGGCTATCTAAGTTTAAATTTAACTTAATTAGAAATTCCATTCTCAATTGCACTAACCACACACTTGAAAAGCTCAAGAACCACAGTGGAATGTACAGATGTAGGACATTTCCGTCATTATAAAACTGTTCTAGATGGTTGCTACTCAAAATGTGGTCATGGGTCAGCAGCGGCAATATCATCCGGGAGCTTACAGAAATGCAGAATCTCAGGTCCACTCCAGACCTACTGAATCCAAATCTTCCTTTTAACAAGATTCCTCAGGTGATTAGCACTGGCCTAGATCCACTTTATGCATCCAAGATATTGGGGATCTGATGTCTGAGGTCTCCAAAAGGTCCCCAGAATAGCTTGTTCCCCAAGCCACTGTTTTCTGTTTATTCTCTGGCTAATCCCAGAAATGAGCTGAAACTCATTCATTACCCTAGCTGAATTTTCTTCTCAATCCTTATTCCTAATTCCGGTTCTAGATGAGCGCTACCTACTCAGTGGTTGTATTTTGGTAGCTAATGTGAAACACAGGAGACAGGCCGACCAACACAGCTGGCCTCTCTCCAGCCCTCCCTCCGCCTTTAACTCACTAACCACCCACATTTGCTCCGTTTGTTGCTCATGTGGCATGTTCATTTGTTCACAACTTAGTCATAGGGAACATTTCGGAAGAATATGTACTGAGATAAGTAAAAACTGGGTCAGTTGCCTACAACTTGTGCATTTTAATTTTCTCTTATCAGTAGATTATGCTCTTGACATAGTTCATGCTTGAGGACACATAGCAGCACACACACATTAAATGAATCATTAGGTATGCAAAAAGAAAAAAAAAAAGGAAAGAACCAAAATGAGTATAAGTAAAGTGAATGTGTCATTTAAGCCCTCAAAGAAGTCATGTTTTGCTAGATTAAGATCTGTTTTTCTTATGCTAACTTACCTTGATTTTTCACATGGTTAATAATTACTTAAAATAGTGCCTGAAAAATAATATATCATATTCTTGACCCCAAAATACTAATTATTTAATTCTATTATAAGATCTTCCCCAATGACTTGTCAAGAACCCTTTAGTTAGTAATTTTTACATATTGATACAATTTACCAAAACATAACTGCTTAGAGATTCTTTAGTTAATAATTATGAACAAAGAGGGCAATATTTTTGTCTTCATGGAAGTTATTTTTTAATAAGAATCAAGGAAGGAAATAGTCATGTGAAGTTATGACTTAGAAAATTATAGAAGTTACCTTCGTACATCACTTCTAAAGTAAAACATCTATTATCTCTGACTAGGCTGACAACATAGTAGACTTTCATGCTCTATGGATATGAATTCCTTAAGAATATATATAGCTTTTAGTTAACCTGTAAAAATAATACATCTCTCAACCTTGACATCTAGGATCTCTCCTGTCCCCGCTACATCAACCCCCAGCCCAATGAACTCATCCTACATCTTTCAGATGTAACTTGGATAAGACAGTGGGTTTGGAGTTTGGTAACACAAGAGGCAGAATTAAAACACCAAGTTCTTTAAATCAGCTGAAATGAAGAGTGAGAAGTGAAAATTCCTCAAATAGTAAGAGTTGGCCAATGGAATAGCCTCCCTGCGTGGTTCCCACAGTGCTTGGCTACCACTAGTCTCCCTTTCCTCTCGCTGTCCTGGCCCAGGGACTTGTCCCTGCTATGACATCCCCCAGTTGACTTTTGTATAGCAATCTCTGTGTCAGATCAGTTAATAAGATGCCTTTGCAATAGGATGCCTTCCTAAAGAAATAACCAAAATTTTTAAAAGGTGATGATTATTGGTTTTTATAATATGCAAAACATTAATTTTTTCTTAGCCTTATTATTGTTTTCTCTTTATTCTTTTTTCCAAGTTTTGTCTTAGAGGCATTTATGTTAGAAGAAAAAAACTATACAAATTTGTCATTGTAGAGAACGGAGAGATCAAAGACAGCTGGACTGTACCCGTTTGTATAATTATTTCTGTTATTTTTAGGAAAAGAAGTTTAACAGAGTAACCGAGACTGTTAAACTCAGTTACAATGTTTAAGATAAACCCGCTATTACATAATATAGGTGAACAGATGAATTCCCTTCATGTAATTTAAGATATTCTATTTACATTATTTATATACTCTTATATTTTTATGCACTTCCAAGTTTTAGTTGGAAAAACAAAAACCAAGCCGCTACTTAAAAGTTACAAAAACTCCACATAAAATATTTCACTTTAGCTACAAGTTATTCAATTGTATAGGAATTTATAAATAGTCTGGGTATTTCATAGGGACTGCATTTGAAGAGTAAATTAACCAAACCTAAAAAAAAAAAATAGGGTTACTTTTAAAATGCATTAAAATAAAGGAGTTTCATAGTCAGTTGATAATGCCATTAGTAGGATAATACAGTTAGATACACAAGCTAAAAAGGAAAAAGGATCTATTTTGTGGTCCTTAATGTTTGATTGCACTATTGTTTCCCATGGCTTAGCCATATCTATTTCTATATTCTAAGTATTAAACTGATATGTAGCTAAAGATTTCTTACAGTTCTGGTAACTGGTAACTAGTGCTGTGAAAGGTTTTGGTATTGTAACATTCCCAGTTTTGTGAGTTATATATTGTATATTGAAGATGACTAGTAAATTGGAGTAATATATTTATCTAGAGCTGGGAAAATACGATAATTATTTTCAAACTTTCAAGTAAGTTGTATCGGATATTTTTCTTCCTCTTAAGTGTGATAAATAAGTCTTGCTCTTATGTTAAAATGTCTATTTATACAGTAGGTTTCTCCTTTTACTGGTGTTATTAATTTTCATATTAAAATTTTTCTTATCTTTTTATACCAAAATAATTATCATGCTGGTTATTGAAACTGTCAAGATGTATTTTAGTTTGCAGGATTTTTGGCAGACAAAATATTTAATAACAAACAAATATAAAAGCTTTGTATATTTTGTGGCTTTAGGGGCAAGAATTTTAGCTTTGAATTGCTCTACATGAGGCAGTGCTGATATCAGCAAAGTCAATAACAGTATTACTTGCAATCATCAAAAGGTTTTCACAAGTTGTATAAATCAGTGCATTTATTTATTATGTTGTGAAATTTAATCTTTATATGAAATGCATATTTTGGCTCTTTTCCTTTTTACTGCTGTTGCTTAGAGTGTAATAATAGCTCTGTTAATGATTTACTTATGTACTTGAAGTACTCATTTCTGTCAAACAGATGCCCATTTTTTTCTTGTAAAAAGTGGTATTCTTTACCATCATAGACAGATGAATAGTAATACTTTGTTAAAAAATGTTTCATATTCAAAATATATATAAAAAGGCTTAAAGCCAAAATGAAATCAGCAAAATTAAGAACTTATTATAGTCAAGGGATTCATCATGCAAATATGTATTTTATCTTCAACGTATGACTTCTTTTTTGTGGTAAATTTTCAATTTTTGTTGTAAGAGAGATCTCAGTGATTGTACTGCCAATATGACATCCAAATGACCATTAAGAACCTTGAACTCAAAAAAATATCACATACCTCTAGTAGCCTGCTCTTGGTTCCAGGGTGTATATTTATAACACACATTTGCATTTGACTCTGGGCTATTTTACAAACAGTAACCATTATGGATAATGGTTTGTTTGTTTCTGTCAAATAATTTAATGAGATTTGAATTGTTTGAACGTATTTCTGTTTAAATGTATTTTCAGTTTAACCATTTAAAAAACTAAAAATTTAAAACATAATGGCACAACATACAGTGGCACCCAGAATAAAATCACATGTTTTCAAGGGAGGAAAAAAAAACTGTTCTTAATGTGAAGCACTGTGGTATACCAAAGAAATCGCTAACAAGCCCTAACTTCAGCTGTTGTATTCTGTTTTACAGTGTAAGCAGTAGATAAATTGTAAATTATTTAAGAACTCATAGTAGGAGATTAAAAATTAATTTACTGTAAAGGCATAGAGTTTTAAAATAACTTTACTGTTGCACAGACAACTATCAAAGGCAGGAAAAAAGAAAATATGTGAGAAACATTACATGGAAATTACAGGAAAAAGGAACTTGAGTTGGTAATTTGCCAAACATTTGAGAATAGTTTAAACATAGATATCTTTCACCTTATAGAAATGCAAAGCACATATGAGATGTACAGTATGGTGGGCACAATATCAGAAAACAAAAAATGTTACACTGGTGAAAACTATATCTAGATCTTATCAGAGTAACTAGTGAATTCAGGGAGCCCATCCTACTGTTGAAATTTAGAAGTTAGTTAAGAAGGTAGTTCGGACATTCGTTACAGTCCACACACGTGTTTACTGCATGGGGCAACTCAGTGAGAGCTAGTCAGAAGGGCTTAGCTGGTTCCTATAGAAAAACACTGGTAAGTGTGAATCAAACCATACCGTGCAGACCAAAGAGATTTTCATGGACTTGCTAAGCCTTGAAATTTGTTAGCAATGATGGATATTTCCCTTTCGTTCAAACAACAAAAAATTATTACAATTTACAATATTATACATTTTATATAATTCTGTGTAATTCTGGAGATTGGAATATGGCTTAGGTTTACTGGGTTCTATAACTGACTTTGGCACTGACTCATTACAGCCTCTCAACAAGCTATATGTTTTGCTGCCTTGGTTTCCCCAATTAGAAATGGCACACAATATTTTCAATTGTAAGTACTTAGTAATTTTTCTTGTACAAAAGGAACTGTGTAAGTGTGAATCATATCTAATTTTACCATTTCTTTCCCACTGTCATTTTAATAAAGAAAGGCTTCCCAGACTATAACATGAAAATTAAAAACTGATATTTCTTGATGTTCAGCTTAAAAATGAGAGAGAAGTTAAATTGGTACCATCTATACCAGAGTAGGTTGTGAGTTTTTTCATATGTATACTACAGGTTCATATTACTCATTTTGGGATAGGCTAGAAACTTCTAAAATCTTCAAAAATTTTAAGTACTTTCATTTTTTTCTACCCTCACCCCAAACAACCATTTTATAGAGGTGAATATATTTATTTATTTTTCAATTAAGGCCTTCATGTCTTTTTTTAGATTAATTCCTCAAAGAGGAAAATGTCTCCTTAAATCAGTGGTTAAAAAATGGTGTACGAGACTCCCTTACCTTGTTTTTCTCTGTGATATCACTTTGTCTATGCTAAGTCAGTTCTGAATGGCTGCTTTGCTGTCTGATCCAAGACATGGATCACTGACTTTGTTCTCTAGCTGTGGAATGGTATTCTCCCATGCACAGTATCTTCAAAACTTCCCATAAAGAAACTAAACTAGAATTGTCTTAATTATTAATTAATGGAAATCTGGAAATGATTAAGGGAATTAAATTAGAAATTAGAATAACCTAGTTAAAAATCATTAAATTAGTTATACATGAGGGTAAGTGAATGATGACTTTATTTTTACATGCCATTTGAATTCAGTCCCTATCTGATTCTTGACCTAAAGCCTTCTCTGCTAAATCTGGTATTTATTATAGCATAATATGATAATGTGGAGCTCCTGTTGCATCCCACTCCCTGAAAAATGTTGGAATTATAAGAGGGTATAAGCTATATGACAGAGAAAAGACTGAATTGCAGTTCATCAGCATAGTATTTTGATTTGTCTTAATGACGCAACTTAATTTGCCTGATGACAGATCTCTAAATGATTATTTCAGAATGATTGGGTACAGTGACTGGAAGAAATTATTTTTCTGGGAATTTGCTTCTAACAATTACCTGATATATAGATGACCTTAGTATAATTGAAATTAATTATAATTTTAATTAGAATCTGCCCTGTTTACAGATTTCAATTGTGCAGCAGTTTTTTTAATATACATGATGATGAGGATGAAAGAATTGCAAACTTGAACAGTTCTTTTGTTTCCTTTCTTCCTTTTACTTGAAAAGGTTTCGGAAAGCTTTTGAAAGATGACACAGTTTTCATAGCAACATTATGTAAATTATGTTCTTCTGCCAAGAAACTCGTGAGCTAAATAAAATATGGAACAACGCAAATGCTTAAAATCCTAATCTTGGTTTTGGATTGTACAAACAAAACCATTTTATGTATCAGTTTTTTTCAGTATTTATGCAGTTGCGTATTCCATTTTTTGACCATGTTAGAAGTTGACATTTTATGTTCTGTTTCTAATTAGTAACGTGATAATTGCATTGCCTGGGTTCAAGCCTTCATCAGTACAAATCTTCACCATTTTTTTCGCCTGTGTTTTTACCCTAGTTTTTCAGCAACCGGGTTTTCTACGTTCATTCTTTCCCACCAGAGTGGTCTTTCTAAAACAAATTTGCTTTGTCATCTCTTTGCTAAAAGTTCTTAAGTAGACTCTCCTTTCTTCACAGCATAGCAACCCTAACTCCTTAGCAGGATGGAAAGGAGTCTGTATGACCCTGCCTCTGCCCACCTTTTTAGCATGCTCTCTCACCATCTTTCTGTTGAACTTTTGTCATCCAATAATTTGGAACTAGTCACAATTTAGTGCCTTGGCACATGCCATAGATCAGATCATTCAAAACTCAGTTTGAATTTAACCTTCTGTGAAGCCAGGTTAAATTCCCCAGGCACATATTTCATCCTTGCTCTACAGTATCTTGAAACTTTTTGCTAAAATGTTACATTTCAATTATATATCTTAAACGCAGACACACATCTACCTCTCCCACTGAATTTCTCCCTCCATCTTTGTAGTCTCAATGTCTACTTAGACACAGTAGGACTTTGATAAATATTTTTGAATGAAGGTAATATAAAACCCAAACCTATATTTGTATACTTTCACAAATAAAAGCTTAGAATTCCCTGAAAGTCCACAAGAGGTGAGAGTGCATTGGTGAGCATTCATGCACTCTGGGCAAGCCAACAGAAGATAAACAGCAGGGAAGAGCAATTGTTTTGTGAAGGGTATTCATTTGTTAGCTGTACATCAAAAATATTTACCAAATCAGAATTCTTGTTCCTAAAAATGAGGCTAACAGAATTTTCACATAATTGCCAAATTCTTATTTTTCATTTATAAATATGCCCTAAAAATTATCTTTCTCTTTTACAGACATTCAATGTATATGATCCATATAAATACATACACCCATTACCTACACACAATAATGAGAGTTGAGAAGGAATAAAAAGCAATAATGACGGTGAAACTTTATGAAATAATAGTCATCCAGGGAGATACTGATTGAGTTTGGGTGATTTCTGTTCATTTATAGTTAATGGTTATTTTAATGTAAATGCAAGAAGGCTTGTTTGTGACTATTGTCACCCTTTATAGAACGTAAAGACTAAAAAACTATTGGTTATGGGCCTGTTTTTCTTTTGAGATTCTATAAAACCTTTCTACCATGTCCCCAAATAATGATAAAGGTTAACACAGAAGCTCTTTAAAGTTAATAATTTCTAAAATTACATAGCAGTCAAAATGTATGTAGTTAAATGAAATGCCCTGTCCCTTCACTCTCTTGATAGACATTTTTCTACCTGCTCTACACTTGGCATCCAATTAGATGCTGGGGATACGAGTAAAATAAGACAGAGCTCCTATCTGGTAGAGTTTAAGTTTGTTTTCACAATTAATTTTTCTACAGTTTAAGATATTAGGATGACATTTTTTAAACCAAGTGTTTCTCAGGTTACTTTGGAAGAGTCTCCTGCCACCCAAAAAAAACCCAACCAAATTCTGTGTCCAATATGCTTCTAAGGCTCTGTTTGAAGTTGTGAGTTGATGTTTCCACCTCAGTTATTTTTAATGGGGAGTAGGAAGTAATAATATTTAACAGGTAGCATACTTATTTAAGCACATAGTAAATATAATACTAGTATTTGTGTGCCACAAGGCATTGATAGATAGATGAAACAAAACAGAAATATTTGAGTTATAAAAAATTAACTTTCTCTGAATATTTATTGATGGTTAGACAATAGGGTTCCTTCATGAGAAGGGAAAAACTATCTTTAACTCTATTGTCAATACTCAGTAAGTATTGGAAAAAACCTTGTATGTATTTACAGTATCAACCATTTCTATGTTCTCTAGCAAAAGAAAATTATCAGTTTGATACAACTTTACTCTTTGTTCGGTTTTGTAAAATGTCCACAAAAGGAGGCGGCTCAGATGTCTGGACTTTTTCCCCTTGTATTTAGCACATTCATTTTACCTTTCAACAAAGATCATCAGAAATTATTTGCCTTCTATTTATCATCATGCGGAAAACATAACCATATAGTTCCTTTTATCCCTTACATTGCAAAGGATATTTTAAATTTAGCCTTGCTATATTATTTATAGTTAAGTATTTACTACATTTTGGTAGTCTGTTTTGAAACTAAGTACTTGTATCTGAAAGATGCAGATAATATCTATCTATTTATTACACAGTGGGCTCTGTTTGCTGCAGAAAAGAGTGAAACTTTTAACTGCTTAGCACACTTGCCAGTGAAATATACCTGACAGAGCAGAGGTTATAACTTTGGCTCTACTTACTTTTAATAATGGTAAGACAACGTGAGTTTTGTTTGTTTACATGCTGTTTACAATGGCATACTTTTTAAAATATATACAGCAATTGAGATATTTATTGCATACTATTTTAAAGATGTTTTATGTGTTTTCACCTTTGGAATATATTGTTACATTTCCTTGTACAGATAATTTGGGTGGCTTTGTTAATGTAGCTAGTAATTTTTATGACTACTAAGTGACGAGTTTTCGGTGCCTTTTATTGTGGGATGCATGATTATGTATTTATTGTACGGAAGTCACTGACGTGTGTATTTTTGTACTTTGCTGAGAGTAATGGTTGATCTTGATGTACATGATGATGAGAGATGTCTTTCCCAAAGGGCACTGCCTTGAGATTGTCCTTCTCAAATAAAAAAAGAATGCATTTGATGAAGGTGTCAAGTCTTATGTTCTTTCTGGTGGGAAACTTTTTTGTTGTTGGTGTTAAACTTACTATGAGATCATTGTAAATTCACATGCAGTGGTGAGAAGTAATACAGGGAGAGCCCGTGCACCCTTTACCCAGGTCCCCCCATGTTAACATCTTGCAGACCTATAGCACAATAGCACGAATAGGTCACAGCCCACAGTATTAACTTTTAAAAACACAGAGCTAGACAGTTTCTAATGCTTAGCTGACTGTCTAAGAATCACTTGGAGAGCATGTTAAAAAAAATATTCAGAGACTACCCTAGACCTACAGAACTATTAATAGAATCTCTGGGGAAGAGGTCTGGGAAACTGCCATTTATAGCACCCTCCCTGGGTGATTC
This sequence comes from Varecia variegata, assembly GCA_028533085.1. Classification (NCBI taxonomy): domain Eukaryota; kingdom Metazoa; phylum Chordata; class Mammalia; order Primates; family Lemuridae; genus Varecia; species Varecia variegata. The sequence goes on along the minus strand of CM052445.1, from coordinate 21,744,214 downwards.
TTAACGTGGCCAGCTTTAGGAATCACTGAATGATCCAAACTCCTCATTCACCCTAGCTCATATTTTTTTAATTTAGTTTATAACTGACACACAATAATTAATACATGTTCATGGGGTACAGTGTGATGTTTCAATATATGTCTGCGTTGTATAATAATCAAATCAGGGTAATTAGCATGTCCATCGCCTCAAACCTTTATCATTTCTTTATTGTGATAACTTTCAAGATAGCTAGAAAAGAGGATCTTGAAAGTTATCATCAGCCCTTATTTTACAGATGATAAACTGAAGCTTTGAAAGGCTATGTTCTGGGCTACAAATAATTGTCAAGAAATTTAAAGAACTTAGGTCATACAAAGTATGGACTCATAACAGTGCAGTTAGATTAGAAATTAATAACAAGAAATCTGAAACAGAACATAAAAATCACCTCTTATAATTTGTTCAATACGTATCCTTGCAGCAATTCAGCAGAAAGTGATAACCAATTAAAGGACAGAAGCCAATGCCTACGAAACTGATGATAAGAGTATTAAGCATTTCAAGGTTACTATAAAAGGTTGTTCAGCCCAAAGGCATAAATGTCTAAAAGCTCATTACTCCATGATGATAAATTTTCAACCAACAAAAAACACTATTATGTAGCTCTCTAATTAGCTTAATTATAATTTGATGAACTATGTGATTTCAACTGGAAATCAAATTATTAAAGCATATCGGGTGATTGGGAAGTGATTACAGCACGCTGGCAATATGTTTGATGCTTTTTTGCCCTACGATCTTAATTTCAAAAGTAAAATTTGGTCTCTATTTTTATCAAGATAGAAATTATCTCAATACAGACTTTATATATGAACTTCAATATAGTGAAAGAATAAAATGGGTAAAAATAAGCAAAATAAAAACTAAAAGTTAAAAACTAAGTCAAAACTTCATTATAAAGCACTGTGAATCGAAATATTTATATTTATTTTACATCTATATTCCTTTATACCTACTCATATTTGTTACGTAGTCTCTGATAACTTCATAGAGTATTTTAGGTATTAACTGGAGTCATTTCTTCCCTCTGTGTATTGAGTCAAAATGAAAGGAAAGCTTCCAAGCCCTCCTCTGATTTGCTGCTTTTTTCTCATCCACGTCTGTTTCTTATTCTCCCTTCTCTATACACTACGCACTGACATGCACGTGTGAACACACATATATCACCCTAAAGTGTATCCCTACTGTCCTCCTCACAACCACCACCTCTTATCTACCTGTGAAGCTCCTTCTTATCCAAAGTCTCAGCTCAAGTCCCCCAACAGAACCTTTGACAACTCATCAAGAATGTCTAAAATTTAGCGATTTTTATCTCTATTCCCATTACACTTTCTTCCCATTACATGCCATTACTAGAGCAATCATATTGCATTTTTTTTTTTTTTTAAGAGACTGTCTCACTGTTGCCCAGGCTGGAGTGTGGTGAAGTGATCAAAGCTCACTGCAGCCTCTAACTCCTGGGCTCAAGGGATCTTCCTGCCTCAGCCTTCTGAGTAGCTGAGACTACAAGAGAACACCACCACATCTGGCTATTTTTATTATTATTATTATTATTTGTAGAGACATTAGCTGGCTATGTTGCCCAGGCTGGTCTGGAACTTCTGGCCTTGGCCTCCCAAACCCCTGGGATTATAGGCGTGAGCCATTGCACCAGCCATATTGCATCATAATTAACACAGCTGTCTTTCCACTAAATTAGCATCTGTTTGAAAGCAGAGAGCATATATCATTCATCTTGTCCCCATCATATTGCACAAAGCTTGACTCCTAGCTGGTCTTCAAGAAATATCTTTCAAATGGGTGAAAAGAGTATTTTACTTGGAATGTTTTGTTTAAAACTCTTACCTCTGTGCTCATAAGTGACATTACACTGCCTTTGTGTAGTTTGGGAGTCAAGGTTACAGTAGGTCATAAAATGAGTTGAGGGAGCATTTCCTTATTTTCTAATCTGTGAAACAATTTGTGTAAGAATTATCTTTTTTTAATGTATGGTAGAATTATGTATAAAACTGTCAGGTCATAGCTTTATTACTTCCTTTGGATATGTTCTGTTTCATTTTTCTAACTTCTTGGGTTGAATGTTTAATATAGTCTCTTTATTTACTATAATAAAATCATGTAAAATTATCAATTTTCCTCTAAGTACTACTTTAGTTGCATTCCACAAGATTTTTTAAAAAATGTTATTCTATTTTTGGGGGGCATATGTATAGGTTTAAGATGGTCATCTGCTTGTGTAAGATAATGAGACTACATATGAAACATTGTGGGATGTATGAGACCTTCCCCATCAGGCTCAATCACCATAGCCCTCTGTCCAGTGGGGGTTAGCACATGGAATCAGTGCGCAACGGTGGATCTAGCATCTGGGGGCCTTGCTCTCAAGCCTGAGCACCCACAGAATCCCCGAGTGCTAGCTCTCTCCTGCTTCCACTGTTCTGGTCTAGGATGTCTCAGATTGATTGTCCTAAGGACAAATTCACTCACTTAAAGAAGTCAGTGGGCTGAGGCTCCAGACATCCTCTAACCCAGAATTGACAGTTAGGAAACTCAAGACAGAATCTTTCAGACATCCTAGACACCTTTGACTGGCAAAATTGTGTAGTTTTTGGCAGGGATAAATAGAAACGGGAATTTGCACATACTGCAGGTGGGAGTTTAAATCAGTACAACTACTTGGAGACCTATTTTGTAATCCCTAATAAGTTGAACATACATCTGGTTTGTGACCTAACAATCCCACTCCTTGCTATATACATATAAGCACAAAGAGGTATGTATAAGAATGTTTATTTAAGATTGTATTAATGAAAAATAGAGACATTTACTAGTAGGAGAATGAACAAACTCATTTATTAATACAATTGAATGAATTAAATTCACATGCATCAATCAGTATGAATATAATTTTAAGAACAGTGTTGAATGGAAAAATAAGCAGGTTGCATAAATATATACCACATACCATTTATGTAAAAATTTTAGACAAACAATAGTATATCTTGTTTATGGATTCACACACATATAGTAAAAGTATAAAAACGTTCATGGAAATGATATGCATCAATATCAGGATGGTGGTTTCCTACAGAGAGAAAGGAAGGGTAAAGGGATTCTGAGAATGGGGCATTAGGTGTACTTGGAACATTTTACTTCTTAAAAAAAAAGACCTGTTATATTATTTTGTTTAAGTATTTAATTTAAAATGGTACCCTACCTACTTCCCACCTTCTGTTTCCATATTCTCCCTGTGGAACAACCTTGAGCCAGGTTCTGGGGTTTGTCCTTACTTCAAAACCACCTTAGGGTACACAAAATACCCTAGTGTTGCCTTTAGCTCTCATCTTACGCCCCCATTCTCATAATATGGTTTCCTGATTCATAAGAGTTGAGTCCTCTCTTTTCAATGAATCTGTTGAGGTCCTTGGTAAACTAAAGAGTTGATGGAGTACTGTTTTGGCCACACCTGCTCCCCAACTGGTATCCTATTCCCACACCCATATGGATAGAGGCTATTTTATTGATACACTTTCTTAGTGCCTGCCGATTGTCAGGCTGGATTTATGAGTGTCTCTTCAGCCCAGATTCCCTGATGCTACATTGTGTTTGCTTTTTAGATCACCTCTTATACTTGCTGTTGGGTCCTTTGACACCTGCTGCATTCATGAACTATCTTTGAGATGTGGAACTCTGAGCTCCAGACTGGATTTCCACCTACCTCTCTTGCCTAAAACCTGTCACAATCTAGTGGATGAGTGTAACAGACCCAGCCAAGAGTGATGAAAATTACGGCTCTCAGCACTTGCTAAGCTTTCTGATTTCCTTCCTAACCTGTGTCAGACTGATCAAATTAAGCACTGTTGAGATTCAGGGTCTTAAAATAGAAAATTTATTAGGACACAGCTGTCTCTCATTACCTTCCCTCACTTCTCAGACCTAAAGTACTTCTTGGAACTGTAACTCTCTGTCTTGGAGATGACAGAGGCAAACTGAGTCCTTTAAGCGTGCACCCAGGAAGGCATGCTCCCAAGCTACTTGCCTGTTAGCAATTCTTGTGCCTTAGGTCACCTGAATAGCTCTGCATTTGAAAAGCTTGGCCCTTCTGATATCTGAAGATTTCTTTCTAGCTGTATGCTAGGTTGGCTTCTTGCTTCTCTTCAAGACCCCTCATTTCTTACCCTACTAGAGACCACATAGCTCACACCTGACTTAGACTCTTTAGCAACTGGACCATACCCAACCTTAGCACCCCATTACCTTCAAGGCTACTTACTCTGATCCAGACCTCCACTACTATTTTGTCCACATTCCTCAGGCCAAGTGTTAAGAAAGTATGTGAAAACAGAAAGTTAAAAGATATTGTGGAACAGGAGATATGTGCTTGTTGCCCAATTGATGCCAGTTGCCCAATTCTGTGACAGACGCTTGGGAATCAATGATAAACAAGGCACAGTCCCTACTTGCCTTAAAGTGGCACATAGGTCCAGTTCGTTGTATGAAAGCAAAGACAATGGGTGAAGCAGGAGGTAGGCCAGAGTCAGAGGCTGGGGGAATTTATCCCATGTAGGCTTCCTGACAAGTGTCTTTTCAGGAATTCTCAAGGGGAATCAGATCCTTTGGAGATGAGGTGATGCTTTACCTCCTCCAAGTGGACTAAGGAGTTTTCTAGGGAGCAGATGGCAGTAGAAGTCCCGGCATTATGGTTCTTTGGATCTTCGCTGTAGGGCAATGGCCAATGACCCCAAATGGCAGGCAGAGATGAGGAGGCAGGCTGTCAGCATTGGTCTTCTGATTGTAATCCATTTGCTGAAGTACTGGATTTGTTTCCAGTGGAACCAAGACTCTGGTATGATGACATAAACTACATATTCCCAAGGATCTTTTATAGTATGAAGACTGGGACTTGAATTTGGCAGGATGAAGGAGGGTCTGATGAAGTACACTGTAGAATTTGAAAGCATTAGGAGCTATATCTGTACGTGACCAACATTATGGTCATAATGATGAGAAGATGAGAATGGTACCAAGTAGAGTTGTGAAGGGTTGTAGGGAAAGAAATTACCAACATGGTATTAAGACCAGTAGCAGGCCTTTAGGGTTGTCCCTGGGTATCAATGCTGATATATCACTTGAAAGTCTTTACTTTCCTGAGAAAGTCTGTCTGTTATGCTTTGTGGCTTAGAATTCCTCAACATACGAGGTCTGTCTGGGAAGTATCCAGCCATAATTTTCATATTGTTTTACATTACATGGATGGATACTTTTCAGACAGACCTCATTGTATTCTACAGCTGCAAACACTGACAAGGGTTCAGCTCAAGAAGGACCTTGGTTAGAAAATGTAGTTCATGCACATTTGATGTTCTGAGGTAAAGAGTAAATGGCATTTAAATCAATGAGTTAGATGGTAGGAAGGAAAAATGATCAATTAGTTATCTTTGCAGTGGGACTAAAGATATAGCTTTAGGGGTTGGTTAGTTATTTCTGACTAGCAGTCTAGGGGTATCCTAGGACAGGTCCATTTTGACTGACAGGTAAAGAAGAGGTTCTGCATAAGGCATGATATAAATAGGGTATCTGTATACTTTATTTTCCAAACTGAGAAATTTTTGAGAAAGAAAAGAGGGACTAATTACAGGCAACAACTGTGACTGTACCAGTCAAAACAGGATGTAAGGTCATCCTAAATATAAATATAGAGGGGTCCTCAGACCAGAGCTATCTTGTTGATGCCTTTGTAGAGGTAAAGATAACCAATATGACTATCCAAGGGACTCCTGTGGGGGTTCCCTGGCATAACTGCAAGTGAACCACTTGTTCTTGGAACAGCGCTGAAGGTGGTGTTAGATTACTGAGAGGAAGGGAGCTTAGTGAGGAAATCCATTATGAAGGTGGCCCAGGGAAAGTCAATGCTTGGCAGGGGGCACAGAAAGCCTTTGGCTTTTCCCAGCAGGTGTCTGTCTGTATATGTATCTTGTATAATCATTGCATTCCTTTACTTTCACTTTTTGAACTGGAGTTATCAGAAGTCACAGTCAAGGAAAGTAGAACCTTAAGTTGGCCAAAGTGAACAAATGAACAGAGGGCAGGATTCATTACAATCTTCTATGACATGCATGACATTTGAGAGAGACTTCTCTCTTAGGGCAAGCAGAGGATTTGCTTGGCCTCTTAGTATATTATTGCCATTCCTGGGTGAGGAACAAGAGGTTCAATACAGGCTGGATCATAGGATGAAACATTGTGGTGTCACAAAACCCTATACCCAATGTAGGTGGTGAATCAGACCATTGAAAACAAGGAGAGGAAGCATTTGCCACATCCTGGCAGAAGGCTGGAACACAGATTCTTTATGGTATCTAAAAATCAAGTGTCATTTCTGCAGAGGGGGCTTCCTGTTTATAAAACGGCATTGTGCAGTCATGTCTTAATGAGGAGATGCTGTAGCAAAAAGCAGCACTGATCATATAGCCAGAGGCCAGGCAGAAATACAGATACTTCAGTGGGTGCTGATGTGGAAATAATGATCAAGAATCAGACTGGATAATGTGTATTTGAGCAGACTTCTATGGGGAACTTCATCCCTGCTGGAACTTAGTTGAGAATTCTTAGAATTACATAAAGAGTAAAGTGAGCAAGAAATGTTCATGAGAATTAAAAAAAAAAGTTACAAAAAATATAGACTAATATCAAAGTTTGAAAAGCACAGGGCTTGACACTAAAGCCCAAGTACCATCTTGCAAATGTTGACTTCTCTTTCCCACCAAAGGATGCCATTTCCTCAAACCATACACAAAAATTAGTGTGGTATTTTATCAGACCTTATTTTACTGCAGACTTTACTTTCATCAAGAATTTATATGGCAATTTCGGAATAGCTACTGACCATCTTAAAAAGAAACAGAAATTCAGGTCATTATACTGTTAAATAAGAGCTCTGTAGGACTCTTGTTGTACTCAGTATACCCTATTTATAGGCATGCTGTTTGAAGGTAACAAAATATTTCTAAGAATCGTATTAAACCAACTGATAAGGATAGCAATCTATACAATCAAATGTGAGATAAGGACACACTTAAAAAGGAAGAATTTTTAAATCAGTTTAGAGATAAGAGCAGAATATGACAAATTATAAATTTATAAATTATAAATTTGGGCTCTACAAAGGGTATTTTAAAAATAAATTGTATAGATGCCAAGAAATTTGGCATTCATTGCTTACAAAGATAACCCATTCCATTATAAGACAGTGCTAATTATTATTTTTCCCCCTTATATTTGAAGCAAAATCTGTTTTTTTCCCCCTGGAAGACCAGAGAAAGCCTAAGACATATCATGTATATTACCTTTTCAACTTCAGTTTATTATATCCCTCCAAGTCTTCCTTTCTCCTGGTTAATATTCACATACGATATATTCTGTAGGCCCCACACCTCTGGTTAATGCAGGCATGGATTGACTAGTTTAGTGTAGAATAGGACCAGCACCTCTTTTGTTCTGAATATCACACTAGGATTCAGATAGCCTAAGGTTGCATTTGCTGTTTTTTTGATAGCCACATTCTTCCAATGAAGGAGACTGGACTAACCATGAGGTGATATAGGTCAGTAAACCAACAAATCAGAAATGGTGGGTTACTTTGGTGTCCATGAAGATTGGCTATCAGGAATCTTAGTCTGTCTTTCTGAAGGTCAGCTGATTTCACAAATTCCATTGTGGAGAAAGGGAACAAATCTGTTCAAGATGACCTTAAGAAATCCAAAGAAAATAGGGGTCAAAACTAATATGGGACCAGACTAGACATCTCTAGCATAGTTTAATGGCTTAATACCTCCAATAGGACAGGAATCTCCTAAAGTCTAGGCTAGGAAACAGTCAAGGTACCTTAAAAGCTCTGCTACGTTTTGGCCCAGATTTTTACCACAGTGTTTTATGACTTCCTGGACCAGAATTAGGCATGAAATATTCATGTTTTATATGCATGAATATTATCTCTTTTTAAAAGATCTAATCACATAAGGATATTTCTGTTGAATTTCATGTGAGTTAACTAATGAATAAGGATGCTTTTATCTACATGTTAAATTAATGTTTCATTTGAAAAGCAAGGCAGTCAAGCAATAGGAATGATAGACCCAGGAACAACTTGTTCTAGGATCTGTTTTATCTTATCATAAAGTTATGACAATATTCAAAAGATTGTCCTTGCCCTTTAGATTCATAATCCAGGGGGAAGTTATCTAATACCTTCTTAAAATTAGTAAGCATGTATGCTGTTGGCTCACATGAAAAGGAAGTCTATGTCACCTTTTGCAAAAGATATTTTTGAAAATTTGTATATAAATTTTATTTTGTAAATTATTTTTTATTTTACTTATGCTAAATGCTTTTGAAATGCTTGACAACATTCATGCTTCTTTGAATTATTGTCTGTACATTAATGTCTGTACATATAAGCTTTTTATAAAACTTTATACTTCTAATTTTACTATATACCAATCATTTAAAATCAGCAGGGCAATGATATTTTTAAAAACTCTCTTATCAAGTAATTATTTAGGCGTAATTACTTGTTTCTGAATTTCAGACAAATATATTTTATTAAAAGAAGGTATATCTGTATTTTACATATTGGAAGTTAAGTAACTCAGTAATTAGCTATTGATGATTTAAATCAAAAGAATAATTATATTTGAGTATGATATATAATAACACTCAGATTTATTTTGCTATTCAAGAGGTCTTTTATTTGGAGTGGAGCTTCTGAATTATCATCTATATTTACTAGTAAGTATAGTTGTGATTTAAGAATTCATTGAACATTTAATAAGCACCTACTATATCTTAAACCATTATTAAGTATCATGTTATAACAATGGCTAAGATATGTTTCTGACCTTCAAGAGACCCCCACCTACAAAAGAATTATGTAAGTGTATAAGTTATAAACTATATAACAGACTGTGATATAATATACATGCTTTCAAAACAAAGGCATGAAGGAAATGTTTCCTTTCTTAAGTTTAATAAGCATTTTTATATATTTAAATTGCCGATGAAATTATAATTTCTACATTTTTCTACTTTTGGAATGGTTTACATTGATTTACTAAGTATTATGAAATTAAATAATGCATGTAAAGCAACTGCCAAAAAAGGTGGTCTGCTTCATTATCTGTTCCTGTATTTTCCAATGTTCTACATAATGGGTGTATTAATTCATAATTGTAAAAAAAGAAAATCCAAAAACTGAGTAATGTAGAAAGAAGGACTTGACTTCTCTCTTTTACAAGTGAACGGCCAGCTGGGGCCATCACTCAGGCAGGAAACATCACTCAGGCAGGAATTCAGCAAGTGGGCCAAAGGGAGACTCAAGTTTTCAAACAGGAAGCGACATGGAATCTGCTTCTGGCTGTCCGAAGTTGCTAGTGTAAAGCTCCAAAGCCCCTGGGGAAAGATGATGCCTGCCTTTGTAGTCAAAGGTCAACAGGGGGGATTAAGCTGAGAGGCCAGCATTGTGTAGTACCTTTAGTATTGTTGAAAGGTAGGACCAGACTGAACTAGCTAATTTTAGTCTGAACTACTGCATTTAATGTCCCATGTCATCTAGAACAAATCATTTAACCTTGCTGGGTTATAATTCTTTCGTGTGCCTATAACCCAAATGTCTTGGTTCCACTAGACCATGTCTACAAATGAAAGTAACATTTCCATTAAATTACAAAATTACAGTAGAAAAGACAACACCAATTTGATCGCTGGAAATTGGCCCACTAAAATGTCCCCAGGGGACATGAGAGGGTTTCCCAGGTGCTCCCTTAGGTGCCCCTTCGATGCCGTGTTTCCGACTTGCCACACTGCTCCTTGGCTCCTTTGTACAACACTGGTATCCCCTTTCTCCACCTGCTTTTTGTCTTCCTCTTGCTACACCATCCCAAGCATGGGACAGTCCTTGCCATTAATTGCCCTTACCATAGTACAAACTTGGCTTGTAACATTTATCAAGACTTTCCTGAAGACTGCTAGCAAGACAGGCAAATAGAACACAGAATAGTCTGGGAAGGCACCTTCCTTCCTCCCTTCTTTCCTTTGACTAGTTATTGAGTACCTACTGTATGCCAGGCACTAGTAAGCACAAACAGGTTTGGTCCCAGCTCCTGAATCCTACAGTTTAGTGGGGTGGGGAGACAGACATTACCCAAATAATCACACAAATACAAACCATAGTAAGTCGATAAATACTTTGAAGAAAAAGTAGAGAGTCCCAGATACAGGGTAGCCTACTTAGCATGGGGAGTTAGGACAAGAGTTCTTGAGGAAATGACAGTAGAGCTGAAAGCTGGATTTGTGGGCACTCAGAGACTAAGAGGGATGGACAGAGAAAGAATATTCGATATTGAAGCAACAGCCTGTGGGAAGGCTCTGAGGCAGGGAGGATATGGTCCTATTTTGAGGAACTGTAAGGGGGACAGCCTGAGAGAGAATGATAGGAGAGCAGAGGAGAATGTTAGGCAGATAATGGGAAGAACCATAAGAAGTCACTGAAGGGTTTTAAGCAAGGGAATGACGTGATCAGATGTGAACTGCCTGAGGAGAAATGCCAGCCCTCTGGGGACAGAGTATACATACTTTAAACAGACAGCAAAAAAGACAAAGCGTAGGGGCAAAGTAACTGTGCTAAGAAAAGAAATAAGGACTCTGTAAACTGGATAAATTTAACATCTCATTTTTTTAAAGTATTAAAAAAGAATAAACAACATCCACACAAAACTTGTACACGAATGTTCAAAGCAGCATTCAAAACAGCCAAAAAGTGGAAACAACCTAAATGCCTATCAACTGATAAACTGATCAATAAAATGCACTATATGCATAAAATGGAATCATTATTCAGCAATGATATTATTCAGCATTATTCAGCAAAAGAAATGAAAAGTACTGATACATGCTACAACACGATCCTTGAAAACATTATGCTAAGTGAACTGAGACACAAAAGACCACATGTTGTATGACTCCATTTATATGAAATGTCCAGAAGAGGCAAATTTATAGAGGCATAAAGTAGACTAGTGGGTAATTAGGGCTCGGGATGAGTGAGGGGTTGACTACTAATGGTTCCAGAATTAGATTTTGGTGATGGTTGCACAACCCTGTGAATAAACCAAAAAGCACTGAATTGTATGGTATGTGAATTACAACTCAATAAAACTATTAAAAGAATTTTAAGAGAAACCAGGAACTAAGGACATCACAGAACTGGATCTCAATCCTAAATTTCTTCTTACTTTATATTCATTGTACTCCAAATTACTGTAGCTAGTACAAGAGACCACGATGACTGCCTTGCTAGGGTGGGATGGGAGGATGTATGGCTCTATTAATACATGTTAGAAAGGTAGAGTTGAGCCCACTGTTCGTCTAAATTAGCAGTACCAAGCAGCTGTTTCAGTTAATCATTATGAGGGCTGTAAACAACACTCAAAAGGTACTCAATTAGCATTTTAAAAGAATAGTCTTAATTTGTTAAAATAAGACCTCGTCTCTTTTTAGCATTTTTCCTTTTTTTTTTTTTTTTTTGCATTTTTTCTTTTAAAAGTAACCCTGTGATGTTTCTTGAAATCTTGCTTTCATTAAAGTTAAGGTGTTGGCTTAACTTTAAGATATGGCCTCAGACCCTTTTAAAAATTTATTTTCTATCTAGTTTTTAAACCCTGATTAGGAACATGTGAATCATTATTTATTAAATACTACAAAGGTTCAAAATAGCTTCAGAGAAAGGGAATATGAGGTTGAGCAGGTGGCAGTGCTTCCGTTGTCACACTCTGAGAAGGCCAAGGTTTCTTAGGGAAGCATTCCTGGTAACTGTATTAATCAGTATCATAGTTCCTCAGCTGGTGTGTGTGTCTGATTTCATTCAGCTTGTGCTGCTGTTAGGTTTTCATAAAAATTCATTTCATTTCCTTTTCCAGCTTCCGTCCTACTACTGGTGTGCGTGTTAAAGTGTAATTCAGGCTTAACCACTTTGAGTGTAGGCTAGTTAAATTGCCTTGTTTTATGTATGAGGAAGCTGAGACTCAGGGATGATAAGGAACCTTGATTTAGTTGCATCACTAGTTAATGAGGGCTTGGAACTTGTCTCCTGACTTCTGTTTCTTTCAGTGAAACAGCCTCTTCATTTCCAGCCTTCAATCTTTATCTTTCAAATCTTACACTAAGGAATAAGTATCCACATGGAACATCATTTTGTTTTATTTTTCTTAGAATTGACTTTAAGACTAGATAGAAGAGGTGTTTATCTATGTAGTGTAAATGGTGGGAAGAAAATCAAAGGTGGGGCCAGCTTTTGGGCCATTAATTTTCCCAAGTAACAACAAAAAAATTTCATTTATTTCTCTGATTGAATAGGAGAAACTCATGTGTTTTTAACAAAACGCAGCAAACAACACCAGGAATCTGACCTGATGGATTTTAGAAGAGGAATGTCAAGGTCATTGGAAATTAACTCTTTCATGATTGTCTCTCGCCTGTACTACAATTTGCCTATCTCTCTGCTTCTGTTTGGCCTCCTTAAGATCCATCCAGTCTCTGCAGAGAAGAGTTTTTGTTTTTGTTTTTTAAAGTAAACTCTACATGTCTCTCCTCTATTTAAAACTCCCCAATACTTTCCATTGCATTTAGAATGAACTCTCAATTCCTTTCTTGGCTAACAAAGCCTTGGAGAATCTGGCCCAAGTTCATTCTCTCCAAGCTCATGCAAGTTTACTTTCTCATTCCCCCTCCCTCCCCCAAATGCACTAGAATAGGTCCCTATTTAGGGCCTTTGAATTAGCCTTTTCCTTTGCCTGAAAAGCTCTACTTTCTGATTTTTGCGTGACTATTACTCAAATCACTGCTTAAATGTCTCCTCCTCAAAAAGGCTGCTCAAGTAGCCACCCAATCACAATCACCATCACATCACTTATTGTAATTTCTTTGCATACAGCTTAACACCAACAGATATTTTTTTCTATCTTCTTTTCCTCCTCAGATAAGCTCTCTAGAACCCCCACTATTCGTCTTCACGAGGGCTCAATCGGCAGCCTAGAGTACTGCCTAACTATGTAGTAGGAGTTAAACTAAAATTTGTTGAAGAAACGAACGTAAGAATGCACCCTTTCTTCCCCGCGCCTCGCCTCCAAATAGGGCAAAACTTAAGTCATAATGAGGATGTACTTAAAAATGTCTTTCTCATCTACCAGGCATTTCCACCCTTGAAGAACAGATGCCCTTGAGGCGTGCAACTTGACTGGGCCTTCCGATTTTAAGTGCAAGTAATCAACATAATAGCTTTTCATTCTCTGCGACCAAAGCTTTACTTTCTGATTTCGATACCACGTAAAGACGTCAGATTGAGCACTAGGGCCGGCGAACCCTTGGTGCGTATTCTTGCGGTCCGGATGCGGCCGAAGGCCGGGTGCGCCCCGAGTGGTCCCCCTTGGAGATACTGGGGAGAAGGGGCGGAGCCACCCAAAAGGATGAGCCTTTCGCGGACCGTCAGATGTGGTGGGGCGGCCACTTCGGGAAGGGCCTGGGGTTTCGGAAGAAGGCAAAGCTAGCCTTGCGGCGAAGAAGGAGCCCGACTGGCTCCAGGCTGTAACACTGAGAGGTCGAAGGAAAGGAGGTAGGGCCTCAAACCAAACCTGCGGAGCAAGCCAAGGCCTGGGTACTTGCCAGAGGAAAAGGTTCCCGTTTCCAAGGCAACGGACCAGGAAGCGCGCAAGACGTCCGCCGCAGGTTCGTAGGTCAGCCTCGAGTTTAAAGCTCCCACGGCTGAGCGGGTTCTGCCCAGTGGAGAGGCCGCCTGGACATCATGTGACTGCTCGGGCTGACCCGCTAGCTGCCCGGGAGCACGTGGGAAGGCTTTTTCTTGTTCCTTCTTTCCCTTTTTAAAAGCCCACCCACTTTTGCGCGGGCTTGGCCACGGAGTTCTTCTCGCGAGAGGCGCGCCATGCTCTCGCGATAGTGAGTGGGAGGCGTGGGGGGTAGGCGGTGTTGTAGGCTGGAGCTGCGGTGGCGGAAGCCGAGGGGGTGGGTAGGGCGGGGGCGGGCCGCGGGGCTGGGAGGGGGGAGGGCTGGGGGCTGGTGAGGGAGGGGGTGCCAGCTTGTTCGCCCGGCTCGCGCGACTCGTCGTTGCGGGCCGGTGACATGCCTGTGAGCTGCGGAGGCTGCGGCCCCAGGTGAGCCAGGCGCGGACTCCTCCGGGGCGTAAGCAGCGCTTTGGCTGGGGTGGCGGCGGGGTGTGGGGCGGGGATGGATGGAGCGGCCCGGCTCCGGCGCCCCAGCCCCTCCGCCTGCTCGCAGTCCTTGCTCTGGCTTCGGGGCCGCTCGAGAGCTGCGTCTTTGCACGGCTGTGGGAGGAAGGCGGGAGGAGCGGGGCAGAGGGAGGAAGCCCAAGGCACTGGGCCCGGAGCGGAGGAGGGGTTCTCGGGCTCGGGACGGGTCTTTCTGGGGTCCCGAGTGTGGCGGTGGAGCTGCCGCCCCTTTGAATGACAGGCTCAGTTTCCACCCACCGGGTGGTCTTCAGAGCCCGGTCCCCAGAATGCGTGGTGGTGTGTGTGCTTAGTTTGTGTTCGTGCTGTGCGCACAGGAGCATATGCAGGAGGAGGAGGACGTTGCACTTTGTTGCGGAACAGCAAGCATCCTTCACTGTCAGAACGCTGGAGCCTTGGAACCGGTCGCTACGCAAATCTTGTGACAGAAACGGAAGGCATCAAGCGGTTCCTGGGAGCGTTGATATTTGCAGTTGCTGTCAAACACTCCTAGGCTGTTAACACTTCTGGGCTGTTAATGGCTTAAATGCTGGCTGTAGAGTATTACGAAGGGATTGAGTATACTGCTATTATTGCAGTCATCTAAGCTGCTTTATAAAAAATATGTAGATGGAACTGAAGTACTTAAACAAAAAACTTTGGTATATGACAGTGACAAAAAAATCTAAACCACCACAGTGGTATGACTCCATAATGTTTTTCCCCCCTTCTGCTTTCCCTCTCCTGTAAAATCTTACTAAATTCAAGGTGGTTTTGCTTTAGATGTTAGGGAATTTCATGGTAAGAAATACTGCTGAGACACAAATCTGATGGCCTTACTGCAAACTGGAGTTAAAAATTCCTGTTCTCTTTTCAGCTTCGTTAATTATTGAATCACTTGCAAAATGCTCAAATTTCCATCAGCTTCTTCCCACCTTGTTAGGAATGTTATGTTGATTGATACTGATTTTGTTGTGTCTGAAAATACTCAGAAAATAAGAGTACCACTAAAAAAGATGTACTCAGTAGTTCAAAGATGATTTTAATATCATGATTTTAGAGTAAATGGCAGTCCAGTGCCCTGCATGATTAGTGTCACTTAAAATAGTGTAATTTGGAGAATCTGTTAAAACACAGTCACATTTTTCAAGTAGTACCCTGGTTATTTATACTTTTTTATGTTCTTTCCAGCAAAACCGTGACCGGGGGTGGACAGTGAATTTTACAAGTAGTTGTAGCTATGAGTAACAGTGATTTATGAGAGATCAGAGAATGTAAGTAAGTCAGGGAAGAAGTGGGTTCTCAAGCTCAGCTAGTGACTAGTGTATGTACCCACATAACTGCACTATTGATCAGATTGATAAGGGCCTAGTGGTAAAATACTAAGCCAGTGATATTTCACAGATGTTGATGATAGGGAAGTTGCCTAAGACCCAGAACCGCAGTGAGAAATTCTCTGTCCTTCTGTAGTCTCTGAACTCCAGGAATAAGCCTAGAAGCTGAAGAAGTCTTCCCTTGCCTTTAGAGGCTGGAAAAAGGATCATACTTTTAATTTTTTTTTTTAATTTTAGGAACTTAACTGTCTGGAAAAAAACCTCAGACCAATTCAGGTGGTACATTAAAGGCCATTTGAAGGAAAAGTTCTAGTTATAAGTAGGCAGAGGAGTTCTGACTATACTTGAAAAAAATGTGAAGAACTTAGAAAATATCTCTTCATGAATGGGCAAAGGAGATCAATCTAGATTAGAAAAGTCCTTATCGTTCCATTTTGGCAAACTGATTTACGGAGATAGAAAAATATAATTTTTTTGCTGGTCTTCAGAACCTTTTGGCAAGGGTTTCAGACTTTTAGGGTAGACTGGACATGATAAAAGAAGAAAAACTAACATTTTTAGATTAGTCTGAGAATGTTTCATGGGAAATAAGATAAATGGTTTAGTGGCCTAGAACAGAGAAGGTGTTACATGAGTGAAAATGATGTATAGTGTGAAGAGTTTGGGTTTTGGAGTCAGACAACTAATATCTGTTAATTAATATATCTGAGTCTCTTCTTCTTTATCCTCGAAATGAGAGTTAAAAAGTTAGTGCGAAGCACATAGTAGCTGCTTACTCAGTGTTTTTTCTTTGATCTCCCTTAATGGCTTGAGGATTATTTGGCTGCAAGGAATAAAAAGCCATTTAAATTAGCCTACTTAAAAAAGGTATTTGTCATATGAAGTATATTGCGTGATTCCAGCTCAGGCAGTTACTTCAGTTTTTCTCAGGAAATACATGGCCTTATATCACTGCTATTCACTGCGGTTCTGTTCCAGTTTCTTTCAGATTGGCCTTCTCTTTAAATCTGTTGATTTCTGCATCGCCATAACTTTGGTTTGTATGAAACTTTCATTTTCCATGGTGCCACATCAGACTCATTTTGACTTTGTAACATGGTTCTCAGCAAATATCTTCAAGTCTCAATTCTAAATTTCTAGAGAGAGCATTCAGTTGGTCAGGTATCTAGTCCAATTGGCTGGGGGTGGAGGAAGGTGGGAATGGGAAAATGTATGGGGAAGAGACTTAGGTGTGTCTCACAGTTTGTAGGGCTGCGCTTTTTAGTCCTGCCACAGCAAGCTCTTTAAGAAAAAGAATATGGTCAGAGAGGAAATGATGGGTACCGTAGATGTATACTTTAACATCTTGCAGTTTTAGCTCTTCCCCTGGCACTGCACTGAACTTGTTCTCATCTTGGTAATGATCTAACCAGATCCAGTGGTCTCTTCAGGACAGATTCTTCTAGGTATGTGAGTTAGGGCAAATTACTTAAACATTTGATGCCTCAGTTTTCCTATGTGTACAGTGGGTGTAACATCAGCACCTTCTGTTGTGAGAATTGTGAATTCCTGTATGTAAAGCAATTAAACAGCGTCTGGCTGGCACATGGCAGGCACAGTGCAAGGGTATGGTATTAGTATTTATTGAATGCATGCTGTGTGGCAGGTGCTGTGATAGGGAGTGTTTGGAGAGGAAAGAATATCATTTCTGCCCTCAAGGAGTTTAGAAGTCCCTTGCTGACCACTCATGCTTGAAACTATTTCTTGACTTCAGTGACAGTAAATTCTAAAGCTCTACCTCACCTACCTTTCAGATGCCATTTTTTTGTGGTTTCTTTTGTACCTGCCCTGGAATTGTTTATCATGGTTATCTCCTTAGATTCCCTCTTGATTTTCTGTTCTTTCCCAGTTTCTGGGATCAGCTTTCAAGGGCTGTATACTGGGGTGATTCTTTAACATCTCCAGCTCTGACCCTCAACTAAATCTGTTAATTTTAATTGCTTTTTGGATATTATCATACTGATATAAAACACTATCTTCCAATTACCCTCTAATTGGCAAAGACTTTACTTTTGTTCCAGCCCTCCAGGCTTGAAACCTTGAGGTTATCTTTCACACTCTTCTTTTTTTATGCCTTATATATCCTGTCAGTTAACAGGTTCTGTGTGTGCACATAGGGTGCTTTGTATGTGTCAAGCGCTGGAACAACTACAAAATGGATCTATTCACCCATTTCTGCCACTAGCAGATTAGGCTAGAGCCTTACCATATTTGCAAGAGCTGCTTAAATGCCTTTTCAGCAATACACTTTTAGAGTCATGGAGTCGCAGATGTCACTGATAAAGAGAAATGTGTTTCTGGGTTAAAATTCTGAACATATTTTTTGTTAAAAATAATCTTGTAGGTAGGTCTACGCATAAGATTATGAACATAACTTCAATTTCTGGGCAGCATATTCACGTTGAAAACACAACCTCAAGATTTTAGTTTTTGTGTGTATGTTTAAGTTGTGTTTGTTGTTGCTATACAAGGAGTTTTGAAGTCAATAGCAGTTCACACTTAGTACTTTGACACCTAGGCCCATGTTACTACTTTAAATACCAATGAGTGGTTGGGCTCAAACATACTTTAGAAGTGGCTCCCAACCTGGAATGCAGTTGAAAGACCAATAATTTTTCTCTATGATTGAGAAAATAAAGATGATAGAGCAAATATTCCTGGATTAATTTTTCAAAAAGTTGTTAGTTAGGTAGACATCTATTTAATGGTGTCCCTCTTGCCACCAAATGCCCCTCTGAAATTCATGTTCTTGATAAAATTTCCCTTACCTTACAGCCTATTCAATTCAATAAATATGTGGTTTTTTTATGGGTAAGGCCTTTGGGGAATGCAGAGATGAGTTGAGTAAGGTATGCTGGTAGAATTGAAGCTCTTGAGGGCAGGGACTTTTCACTGTTGTATCTCAGTCACTGTTATTTAGACACTTGGTGAATATATGCCTTGAATGTTAGTATTTACAGTACAGGGCATAGATTTATATACATTTAACTGTTACATAAGGTACCATAGTTCAAGTGCTAAAATAGAGCAGGGGCAGTTTTGCCCCTCAAGGGGATGTTTGGCAATATTTGAACATGTTTTTGGTTATTGAAGCTGGGTGGGTGCTCTTGGTATCTAGTGGGTAGAGACCAAGGATACTGCTATAAATGTCCTGCAATGCACAGACAGCTCCCTACAACAAAGACTTATCTGACCCAAAATGTCAACAATGCTGAGGTTGAGAAACCCTGCAGTGGTGAGAACAAAATGTATATTGTGAATGCAGGAATGAGGTTGATTTAGGATTAAAAAGGAAAAGAGCAGAAACTAAGAAGAAGCAAGTATCTTAATAGATATTAGGATACTCAGATCTTTTTTATATAGTTGATTATTGTTTTGAAAGACAAAACAGTAACTGATAGCTGTAGCATTTTTAGGTTTTGTGAGTCAAACAACAGATCTGTACCCAAGGAAGGAGCTAAGATTTGAGTTCCTGCCACATCAGGTACTGTTTTTACAAATATTGTTGCATTACATTCTCACAGCTGTCCTGTGAAGGTGAGTCTTAACTTCCTTATCTGCAAAAAGGGGATAACGTCACCTTTATTCCACTGT
>CM052445.1:21570213-21724414 GCA_028533085.1 Varecia variegata | reverse complement strand
TCTTAAATTCTTTCACTTTATATTTTTATCTCGTAGACTAAAGATTTCCATTAATTTTAATTTATTAAAATTAGCAACTGTTTGTTGAGTTCATCTAGTATGAGGTTCTGAAATCTGGGGAAACACAGTAAGTGAAATAGTCTCTGACCTCCATGATCTGGTTTAATGTGTAGGAAAGACAAATATATATGAGTGTAGTAATTATAATATGTTGTGATATGAACTAAATTATCTTCATGTACAAACAATACATCAGGACCTTTGAGAGAGATGGGAAGAATCTTCATGGGTCTTAGGATGGGTAGGATTTCTACAGGGGAAGATGGGGGTGTAAGAACATTTCTGATAGAAGAACAGATCAACAAATCAGTGTAAGGGGAATAAGTTGGAAGGAAATTAGTGCTCTATTTGTGTCTACCTATTAATATAACAGTCATCATTTTCTTTATGTAACTTTTTCCTCCCTCTGTTCCTTTGCACTTGTGACAGCCACTGTCCCCCATCCCCAAAATCTGGAATCCTCTCTCTCATTTTCATCATATAGCTGCCTTAATACCCTGAAAAACCTTATTTTGGATTGCTGTCTCTTCCTTTTCTGTCTTCATCTTTGTTAAGGGAGTAATCACTGTTGTTAGTATGCCTTACAATAGCTTCTGCATCCTCTCAGCTTGTCCAAGTTGTTGCTTCTATTCTGCTAATGACTTGAAAATCAGATATGCCATCTGTTAGGTTTTAGTGTAAGGTAAGAGTGAGTGAACTTGGTGTGAAGCCTTACATGGTCTTCCATGGGGTTGAATGCCTAGACTACGATGTATGTATGTGTTTTGGGCATGTGGAACTCTACTTAAGCCTTTTCAGCTGAATGTAATTTTTCTTCTTCTCAGTTGAATTGAGTTCTACATACAATTATCAGAAGGTCCAAAATGAATATTAATTGGAGAATGAATGACTTTCCATCTAAAATATCTCCAGGATCTCTTATCTTATAATTAAATAAATTAAGAATATCTTTTTTCCCCAGAGCTTCAGTGAAGATGTGTTCCAGTCCGTAAAGTCGTTACTACAGAGTGAAAAGAAACTGTGCAGTGTATCAGCAGAAGACTGTTTAAAGCAGGATGAACATGCCAATTTAACTGAGGTTTGACATATTACTTTCTAACCCCTTTCCTAATAATGCACAATGTATTTTCATATGCCTTTGTAGGGTGTGCAAATCTCAAAGTATCTTTTGGAAGAAAGGAAGGAAATTTGTTATTTGTGTATCTATTTGTTATGAGTGCAGGTACTCTCTTCTACATTATTCAGTTCACCCACACAACTGTGGGAGAGAAGTTATATTCCCTTAAGTTTTATAGATGAGGAGACAGGATCCTAGAGACTAACAATTTACCTAGGCCAGGCGCGGTGGCTCACGCCTGTAATCGTAGCACTCTGGGAGGCTGAGGTGGGAGGATTGCTCGAGGTCAGGAGTTCAAGACCAGCCTGAGCAAGAGCAAGACCCGTCTCTACTAAAAATAGAAAGAAATTATCTGGACAGCTAAGAATATATATAGAAAAAAAATTAGCCGGGCATGGTGGCGCATGCCTGTAGTCTCAGCTACTTGGGAGGCTGAGGCAGGAGGATTGCTTAAGCCCAGGAGTTTGAGGTTGCTGTGAGCTAGGCTGACGCCACGGCACTCTAGCCTGGGCAACAGAGTAAGACTCTGTGTGAAGTAATAACCATATTTAATCGGAATAAAGATCCTGGGATAATTTAAGATTCTGACTTGCTTCTGAATCATCAGAAAGAGATTGAAAGTATATTCAGTGTTGCTTTATATTTTAACTATGCTGTTTTCTCCTGATTCTTGAGAACTGATCATCCATATTGCTATCATTTAAGTATTGTATATTTTGGCCACAGTACTTATTTAGCAGATAGTTTACTATTCTGTCTTTAAATGGAAAAAATTCTTACTCTGATGCCAAAAATATGAAGAAAATATAAATTAAAAAAATAACATTTTTTTCAGGTTATGAAAGTAGTACATATTCTTTGTAGAAAAATAGGAAACACTGAAAATATGAAAAAGAAAATGACTATTATTGATCCTATGAATTACAGAGAGAAAAGGCAGAGTAGACAAACACAAGATCACTTATGACTCCGTCAACCAGAGTTAATCACTGCATCACCACGTACAGTTTGATGTCTCACCTTCCAGTATTATTTTCCATGAATATGTTTTTAAAAATAAGATTGAACTTATGTGTATATCATTTTTCTGTAAGTTGTCCTTTTTACTTAATAGTGTGACATATCTTTAGGCCATTAGATATTTTTTGAGAAATTTATATATTTCTGCAGAGTAATCTCTATATAAGGGTGTTGAAGGAAATAAATGATGCTGTCACAGGAACCAGTGAGGAAGTAGCTCTGGGGATCTACTCAGGGAAGGCATCTATGAGGAGGTGACATTTGAGTAGAAACTTGAAGAATGCGGAGGAGCCAGGCGTGTAACCATCCGAGGAAGAGAGATCCAGACTGAGGGGTGCAGCTGCAAAGCCCTTAGGCAAGAATGTACAGGCCATGTTCTAGACCCAGACAGGGGCCCATGTGTATAAATGAAAATGAGGGAAGGCTGAAGGTATCAGCTAACCCCAGTTAGGATTTTGCCATGGAAAGCATGGAAGAAAAGTGCATCGTAACAGTGGTAATGGAAGCAGGTGGGAGAGGATTGTAGTGTGAAATGCAGGTGAGAAGGGTGGCAAGGGTAATAATAAGAAGTAGAAGTATTTGAAAAATGTTTTGGGGGTAGAATCAATTGAATTTGCTAGTGAGGGAGATATGAATGAGCTTCAAGAACTACATTTTGGAGCCAAATCTTTGGTGAAAAACATATTTGATTATTTTTGAAAATATTATCCTGTCCAAGGCAGTCAGCTTTGTCTGTTTTTTCCTGTTTCTCAGCTTTGTCAACCATCTGAGAGAAGATTTAAAAATTCAAATTAATGCAACTTTTTTCCTTTTTTATTCAGGTCACCTTTCTGGGTTTTAATGAAAAGACAGATGCTGCTCATGTACAGGTATGGTCAATTTATGGAACTGGAAAGGACCTTGAGAAATTATTTGGAACAAATTTTGAGACCACAGAAAATTTGCCTTAATGCCCCAAATTTACACTAAACTCTTCTGATACCTTTCCTTTTAAAAGTTAAAGGGGTGACATTTTGAGGTCAACTTTTAAGTGTGCTTTGGAAATTTTTACTTTTAGCATTTTTGCTGAATACCCTTGTTACAGAAAGCAGCTTTAGGATTGAGCACAAAAGTCATTTATGTGAGAAGGTTGTAAACCACAGGCTGGCTGACTTTTTTTTCATTCTGTGCATAATATAAAATGTAAGACTTGTTTCTTTATTTTGATGGTTTTCATAATTTGACTTCAGTAGTAGAAAATTTTTTATTTTTAGTTGAGATAGAATTAAATTTAAAAAATAAAATTTGTAAAAAGTAACAATTAGCCAATGCTGCAAACATTTTAGCCTGTTTGATTTAGACAGTTATTTACAGCAGGACTGATATTTGATATCAGGTTCAACAAAGGAAAGCTTCACAGTTATGTGAACAGTAGTTGAAGGTTGTGTAGACATGGTAGGCATACTATTTCTTTTCTCCCTCATGCTACTTCTTAAAAATTTGTGATTGCTACATGTTTCCTTTTGTGGAAATAAAAGTGTCTCCTAATAGAGGACGAGATAACATTTTCCAATTCGTTTTGAACAGTGCATATCAGGTGATTATGAATAAAAATTCTGCTGTGTTCTGATTGTGCCCTTGCTTGAAGGAAATAATCTGGACAGAAGGAACAAGAGAGGACATATTCCTGAGAACATATATGGCTGGGAAGAGAAATGTTTCAAAGTATTTCTCTAACACTCTCCTTCTCCTTTAAGAGTTACTGATAAAACCATGTTTATAAAGGAAAGTACTCTGTAAGGGGTCAAAGACTTTAACAAGTCTTTAACTGGGTAAAATATTTACATAAAAAGAGCAAACAAGAAAAAATAAAAGCTATTTTCTTTTCCTTTAATCTTCATAAAATTTTCTGTTAAAGTCTAATACAATAACTTGGAGAGGAAAGACAGTAAAATGGACTTGTATTTTATAAAGTTAAAACTGAAAGCTCTTAGCCAGAAATCAAATATGAAAAATTCCAGAGTTAAAACTGAGGACTGTAGGTTGACATCTGCTAGAAACTGTTAAGTACCTAATTGTCATGGATGTGTGAGGTGTTATGTAAAATTTTATTTATGGATTGTTATCAGTAGATTTGAAAGGCTACAGGAATAGCCAGTATTAAATAATTTTAGTACATTTTTGAGTTTTTAAAAAATTATCTGTGGGTAATAAACTGCATATGTTAACTATTATGAACCAGAAAATTTATTAACCAGTAGACCTTATAATTTTTGAATAGGGTCCACATTATAGGAACCTTAACAAAAGTGTTTTTCTACAGTTTTATTTATTGTAATTTAAAATTTATTGTAATTTATTTTTTGTAATTTATTTATTGTAATTTAAAATCCTATTTTAAATTAGGATTTAGCTGCAGTTTCTTTGGAACTTCCAGATCTTCTGAATTCACTCCACTTCTGCAGTCTAAATGAAAATGAAATTATTTGTATGAAGGATATAAATAAATCATCAGATATAAGCAGTGGTCCTCTAAATCAGGTAACTTTTATAGATAATTTCTAATGAGTCTTTCAGGGAAAATTTTACTACAATTGATAAAGAGTATTAAACTTTTAAATGCTTAGATGAAGTTTCTTTTCTTTTTTAATACTATCTTAAGGTAATGCAGTTTCTAAGAAATATAACTCATGAAGTGTTGACATCCCTGAAGAATGCAATAATTTTGGTCATAGCTTGTAAATTAGATTTCCATCTGTGAAGTTCCATAAATGGTATGCAAATACATATTAATCTTTTTCTAAAAAAAACTTTTTCCTGGATTTCTTGAACAACTTTTACCTTTATATAAGGTATAGGGACTTTTCCCTTTTATGGCCAGTTTTAAATTTATATAAATGTGCTATATGTTTTAGAGAATATACTTCAGCTCATTTTCCAGTTTTAAAAAAATTCCATCTAAAGTGGACATCTGATAATATATTCTTTATTTCTAAACAAAAATGTTACCATTTCAAATAGGTGGTTAGTTTTAAAATACTCAGTGCTTAGTTCTTTACCAAGTATATGATTTTGTTGATAATGCATCACAGAAAAATGCTTTGTATTTTAGGAGGTAAAACATACAATTGAACCAGTAGGTTTAAGGATTACTTATTCCAAGTATTAAAAAACTGCTGTATTCTTTATGAGACCTGATAAAAGTAGAACTGCCTGCCTCATTTCTTTAATTATATGCTTCATTCATAATTACTTTGCTGTGTTTGCTAGGATGTAAGAGGTGATTATTATATTTGGTTTCTAGTTTTTTTACTAAATCATTCCTCAATATTTTCATTTTTTAGATAATATATAGGGGAAAATGTGGTAACTTGTATTCTTAAAGCTGTAAACATTATTCTAAGTTGTAATATAGGGAAATTTAAGGAGGAGACATTTCTTTTATTGTGATAGGAGGGAAGATGGCATCATTCTGGAAGGTATGGGAAAATGGGATAAAAACAATAAAATAGAACCCAGTTCCTGCCATCAAGCAGTTTGCAGTGTAGTTGATGAGATGTGAATGATTAAATAAGGAAAATCACAGGGCTATATAGTAATACAGGAAAACATAATTGCCCAAAGGAATGGATAGGTAGTAAATTCTATTACATTTAAGGAGAACAGACTAGGTAGAATTTGAATACCTGGATAAGAGAAAGATGGGAGAAAAAGAGACTGGAAAGTGAGAAATGTAGAGAAAGGATGAAGAAAAGAATTAAACATTACAAAACCAGGAGCCCGTCAGTATGTATGTATTTCTTGTTTGTTTGTTTTCTCGTCTGAGATTATCTTACTTCTATGCTTTACTTCCAGATAATATGTTTTGTATTTGAAATTAAAATTATTTTTATCATTTTTCATCTTTCTCAAGAGTCATCATTCTGAAATGCTTTGTGTCATGAGAGTATCACCTACATTACCAAGATTCAGAATTGATTTCATCTTTAGTCTCCTAAGTAAATATGCTACTGGTATGAGATACACCCTGGACACATACTCACATCAGAAGTGCCAACTTGAGACCACTAATGAAGATGATGATGATACTAACCAGTCCGTGTCTTCCATAGAGGATGACTTTGTCACTGCTTTTGAGCACTTAGAGGAAGAAGAGACTTCAAAGACATTTAGTGATGGTTTGTTGTTAGACTTTTTCTTGAAATAGAGATGAACTTTAAAATTCACTTTTGAAAGTTTTAAGGCAGATGTGTTCAGTTGAAATTTGATCCAATTTAAACAATTTAACCTTTTTTCTGATTGCTTGAACAATTAATTTCCTTGTGATTTTTAAGTTCATTGTTATCTGGTTTCCAGTTTTGCTATTTCTGTTCTTATTTAGGCAGTACTGTTCAAGTGCTGTTTACGTCATTACTGTAAGAGCCTGGAGCATGCCTAGGTTCAAATTTCAGAAGAGTTAGCTGGCAGAGTCACCACAGTAATGTTTCTAACATGCGTGACAGTATGTGAAGCATTCCATATATCAGGTATCCCCAGATATAGGGTAAAATGAAATTATTTTAATAAAAGGTATATTTGCTTTCCAGTGTTACTTGGGGTGAATCTTTCTGTTAAATGACATAGTTTAGAAGATACTTGTATTATAAATGAATATTTCCTGTTTAAAGTCAATTTATTCAATTGGTTGAAATTAATTTCTAAAAATTTCTGTTCAAGAATAATTGAATCATTTTACTCTTTTCCTATAGGAATAAACATTGCTACACTTAGAAGCCAGTGTGATGCTGCTGCGCAGACTGTTTCTGGTCCCCATTTAGAAACCCATGATTTAAGGATTCTGGTTAGCTCTGGACGGCAGAAATCATTAGCTAAACCCTCAACTTCCTTAACAAATGTTCAGGAACATAAAGAACTACCTTCTGTGAAAACTTCAGTCACAACATCAATTTCAGAGCCTTGGATCCAAAAGAGTTTCTATAGGTCATCTAATGCTTCAGATAAAGGTAGTGATATACAGAAAATGTTTTTTTCTTCATCTCCTGCCTACTCATCTGAATCAGAATGCTCAAGTCCAAGTCCTGTTATTTTCTTGGATGAAGAGGGATATCAAAAAAGTTTAAAAGCAAAACTTGAGTTGCCCAAAATTCCTGTGATGAAAGATGATATAGAGGATTCAGACTCAGAAGTAAGTGAATTTTTTGATAGCTTTGATCAGTTTGATGAACAAGAACAAACTCTAGAGACTTCTTGTCTGTTTATAAAAGATCCTATTATAGGGACGTCATCACAAAAGAAAGGGCATAAACATGGAAAATCTTGTATGAATCCTCAAAAATTTAAGTTCGATCGTCCAGCACTCCCAGCTAATGTTAGAAAGCCAACTCCTCGTAAACCAGAATCTCCATATGGTAACCCGTGTGATGCTCCAGATTCTCCTCGCCCAGTGAAGGCAACCGGTGAAGATAGTGGTTTGTTTAGCCCTATTCGATCCTCTGCATTTAGTCCTCTTGGAGGCTGCACTCCAGCTGAGTGTTTTTGCCTAGCAGATAATGGTGGAGATAGGTTTCTTGAAAATCATGATTCTATGTATTACACCTATGAAGATTATGCAGATAGTGTTTCCTGTGAAGTACTAGGCTCAGTTCTTCATACCCAACATGCGAATGCCAAATCAAACATTAATAGTTCTAAAAGTGGAGAAAATAAAACTGTGGCTCTTAAGCATGGAAACCTTGATCAAAAAAGTAAATCTAAAAACAAATCCTTAATGATTAAAGATAGCATTCAGAAATTTGCAGCAGATCTTGTGGAAAAAAGTTTTGGCAGTGCATTTAAAGACTTACAGAAAGGAGTTTCTTCATGTACCAATGCATTGTGCCACTTAGCCATCAAATTGACATCATCTGTTTTTCAGATGGCATTTAATGAACTGAGAAGGCAGCGTGCATTTTCACTGAAAGAACGTGCCATTAGTGGCCTGGCTAATTTTTTGGTGAGTGAAGCTTTATCAAATGCCTTAAAAGATTTACAATATGTAAAGAAGCAGATATTTACAAATACAGTTGCTAGGTTTGCTGCAGATCTTGCTGAAGAGCTTGTTTTTGAAGGCATCATGGAAGTGTGTCAGTTTTCATATCCTCCAACACCTGCATCTCCACAGTGTGGGTCGTTCGACTTCGAAGACAAAGTAGTGAAGTTGTATGCAAAAGATTTGTCTGAATCTGTAATACAGGAAGCATTCATTGAGCTATCACAAGTTGATGTGACCTTCACAACAAAGGCAGCAGTTAGTGTCTCTACAGATAACATCAAGTATGTGAGTGCAGAAAGTGTGGTGCCATCGGCACAAACTGTCACGTTTTCCCCTTCTTTTCACAGTCAAGCAGTTACAGTGACAAAACCAATGCAGGAATATAAAAAGGAATATACAGTGCAGCAGGCCTTGTTTTGTACTTCTGGAATTGTTACTTCTATACCAGTGCCCTTGGCAGGAAGTGCCCTTCTCCCATATCATATTTCATCTGGTATGTATCAGGCAAAGTCTCATCTGTCATCTGATGATAGTAATTCAAATGGTGATTCTACCCAAGCGCATGTTACCACAAAAAACAATGAAGAGGAAGTAGCTTGTCTCCGAAATATTTGCTTACCTTCAGAACACAATCCAGGTAACCAGAATGATTTTAAACCAACTAGTGATGATGGTGAAATGCAAAGTTCTTCAAAATTAACAAGTGACCCCGTGATTATTAACAACTTTTCTGCAGCAATGGTGCATACGATAGTACACGAAACTTTAGACTCAATGACATCATTTGAAATTACAAAAACAGTTGATGAA
The DNA here is from genome assembly GCA_028533085.1 of Varecia variegata. Classification (NCBI taxonomy): domain Eukaryota; kingdom Metazoa; phylum Chordata; class Mammalia; order Primates; family Lemuridae; genus Varecia; species Varecia variegata. The sequence goes on along the minus strand of CM052445.1, from coordinate 21,715,397 downwards.
CAACACACAGATTATTTAACTAAATCAATAGAGGAAAAAAACCCTTCTTCCCACTGCGATCAAGCAACACTGCAATGGAGTGAAGCTAGCAATAAGGATGTGTTTGCTGACCGATTATCTAAATCTATTATTAAACATTCCATAGATAAAAGCAGATCAGTGATCCCAAATATAGATACAAGTGCAGCACATAAGGAAAGCTTGCCTGTTCCTGGAGAAGAATCACAGTTGACATTGGAAAAGTTCCCCAAATTTCTTGACTCTCAAGATCACAGAACTCACTGTTCACTTTCAGTTGGAAAGGATTGTGTTCCAGAATGTCAAGGTTCTATGGTTCATGAATTTTCTTTAGAGACACTACCACCTTGTCCAACTGTGGTGGGCCAGAAACCTGATTTGAAGGAACTTGCTAAGGATAAACCAGTGAAAAAGCATAATTTGAAAAATACGTCACTTGAGCCCTTTTCTTTTGGACAAGAAAGCACCTTTCCTCATTCACATACATTCTCGTCGGGAGTGCTTACTGGTGTAGATGGTTTGCATGTGGAGGATAAACAGAAAATCAGAGACAGAAATGTAATACCTGATACTCCTCCATCAACTCCTCTAGTACCATCCCAGGCTAGTTCTGAATGGGATATCAAGAAGTTAACCAAAAAGCTCAAGGGGGAATTGGCCAAAGAATTTGCTCCTGCTACCCCACCTTCTACACCTCACAACTCATCTGTTGGTAGTTTGTCTGAAAACGAACAAAATACTATAGAAAAAGAAGAGTTCATGTTGAAACTCATGCGATCTCTTTCAGAAGAAGTTGAAAGCAGCGAAGGTGAAGAGCATTCCGAAGTAGACGTGAAGTCAGAGCACTCAGGGAAGAAAGTTCAGTTTGCAGAAGAGTTAGCCACACACATCATTTCTCTTGCAACTGAAATGGCAGCTTCCCATTTAGATCATAAAATAATTCAAGAACCCAAAGTTAACAGACCTTGCTTACATGCCCAAAGTCGAAGAAGTATATCACCTACTTTTTTAAATCATTCAGCTGAAAATTTACAAACATTATGCAATTTTGCTGGTGATATGGCAGCAGAAGTCATTACAGAAGCTGGCAAAATAGCAAAAGTTAAAAGTTGTATGCTTTTCAGCCAAAAGAACAGTTGTTATGTTGATGGTGACCAAGATTATAGATCAGAAGAGAATTTAGGACATAGGGACATAGAGGCCCTGGCACACCCAAGAGAAGTGGATCCATTTGTTCTTTCATTACCGCCAAGTTCTTGTATGTCAGGTCTGACATATAAGTATCCCAGCTGTGAAAGTGTGACAGATGAATATGCAGGTCACATTATCCAAATACTAAAACAGGAAGGTGGCAATAGTGAGTTAATAATGGATCAGTATGCCAATAGACTTGCCTACCGGTCTGTTAAATCAGGATTGCAAGAAGCAGCTAAGACAACCAAAGTGAAGTGCAGCTCAAAAATGTTCCCTGTGCAAAGCTTACAGGTGGAAACAAACAAGGAACTGTTGATGCTCTCAAATAAAGACTACCACCAGGTAGATAAAAAAAGACAAAGTAAAAGAAATGGAGGTTACTTTTGTAAAAATCAAACTTGTGAAAGGACCCAGGATATACATAGAAATGAGTGCTCTGAACTGTGTAGTTTTTCAACTGCTCTTGCTCACAGCATAACAAGAGATGTTAAAAAAGAGCTTATAGCATCTACGGTTGGCTTGCCAAAATCCTTAACAGATTCTTGCTTGTATGAAAAATCAGTATGTGGTGAAGATACTGAGTGTCACGTTGAACCAGAATTGCCTAAGTCTCTTCAGCCTTCCTCACAAAATCACAGGTTTTACCACAGTACAGGCAGCTTAAATGGAGAGAATGTTGTTCAAGCTATAGAACAGTATGCTAAAAAAGTAGTGGATGACACTCTAGGGCTAAGTTTAGGATCCACAGTTTTCCAAGTGTCTGAGACCACAAAATCAGCAGATAGGATCACTTATGCAGAAAAGTTGTCACCTCTTATAAGTCAAGCTTGCAGATATTGTGACCTTAAAGAACTCCATGATTGCACCGGAAATTCATCTCCACACTTTTTCAGACAGCGTTCACTTACATGTAGTAAGCCAGCTTCTAATTCAAAATTTAGCAGCATCTATCAGAAATCTAGAATTTTTCATCTCGATGTCCCTCAAATTCATGTTAATCTTGATAAGAAGACAGTGCTTGCTGAGAAGATAGTTGCTGAAGCTATTGAAAAAGCAGAGCGAGAGCTGAGCAATGCCAGCTTGGCAGCTGACAGTGGCATTGGACAAGATGGTGCCAGCTTTGCTGAGAGCCTTGCCACAGAAATATTGACATCAGCTGTGACAAACATTGGACATGCTGTTAGCAGGTAAGTTTCAAGTTTCTTTGGTTGGTATGATAAAACGAAAAATTAAATGCGATCGCATATGTTTTAGATCCTGTTCAGAAAGGTATGATTATTTTTAACTCTAAATTCACAAAAATTTTTCCTATTGCCTGTGTGTATTATTTCATATCCTTCACATGACTGTCATATATCTTGTCTCCTGATCCCTTTTGAGGGAAGGCTTTATCCATTTACAGAGCTGGAAGATGAAGGCAAGAAGATAATCACCTTGGCCAAGTTCACAGAGCTGTGAAGTAGGTAAAGTGGAATCAAAGAAACAGCTGGAGAATTTTATACAGTAGTCCCCCTCTTATTCTTGGTTTTGCTTTCTGCAGGCTGAAAAATATTAAATGGGAAATTCCAGAAATAATTCGTAAGTTTTAAATTGCACACTGCCCGGAGAAGTGTAATGAAATCTCATGCCATCCTGCCTGGGATGTGACTCATCCCTTTCCATGCTGTGTATGTTTCCCACCTGCTAGTCACTTAGTAGCAGTCTTGGTTATCAGATTTTAAAAAACATGGTATATGTAAGGTTCAGTGCTATTCACAGTTTTAGGCATCTACTGGGTGTCTTAGAACTTATCCTCTGCAGATAAGGGGGGACCAATGTATAGCAAATGTAGAATATTACCATATTAATTTACTACTCTGAGGTTAAATTTTCTACAGTGTTTTCTTTTTTATGTTCACCACGTAAGTTTTCTTATAAAGAGCATGGTTTAGTCAAACTACTGTGAGGGAGAAAGCAAAAGTTCTCCAAATACTTTCACCACTGCCACCACCTCTCTTCATTGGTTCATATTCTAAGGGGACAATTCTTTCCAATAGTTCTACAGGGTCCTGGTCTCAGTAGCTGTCTTTTATGGTTAGTGATTCTAACAACTTAGTCAGAATTCTCTCACTGTTAACCTTCTTTCTCCCTGAGAAAACATCAGTACCAACCTGTTATTGGTCTGTAGGATTGTACTTGTAAGTCTCACTGGAAAGAGAAAATGCTTCGAATTGAGATGGGATTTAATTGAGTCACATGTTATCCCAGATTTTTCAGTAGCTTTTGTCAAAGTCATGACAAGGGCTGCCTCTTCTTAGCCATCTTAAAATAGGGAGATGCAGTTTGGTCAGGACTCTTGAACCCAATTTTCCATAGCATCCACTTGAGAAGAGACATGCTGCAGGTTTCTGGTGAATTAGAGGGGGTCTCCATTTGCCTCAATCAGGCAGCCTCCTTCCTCATAGACCAGGGGTTGGCAAACTATATTCTACAGGCCAGGTGTGGCTCACGGCTTGTTTTTGTGTGGACTGCAAGCTAAGAATAGTTTATACATTTTTAAATGGCTAAACAAAATCAAAAGAATATTTTGCGTTGTGAAAATTATATAAAATTCAAATGTCAATATTTATAAATAAAGTTTTATGGGAACACAGCCATGTTCATTCATTTACATATTGTCTATAGCTGCCTTTGTGCTCTAATGGCAGAGTTGAATAGTCACGACAGACCATATGGCCCCCAGTGCCTGAGACTTAGGCCTTAAGTGTTTATTGTCTGGCCCTTTACGGAAAAAGTTTGTGAACCTGTGTCCTAGAGCCACATTTTCTTTATTCATGACTACATATTAGTTCCCAGTATACTGACAGACTTATAATAAGTGGTTAATAAATATTCAAATGAGTAAGTGGGCCTTTTTACAATGGGAGCAACTTTCCTCACATAAGCAGCCTCAGGCTATTTAAATTTTCCCTCCTCTTCAGTACCTGCCGCCACATCCACCCTCATGGGAGGGAAAGAGACCCTCCTCTAGATTAAAGTTTCAGCATCACTCCCAGGGCCAGCAGATGGCTTTGCTGTTGATTCTTCAGTATTTTCACTTTTCCTCCTTAGAGCTGAGTGAGTAGATAGGCCCTTGGAGTTCTTGTAAGCCAAAATTCCAGTTCCAATGTTTTATAAAGGTTGGTAGGATTTTACTTTGTAGTTCTTCTCATGTTTCCCTTAATAGTTGTGCTAGGGCACTGTGAGTACTGACTGAAGGGTTGCCCCTAGTGTGTCCAGTTTACCATTTCACATTTTCTGGGTTTTTTTTTTTTTTTTTTTAGACAGAGTCTCACTCTGTTCCCCCGGCTAGAGTGCCGTGGCATCAGCCTAGCTCACAGCAACCTCAAACTCCTGGGCTCAAGCGATCCTTCTGCCTCAGCCTCCCAAGTAGTTGGGACTACAGGCATGCGCCACCATGCCCGGCTAATTTTTCTATATATATTTTTCGCTGTCCATATAATTTCTTTCTATTTTTAGTAGAGATGGGTCTCGCTCTTGCTCAGGCTGGTCTCGAACTCCTGAGCTCAAACAATCCGCCCGCCTCGGCCTCCCAGAGTGCTAGGATTACAGGTGTGAGCCACCGCGCCCGGCCCACATTTTCTAACATTAAAATCGTTTGTCTTTCAAGCATGAAGAGAAATTCCTTCAAGTGGGTTATTTTTTGAAGGATTTGGATTATTTCACTAGTGTCACTCTTCTTCTAAATATTTGATTCACAAAAGTAACCGTAAATATTTCACAAAGTTGTAATATACAGAAGGGTGGCTCGTGAATGTCACATGGGAAATTATAGTGCATTTATAAGAGAGCAAAACATCTCAGCTATATTCTAAGCTGTCACTTGTAAGCCCAAATAACCTAGCAGTCATTAAAAATTCTTCTCTGGACCTCATCCTGTGGGTCATTTGAACCAAAAACCTTAAGAATGTGGCACATACCAGGAAAAGTGTTCAAAAAGAAAAAGTAGCACTCTATTATGGCTCAAAACTATAGGGTGCTTGTCCCTGGAATGCCCAGTATAATTCTGGTTGCTATATCTTAAATACAAAATGAGAATAGCCAAAAAAAAAAAAAAAAAATGAGGAGGGGGTGCAGTTCAGAGACTATTCTAGGCCCTGGGGTTACAGAAGTAAGTAAAACAGGCAAAATCTGTGTTCTCTTGGGGCTTATGTCATAGTGGATTAAGACGGACAATAGATAAGTAAAATATATAGTACGTCATGTAGTGGTGAGTGTTTCGGGGTAAAAACAAAGCAAGGAAGGGAGGTGGAGAGCACTTGTGGTGACGTTGGGTGGCAGCAGTTAGGGATGGTTTGCAGTTTTGAATAGGTAGCTGGGAAAGCAATACTGGCAAAGTAAGGTTTGAACCAAGAGCCAAAGGGAAAGAGTGAATAAATCCTGCTGGAGTCAGGGAGAGGAGGGTTCCAGGCCAAGGGGTGGGACTTGCATGTTTGGGAAACAACAGAGAGGCTTGTGTTTTCACAAGTGGAGCGACCCAAGGAGGACAGTAGGAGATGAGGTGGACATTATGAGAGGGCATCAGCCAGTGTGTTTTAAGGACGGACACAGGCTCTCATTCTGATTGGTGAGAAGCCATCAAAGGTTTTGATCAGAAAACATTTTCTCTTTTCATGTTTAAAAACGTCACTTTTACTATGTTGAGAAAAAAACGTAGAGGGGGCAATTACAGAAGTCAATGGACTTTCTTGTGACAATGCAGTAAAAACATAAATGCCTCTTCGTTGAAAAAAATGAAAAGTGTTAATGGTTCATGCTCAAAATCTTGAAGAGATTTGGCCAGTTTGAATAAAGGCTTGATTGACAATGCTAGATTTCTTTTTGTTCTTAAATCTCCTTTAGTACAAATTAAAGTACTATACTACCAAAGCAGATGATAAACTTAGGAACTTGCATTGCCCTTTAGTGTCCTGCTTTAAACAGAATTGAGATAAATGATGCACTAGAGATAGATTCATAAGAGATTAATAACATAAGTTAGGGGTGTTGGTGGATACCTTAGTTAACTTGGAAATTAATATGCTGTCCTGCAAAGTCTCTTTATTAACAGACACAACTAAAGGACTAAATGGACCACTGGTTTGACTCTGAATATCGTTCCTTGTTTTTGTCATCTTTATCATCAAATTGATAGTCTTACAAATTCAGAATCTGTGATGCTCTGAGTTTGATTTTTTTTTTCTTCTTTTTAGTTCAAAACAAATAGAAGACTTTCAGTCAACTGAATCTTTTGGTAGCCAGCAGATGAATCTCAGTATTGGTGATGACAGCACTGGTAGCTGGTCCAATTTAAGTTTTGAAGATGAACACCAAGATGAAAGCAGTAGTTTTCATCATCTAAGTGAAAGGTAACTAAAATTTTGCATATAATTGTAATTTAGGTCCTCAGACCTAATAAGTGAGCTGTAACTTTATGTTGAATATTTAAAAATTATAAATTTGAAAATCTGCCATATTTTCAAAATGTATTTTATTCACAATGTGTTTCTAATGGTTTTTGACACTTACTAAATATAGTAATTAGCCCAGCTAATTTCCTTTGGATGTGCCAGTAGTTAATTTGAAAAATATTGCATGTTTAATTTTATACCTTTTAAGCTTTTCCTGAGCTTTTGAGGAAAATGTTTTCTCACTTTAAAGAGGGTCCTTTTTTTTTCCTGTAGAGGATAGGAAAAAAGACAGTTATCTGTAAAAGGCATAAAAATAGCCCGATAATTTTCCTGATATTAGTTAAAATAGTAGCTTTCTGTTGGAGGTAGGGCCCTTACTTGTCCGGCTATTAGGAACAAAATGACCTGGGGCATTTATACTTGAATGATTGAAAAATACATAAATCAAAGCCATTATAAAATTTTTGTTTTGTGTAGCAGAAGGCATTTATCACATATATAACTTTTCTTAGTTAACTTTGTTCATAACAATGGTCTTTGAAATATTTTATTAATTAGAATACAGTTGTTTCTTATGTTCTTACCTCTACCTAAAGGCATTCCTAACTAACCTGTACAACTCTATAAAATCTTTACCCACATTAACTGATAATTGGAAATAATAAATACCATCTATAGCTGAGTCTAGAGAGAAGAAAGGGTTCTCGGCATACTTCCAGTTTCAGGCATGGGGGAAGGACCCTGAGAGGCATCAGTTGCACAGTGCCCTTGGAAATGGCAGACCAGGAGGGGGAGGGAAGACGACGATTGAGGAGGAAGAGGGAGCATAAGGAAAGGAAATGGCTTTTCACCTGTTAGGACACTTCGTCCCATAGTATTTTGTTTGATGCTTGGATTAACCAGTAAGTATTAATACTTTTACAGAATATCTATTTTGTCATAGTTTCTCATAATACTGTATAAACCACCAATATTTCTTAAAATCTAAGTCCAAAAAGGCAGTGTTTAAAACTGGTAGAAGCAAATGGGGCAATGCTATAAATCATAATTTGGCCCTTTTCCATAACTTTATCTAGAATAGAATATTAACATTTAATTTCTTCTCTCATCTTTGAGACACAATCTTTAGGATTTCAGTGGGGGTTGACATCATTGCCAAGGAGATCCTGGTGTTAAAATGGGAGCACTATGAGTAGAGGATTGTGGCATTAAGAGGATTTGTAGCCAGTTGAACAGCTCTATGCACAATGTTATCTAATTTGATGAGAAGGAGGAGGAGTCTTAGCAGTTTCTGTTCTTGGTTCTGTCCTCCTTAGCATTATTTTATGAGTGATATAGAATGCTTGTTTGTGGATGACTCAAAATAAGGCTGAAAAAATAATCCCATTAACAGAACAAAGGTTCAGAAAGACAAAATCAGGCTGAGACTAAAATAATTACATTTAGCATGGGGAAATGCATTTAGTTTCAGAAAATTATTGGAATTCAGGTAGGAGCAAACCTGGCTTGATAGCATTTTGTGATAAAAAGGCCCTGTGTTTCAATTGACCACAGTTGTAGTATGAGCGAACGATGCCATGTAGTATTAAGGTTCAGGCACTCAGAAAAAGATAGTAGTGTTCATCCAAGGTTGGTGGTGTGCTTGTTGAATATACAACGTCCGGGGCCTCACCTCTAGAAATGAAGATTTGTTAAGTCAGTGGAAGGTCCTGAGAGTCCGCATGCTTGATAAGCACTTCACGTTATTTCAATGCATGTGGTTCAGAGACCACACTTGAAGATATATTGCTTTACCCATTCTGTCTTTTGATGACATTAGCTGTAGGTACTGTTCTTTTCTGGTACAGAGATCAACGTAGGAGATAAAGACTTTGGCAGTTTGGAAACACCTTGCACGGTCATGAGTGGGAAGTTCAGAAGAGAGCAACAATTTAAAAAAAAAACCCAATAATTTCAGATTTTTCCAAGTGTTTAGGAGGATTATATAATTATCTGATCAGAAAGAGAACTAGTCTGTGTATATGAACTTCTTACATATTTCAGGTAGTTTGTGACTCTCTTAGAAGTTATGAATTAGATTAGGTAAGAGATGGGCTAGACTCACAGAGTTTTGAGATAATTTTTATGGGCTATGTCAGAATTGATATTAGTTTTCCTATGGCTGAAAGCCACAGTAAAGAATTTTAGTACCGGACTACCACTAGTTTGAAGGTATAAATATGCCTGTTCTAAACACAGAAAATATGAAAGGACATGAAAGAAAATGATGGAAGCAGGACAATTTTTCAAGAATGAAATAGGAAGGCTATTAAGTAGAGAAATTAGCTTATTTTATGTTGGGTTAATATAGGGTGATCACACCTCCCGATTTACTCAGGGTAGTCTGGTTTACTTCTGCTGCTCTGTTGTAATTGTTAACAGTGGCTTCTTTCATTTTCAAAAGTGTGCTGGGCAGATGAAAAATTTATATGGTCACCTTAGTTAGAAGTGGTATTTTAGAAATAACTGACTTCAAACCTGACCCATTTTGAGGTACAAAAGCGGAGGGGAAATGAGGTTAGTTAGAGGAAGTTTGAATTTCTAGTCTTTTCGTTGTTTAACTGTTATTTCTTTTCATGTTCATGTAATACTTAGGTGATGGATTTTTATTAATTACATGGAGGAATAGTTATTGTTATGAGTAGAATTTTAATTTTGTAATATTTTTCTTTGTTTAAATAATCATTTTATTAATTGAAGTTAATACAGTATTTGAAATCTTTAATTTTCTTTTCTCTTTGGCTCACAGCTATCTGTCCATTCTTTATTTCTATATTTTCTTATTTTTAGTTTATCTGACAACAGACTACATGGGCTAACCTCTGGTTGTTTTAGTGGTTTTATACTAGAGCTGTATTTGTTTGAACACATGTTGAAAAGACCCTGATCACTTTTAACTTTTATTTTCTAATACTCTGGTCCCCAACCCCCGGGGCCTGGACCAATACTGGTCCGAGTTAGGGTCTGGGCCACAGAGCTCTGCCTCCCTGTTCCCTCCCAGTCTGTGGAAAAGTTATCTTCCATGAAACCAGCCCCTGGTGCCAAAAAAGTTGGGGACTGCTGCTGTAATACATTATGGTTTGTGACAATTCGATAGTGTTAGAGTGAATATGGATATGTAAATTATTTGTGATTGCTTGGAAGCTATTTAGAACTTTAAATAATTATCTTTTTTTTGGTAACCATGTCAACATTTACAGATGAATGTAAAATGATTTTATGTTAATTCATTTTTTAGAACCAAAAATTTGGTTTGTGTAAATATTAATTTTTATAATTGCATAGCCTAATATTGGAAATACAGCTGCTTATCACTGCGAACTAATGTGCATACTAATGATTTTAATAATTAGGAATGATTAGAATTTTTAAAAATTGCATGTTGAAGATTTGAATCTTAAAAATTGAATTTGATTTTGTGTTTGAACACGATTGCTTTTTTAAAAAATTGCTTTGCTGCAGTTTCAGAATATAGTTGCTTTCTTCTTCTTTTGATTAGGTAGTATAAGAAGTTATCTGTGTGTGGCATTAGTGACTGGCCAGCTAGACAGGTGTAATGCCTTAATTGAGCCTTGGTTATTCTTGCTTTATTCTGAAGAAAATGTATTATTCGCCATCTACTGAGTTATACATAATATGTAAAATGAAGGTAATTGACATAATAAGAGTATTTTAAAATCAGAAAACATGCTTTTTCCAAGTAGTTAGAAAAGGTCTTTTTGGGACTATGTCTTAGTGCACTCCTATCCTCTCTCTCCTCTGCAAACTGCCCCCACAAGCCTGTCTCTGTTTTGCACTATCTAAAGGCCTGAGAGAATGTTAACTTACGGTGTTTTTTTAAAAACTTTATCCAAACTGAAGAGTGTTTGCATTTTACAAATTATATCCCAAGATCTGCCATAAGACATTGATTTCATTGTGAAACTTCTTACTTCATACATTCATTTGTCATTGTTTTCTTAATATGTAAAATAAATGTAAGTTTAGAATAATTTTCATGATCTATTGAGGACAAAGAAAAACTCCCAAATCTCTGAACCTGTCAGGTACCTTTTAGAGTAGCATGATGGTCTCTCTTTACCTCCATGGAAGCTCCACTCCATTGTGGCAGCTTCAGAACATCTGCAGTTATCAAGGACAGAAGCTGTTCCAAAGAAAACGAAGGTTGTCGTTACTATTCATTTTCTAGTTCAGCTCTGTTCTTTTCTTCCTCCGGCAGTAATGGTAACAGCAGTAGCTGGAGCAGTCTTGGTTTAGAAGGAGATTTGTATGAGGACAATTTATCCTTTCCAACATCAGACAGGTTGGTCCAGTCTAGAAACTTAAAAACGGATGGGTCTTTCACCACTAATGCATGATGTCATATTCTTAAAAGAATGTGGGTTACAATGCCAGTATGTATCAACCTGCTTTTCTCCTATATTTTGACATGATTCTGCTTGATGAATTCCCATCTAATGAAAAAATTCAACTATGCTGAGATGACTGACATTTAATTGCAAAATGTGTTACTGTTATGCATGTGTTCTGCTTGCTATTTTCATGCTACCAATTAGTTCATTCAAGAGCTTGCTTCCTACAGGATTTCTGTTGGTTTCTTTTGTTTTGTTTTTATATGTAGTTTTATTTTATATATAAGAAAACTGTAGAAAAAATGTGTTTTTAGTGTGTTAAAAATATACATAAATGGCATCAGCCAAAGCATCACTAAATATTTAATTATTCATGGCATTCTATGGTATTCAAATACTATATTATCTAAAATCAAATTAGTAGAGTATTTCAGCTTTAAATTATTTTAAATTAAATTTTATTATGAAATTACTTGGCTCTATATATCATGGTAAGGTAGGACTTCTTGGTTTTGATAACTTTAGACATCATTTGCAATTCAGATTGTAACATGAAATGATGTGAGAAGCAAAGCTTCCTTTTTTATTGTCATTTCTCCCTTTTCTAAATGTCATATGTCATATTGTAACATTCATTCCTTACTACATTTTTTAGAATTGGTTTTAATACTATTATTAATTAAAGTTTTTTTTAACTACTGCTATTTTATTCAAAAAGTGATGGACCAGACGATGATAAAGATGAAGAGCATGAGGACGATGTAGAAGGTAATTGACGATTTATTTTTCAAAGTATTTGTGTGTTTTTTGTATAGGTTTCCCCAGAAGAGTCTTCGTGGTTTGTATTTGTGCATTTTTATCAGATGGGCCCCAATTATTTGTGTAAAACATTACAAATCAGGGTATTTTTTAATGAATTTTTCTTTATCCAGTTTTAGGTCCTTCATTGTGCAGTTTGTATTTGATTGCTACACTAATGACATTCTCATTGATGTAAAGACTAAAATATTTTGAAAAGAATTATTCAGTTATTTGAGAGAGAAGTTCGTCATAATTTCTCTACATAATTATCTTTTTCAAAGTATAAAATTAGAATCCTTACTCATGTTATAAGATATAATATATTAAATTATGGCATATTACTGTCATAGTATTTTCTTTCCCAACTGGTAACTTCAAGAATTAGGGTTTTATGTCAAACTTATATAAATGGTGCTGAAGGGGTGTTCGACGGGTCGGCCTCCAATTCATGTGAGAGTAAGTAGGTCAGCTACTAAGATTCAGAATAGGTATTGGCCAGGAGGTTGGAATATTATGCTTCATTGTTTGGCTCTTTGAAGTATGGGAATGATGGCCAGGATTAGAATAGGGAAGACTAGGGCTAGTACCCCTCCTAGTTTGTTGGGGATAGATCGTAAGATAGCATAGGCAAATAGGAAGTATCATTCCGGTTTAATATGGGGTGGGGTACTAAGGGGGTTAGCTGGCGTATAATTATCAGGGTCTCCTAGTAAGTCGGGGGAGAAAAGTACTAGGATTATAACTAGGAGGATGAGAAACAGAAGGCCTAATAGGTCTTTAATTGTGTAATAAGGGTGACATCCCTTCATCACCATCAGACAAGCAGCATCTATCCTATATTTCTCCCTCATCCTTATTATTATGCCAACAGTAAGCCTAATTGAGAACAAAATACTCAAATGAAGAGTCCTTGTAGTATATCTAATATCCTGGTCTTGTAAACCAGAAATGAAGAATCCTTCTCCCAAGGACTTCTCAAGAAAGAAGCACCAGCCCCACCTTCAGCACCCAAAGCTGACATTCTACTTAAACTATTCCTTGCCTCTTCCAGTGCTGAATAATCTCTTCAACTATCATGCCAGTACTAATATTGTGCTACAACAAAACATAGACACGGGCCTAAATGACTCCGCTCTATGTACATGGTGCATTATGTGCCCCTCCCCATTAACATGTACTAGTACTACATATGTTTAATCATACATAGGACATATATGTATAATTGTACATACAATTCTAGTCCACATGCATATAAGCAAGTACATAACACTTATACCGTACATAAGACATATATGTATAATCGTGCATACAGTTCCAGTCCACATGCATATAAGCAGGTACATATTATTCATACCGTACATAGCACATCTCTGTATTGATTGGACATTGGCACATATCATGTTCGCCAGTCCTCGTCAATACGCATATCACCTCCATTAGTCCGTAGTGAAACTACCATCCTCCGAGAAACCAGCAACCCGCCCACATAATGCTCCTCTTCTCGCTCCGGGCCCATTACACTTGGGAGTGACTAATGTGAAACTATCTGGCATCTGGTTCTTACTTCAGAGCCATCTTGAATATAACCACTTACTCATCTGCAAATACATCCAATAGCAACGCCTGAGCCCTCACGATTACACTTACTGCAACCTCCCTAACGGCCATCTATAGTACCCGAATTATCTTCTACGCACTAGTAGGCCAACCCCGGTTTACAACTTTAACTACCATCAACAAAAACAACACATTACTAATAAACTCAGTTAAACGCCTACCATTCGGTAGCCTTTTCGCCAGATTCTTCCTATCCAACAACATTCTACCCATAAATACCCCCCAAATAACAATACCACTTTACCTAAAAATGACGGCCCTGGAAGTAACTATTGTAGGTTTCGCCTTGGCAATAGAATTAAACCTCATAACAAACAACCTAAAATTTAAACCATCTTCATATACATTCAGATTCTCAAACTCATTAGGCTTTTATCCAACGATTATACATTGCCCGACCCCCTTATTCAACTTATCCATAAGCCAAAACACAGCATCTCTGATTTATTTCGGTGGGATACTTGTGGTGTTTGGTTATACTACAGCGATAGCCACGAAGGAGTACCCTGAGGCTTGGGGATCTAGTGTCGTTATTTGGGAAGTCTTGTTGTTAGGGGTAGGGATGGAATTGTTTATGGTAGCGTGAATAGCTGAGCATGGTGAGGTAGGAATGGCAGTTGGTTTTAGTAGTTTAGAGGATTGGGTTATTTTTGAGAGTAAAGAGGCTAGTGTAATTCATGAAGATTCTTTAGGGGTGGCTACTCTTTATAATTATACTAGCTGGTTTGCAGTGATTGCTGGTTGATCTTTATTTATTAGTGTCCTGATTGTTACTGAGATTATTGGAAGATAGGCTGAGGGGTTAGGTAATTAGTAAAAGACAAGAATAGAGGTGAGGAAAGAAAGAAAGTATAATTTAATTAGGCCTTTTTGGTTAGATACAGTAATGGAGGATGATATTTGTAGTCGGGACATGTTTTTTGGCCTGGTTTTTTCTAATCAGATTAGATCTAGTAGGAGAGATGCTGTGTCATCTACCAATTTTCAAGCTAAAATATTCAGACTTAAGATTATTATTATCTTTTAGTTCTAATGCCTCTGAAAGTAGGCATTCTTCATATAGGGCTTCTAGAAGTTAGTTTTGCTCATCAGATGCAAAGTTGAGGTCGGGTAGTATTTTTAAGATTTATTGATAGGCTAGGTAATACTTGCTTTATTTGTGTTCACTAAAAACGTATTGACTTTGTATATTAAATTTGTGTACTTTTTCCCAAGTAAAACCTGTGAGCAATGTTACTCCAAAAACTATACATGGTTAGAAATGCACGTGGTGAGTATTCTCTAACAAACTAGTTGTTACTTAACTGACTTTACTGAGGAATGATTAAGAGAAAAGAAGATACAAATTAAAATAAATATGAAATTTCTTTTAAAAATTTACTTTTAGCACTAGTTAGGCTGTTCAGGATTTCTTTTGTGAGTGGGTAGAAATACGGAGATTAATTATGTGTAGGTAGCTACATCGTTACTCAGCTTTTGAGATTATAGTCATCTCTCATTTTGTAGAAAGTTATAGCCAAGTTTAAATTTGTTAAATTTAAAGGTTTCCCAGGTTTTACTTGAGAAGAAGTACACAACTTTTATATACAAAGTCAACACGTTTTTAGTGAACATAAATAAAGCGAGTATTACCTAGCTTATCCATAACTATTAAATTAGGTGATTGACTGGTCTGGATTTACAGAAAGATTCAAAATTACAGAAATCCCAACAAACTTTTTTTTTCTTTTGTAGTTGCAGGGTGTCAGTCCCTTCCCTTTTCGCTAGTGGTTGGTGACTTCTCTAAAGAGAGAGCTGTTTGAACTTTCCCATCAAGCCAGGCAACCAGGACTCCTGAACTGAGAAAACACCGGCAGTACAGGGAAGCATTGGGGTGACCTAGCTTCCAGCCCTGTGAGCTCTGCTGGATATACCAAAAGACCCAGAGACCATGTCTTGTTCCATTGTGTACTAACCCCATTTCTGATTGGGAAACATTCGAGAGAGGGGAGGGAAAAGACAATAAATTTATATTTAGAGAGTAATGTGGGACAGATAATTTTTTAATTAAAAATTAGTGGCTAACACCAATCCTAAAAATGATTAGTAGTAGTCTGGCATGGCCTGCAAACTGTGACAGAGAATCAGGGACATCCATCAACAGCATTTCCATTACTGGGACATATTGGCATGATGTCTGCCAGCATGCCCAAGGGTGCTCTCACCTCTTGTGGTGTAGAGGGTCCGGTTTCAGTACTCTTTATTGCTTATCATTAAGCAGGAATGTTTAACACATGATATTGGTCCATAGGTCATCAGTTTTTTGTTTTTGTTTTTGAGACAGTGTCTCACTCTGTCTCCCTGGCTAGAGTACAGTGGCGTCATCATAGCTCACTGCAACCTCCAACTCCTGAGCTCAAGCGATCCTCCTGCTTCAGCCTCCTGAGTAGCTGGGATTACAGGCATGAGCCACCACTTGGCTAATATTTTCTATTTTTAGTAGAGACGGGATCTCACTCTTGCTCAGGCTTGTCTTGAACTCCTGAGCTCAAGCAATCCTCCCACCTCGGTCTCCCAGAGTGCTAGGATTACAGGTGTGAGCCACCACACCTGGCCCAGTTTTTCAGTCAATAGAGATACATCCTTCTTTATGTTGAAAATATAATTCTTATAAAAAAAGAAAATAAACGAGAGCAGTATCTTATTTATACTAGAGGTATGCCAGAAAATTCCCTGCTCTGGCTTTTGGGATGTAAATGGTCTCATAGGACATTTTGTCTAAAGAATGAAGCAATCAGGAGCGTGGAGCTGACTGCCTGTGTTCATATCCTGGCGCAGCCATTTCTCCTGCTGTAAGACTGGTCTCTCTCTGCCACAGATGCCCCACCTCTAAAATTGAGATGATAGTAGTTCCTACCCCATAAAGTGATTATGCAGATTAAAGGAGTTGGTACATACAAAGAACTTAGTACTTAGGATGTAATATGTGTTGTATGTACAAGTGTTTGCTGGTGTTCTTTATTTATTTGAGGTTTTTATTTGTGTGTTTCACTTTTATTTTGATTGTAATGCTAGCTTGAGAGTTTTGTTTTCTCTTTCTCTTCAACCTGTAGGCCATAATTTGACACAAATTATGCCATTTATATCTTAAAATAGTGTTTTACATTGTTGCTATCATTAAATGATGAAAGTCATCGCTTTGTTTTAGCATTATTTTGCCCTTTCAAAGAAATATTTTAGTTGATATTATGGTGTGGTTAAGAAAAAATGGATTTTTTTTCAGCATTCATTGAAATCTTAAGAAATGGAAAATATTTGTATATACTTGGCAACCAGAGTAATGAAAGTTGAATTGATGAGTTTACTTCATATTGTTTAAATTTAAATATTAGGTTTGAGGCAAGATGGAAAGACTCTGCTAATTACGAATATTGACATGGAGCCATGCACAGTAGACCCCCAGCTAAGGATTATTCTTCAATGGCTTGTTGCCTCTGAGGCTGAAGTTGCAGAACTTTATTTTCATGACTCTGCAAAGAAGGAGTTTATACTAGTAAGTACCTGCCATAGAGAGTGGTTGTAAGGGTACATGTGATAGTTCTTGTTCTATAATGTTCTTGTCATGTGGTTGGTCTAATAAGATGCCTCTGGATGGCTGAGTGGTTAAATGCTTAGGCTGTAGAGTCCAGCAGTTTGGGTTCATGTGTCAGCTCTGCCACTCTAGCAGCATAACCTGGGGCAAGTTAACCAGTCTGTCTCAGTTCCCCTAACTGCACTATGGAAATCAATATAGCATCTGCCTTACAGGCATTTGTGAGGATTAAATATAATACTATAAAAAGAAAAAAAGCTTAGTCTGATGCCTGGAACACACTAAGTTCTCAAAGGTAGGTGCTATCATTAATGAGCATTGCATATGTTCCTATGAGAAGATTGTTATTCTCTGTATTTAATTGATCCATAATTGTACCTAATAATTAATATGTCTCTTTCTCTGGTAATCCCGTTTCATTCATATGAAAAGCTGGCATAATCAGAAGCCAATAAAAGTTTAAACAGCATGCTTTTATTGAGTGCTTATATGTGCCAAGTACATTATTAGTCAAGATTTTCAGTTTATAGTCTTAAAGTTTTTGTCCCATAATTTTCCTTATCAGAACTTTGGTTTAATTTTATTATAGGGTATAGAATAGTTCAGTGAATAACCAATGTAGATTGATCAATAATAACAAAAAAGGAACAATAAAGTTACTCTTATTTTCTGGTTCAGAATTTAGGAAGGTATTTTTGAAAAACAAATTATATAAAAATTTTTTGTTTTGTATTCTGTCATTTATTTTTACTTAGACTTTTTGGATGTTTCCAGTTTAAGTTTCTGTTTTGAGGCAGAAATCAAAAATAAGACAGGAAGGGATATTTGGGAAATGAATTGCCAAGGGGAAAGAATGGGTAGGGGAAATGTTAGAACTGACTTCAGGGAGTCATTTAGTCTTGTATAAACTGAGAGTAAAGAAAGGCCTTAGGTGGAGCTGAGAGAGACAATGCCTGGGTACAGGGACCTCTCCCCCATGTAACCAAGCCCAGGGGACCTTTGCCTGATGATGGAGTGAAGTGGGATGCTTAAATGTGGATGGCAATGCCTGATTATGTCTATGGCTTATTCTGAATAATGACCCTCATTGACCATGTCTGGCTAAAACCCCACAGGGCTACTAGGAAGCTATGAAGTTAAGAGGCAAGTACAGAATATTTTTAGTGATAATGATGATAATAGAAATACTTTATTTTATATCTTTCTAGGTAATAGATTACTAATTCTGTTAGCTTCACTATGAACTAAAATAAGCAGTATTACCATAAGCATAACTAGAAGATACGAGATAATTGTATAATTGATAATATAACATATTTTAATACTTTCTTGTGCCTACACAAGAAAAAAATGAAAAAATAAAAAATAGATCCAAATTCAGAACTTTTGTGCTTCAAAGGATACTATCAAGAAAGTGAAATGACAACCCACAGAATGGGAGAAAATATTTGCAAATTGTGTATCTAATAAGGGATGTACATATACATTCTTGTACCCACAATATATAAAGAACTCTTACAACTCAATAATAAAAATACAAATAATCCAATTAAAAGTAGACAAAGAATCTGAATAGTTGTTTCTCCAAAGAAGATATGCAAATGGCAAATAAGTACATGAAAAGATGCTCAGCCTCATTAGCAATTAGGAAAATGCAAATCAAAACCACTATGAGATACCACTTCACGCCCACTAGGATGGCTGTAATCAGAAAGACAGATAACAAGTGTTGGCAAGGGTGCAGAGAAATTGGATCCTTCATATATTGCTAGTGAGAGTGTAAAGTGGCGCAGCTGCGTTGGAAAACATTCTGAAAGTTAGCATGTCCACTCTGAGGTATATACTCAAGAGAAATGAAAACATATGTCCACATTTGTGCACAAATGTCCATGGCAACATTATTCATAGTGGTAATAAGTAGGAACAGCCCTAGATGTTCATCAACTGATGTGAATGGATAAGTAAAACATAGTGTATCTGTCAGTAAAAACTAATGAGGTACTGATACCTGCTACACCATGGAGCAACCTTGAAATAATTATGCTGAGTGAAAGAAGCCGGTCACAAAAGACCACACAATGTTTTATGATTCCATTTACATGAAATGTCTGAAATAGGCAAATCTATAGAGACGAAAGGTAGATTAAGTGGTAGCCTAGAATTGAGGAGATTGTAGAGAATGGGGAGTGATTTCTAATGGGATGGGCTTTCCTTTTGGTGTGATGAAAATTATTCTAATGTTGATTGTGATGATAGTTGCATTCAACTCAGGGAATATGCTAAAAACCATTGATGAGTACATTTTCCATGAATTGTATGATATGTGAATTATATCTCAATAAAGCTGTTTTAAAAAAAGTTAAGCATATTTATATTACAAAAAATTAAGGTGATTTTTAAGAATGTCACATACCAATATTTCAAAACTTAAGAACTTTTGTAGAACTTAATAGAATAAAAATGAGCAAGGCATGTTCTGATTGGTGACAATAGAGTTCATTTAAACCTGTATTTATTTAGTTTTTTGGTATTTTTCTTTTTGTTGAAACATTGACATTTCTTAACTTTTTTGAAAGCCATGTTTCTGTTGAGGCTAGAGTGTGTATTCCAGAAAAATACCACACTATATGTTGTGGAAGGAAAATCCACATCCTTTTATTAAGCTTGACGTTGTCTTTATTATTTTATGTTCCTAATTGAGGGTGTGGCTGATGTATTTAGTTAGGTGAAGAATTTCCTGTAGAAATTTAGCCTCTTCACTCCCACACAGACTGTCCGCTTGGTGAGGTTTGTGGAGTTCTGTCTCCAGCAATCCCAAACTGTCATTCTGTGGAGGAGATGTGTTTATAAAGGGCAAGAAAGGAAACTGTTTAATTTGGGTTAAAGGGGTGGTGGCTTAGGGGAGACGACCTTGATACAGCTAGGAAACGATAATCAATTGTAAACAACAGGATTCTTAGTTTTATCTAATGTTAAAAATAAAAATGAAAACTCAACTCTTATAAAATTGTTTTTAGTTAATGTTTGATATATTTTTCTTTTTTAGCTTTCAAAACGATTACAAGAGAAAGGCTGGAAAGTGGGAGACCTTCTGCAAGCTGTGCTTCAGTACTACGAAGTGATGGAAGAAACTGCCAGCGAGGAGAGATGCAAGTCACTGTTTGATTGGCTCTTGGAAAATGCATAGAACAAACCCCAAACCAATATATTATAGTATTTGTTTGGGGAGGGGAAGAATCAGATAAAGATGCTTAGGATAAAATTTGAATAGTGATTATTAACATTTTAAGTGAATGGGGAGGAAAGTAAATAGAGCTTTTTAAGTGCTTTGTGTGATCCATCACACAGTGTATATAGTTCATACTTTTGTAATCTGTCAAAATATTATCTTCATGTATTCTTCTATACACGTGTGTAGTATGATAAGACCCTAAGAACATGTATTTGAAGGAAGGTCTAACCATGAGGTTTTCAGGGGCATTGTCTGGCAGCACTCTTTTTGCATCCAAATCGTGCTGCTAGAAGCTGCACTGAAGTGGCCAAGGATAGGTTCCAGTGATACAGTTGTAATTTTGCTCCTTTGCAAACAAATGGCATCTCATTAATAACTAGTCTGACATAAAAAAACAAAATTGAGGCTAATTTTTTTTTTGTTTCTGGTAGATTTTTTGTCTTTTTGTCCTGTTTTTAAAAATTAATTTTATTTTCATAGTATTCAGCTATTGGTAGTTTTTTGATTTCTCCAAACTATTTCTTAACAGAAACGTTAATATTTTTGGTTTCTATGAACACTGTGATAGTTTCCCCATCCTTTCATCAAATGACATATTTGCCAATGCTGACTACCAATGCAGTCTTTCTGGCATGAAAGTGATGGGGTGTGTGTGTGTCCCTGTGTGTGTAAAGGAGTACTTTAACCTTGCTAGTGGTTTGTTCCCTCTTTTATTTTACTGTTTTCTTTGTTAAAAATCCACTGTTAATATTAAAAAGGTGCTTTAAAATAAAATGTCTATAAAGATCGTGCAGTAAGAATTTTTATTTGTCTTTTTGGCTATTTTGGGGTCCCAACTTATCCTGTAAGTGAAAATTCGAATTGGAAAACATTTTGAAATTTTAAAAATTAATATTAATATGGAAATGCATTTGGAGAAGCCCAATAATTGTTTTCATTGTTGGATTTTTGAAAAAAAATATCTCCACTTTACTAAGGATAAGTTTTTTTCTAGAAAAAAATGCAATTTTCCCCCCTTATAAAATGTATCTGCACTATTTTGTAAAGTTCTCTGCCACGATCTTCCTGGGTTCTACATTTCCTACTACTTTGTCTTTAGAAACTGCAAGTTGATGTGAATAAAGGACCAGGCTTGTGTCTTGGTTTTGTATGTGTGGGGATGTGTGTACATTTTTGATTCTTCCACTAGCATATTTTGTAATCTAGGGTAAATCACTTTTTGTGGGAGCTTTGATTTTGCTCCTTCATGTTTTCTTTTTTCCTGAACACTGACTGTTGAAAGCTGCACAAAATGTAGAAGACATAGCACCTGCCAGGGAGTAGGGAATAAGGGCACTTAGTGTTAATGTGAATTAATAATTATGGCAGAGAAATGTGTTTTATAGTGAGAGATTCAAATTTGCTTTTTAAGAAAAATGCCAAAAGCTATTTAAATATTTTGAGGTTACATTGTAAGCTTTGGTTTTTCTCAATTTAAGATACAGAAATAGAGCAAGCCTTAAACATAAATTTTCCTAAAGTTTCTTCAAGTATTTTTTAAGGTGGAGAAATGAAGAAAATGTATAACCAGAATTGTTTCTTCCTTTAGCTTTTCAGAACTTGAGATGTGGCAGCACTGAACTGAGTTTCTAAACATTAGGACCAGGAATGTTTGCTCTTGTTAATTATAACATGGACTAATTTGATCATTAAGTTTAGATTACATTTTTACAAGTGTCTAACTATCAAATTGTGTTTAGTAACTTGGGTATATGTACAGGTTTGATCAACGGCAAAATTGAATTCTGAATTTATTTTATTATTATTTTTTTGTCAGAATGTGACCTTGTTTGGAATTGATTTCTTTTCAAGTGACAATATATTCGTTTTGTAAAACTTTCTGTGTTTGAAAATGTTTATGTTTATTTCTGTTAATGGTATAATCATTTCGAGGTGAGGTTTTCCTTATATTCTTACTTCCTTTGCATTTTGCTGGAGCCGTGCTAGGTTCGGAGTTTCCTAATTTAACCACTACCAGTCAGACCAGTCATTAGGTATTAGCATGTGTGGTAGTATTGGTAGTAATAATAATAGAACTCCACACTTGCATCAATTCAGTGCAGGAGCATAGAGAAAAATATTAAGTATTGGAAGATGTGAAAAGAAGTGTGAGTTAAGCTTTCTCATATAGAGAGGAAACATTCGGGTTTAGAGCAGTATCTTTTAATAAAATATAGTCTAAACTTAACTTTCTTTAAAGGCACTTTGTGATTTTCCAAAGACGTTCTAGATCTGTTTGGTTGCTCCATCTTCAGAACAGCTCTGTTGAGGACAACTCTGTCATATTTTATTACAAATCTGCTTGACATATTTATATTGTAAATTTGTAATATTGCCGTTCTGCACATTTTGGCCCTTATGAAAAATGTCTTTTTCAGAACTGCTAAAGTTGTGATGTGCATTGAGCTGAATTTTCTGTTAACCAATTTCAAAACCTTCGAGCGATATGTGGAAAGAAAGTGAATGAGACCGCTGATAGGGGATTTTCAGAATCTTATTTCAGACTGAACTGTGGCAATTCTTTCATGTTCTTCTTTTCCTAAGCCAAGTTTAAATTACATTTACATTTTTGGTGTTGATAGTGATTTTGAAAATATTGCCTGATTTATACAAAAGGAATGATTCATTTATAAGTCACAGAAGAAAAGATAGTATCTGTTGGATGGTTTAATACATATTAATGGTGTTATAAAACCTTTAAAAGTATTCACTCAGTGAATATACATAACATCTTTATACTTTGGAAAATTTCCACTTACCCTTTCAGACAGTTGATGTGAATTAATTCAATTCATAATACTTTAATTTTGCTTAAACAAGGGTTTTACATCACTGGTAGGAGAATTTACTTACTTATTAAATGCACTATGTATAAAGTGAAAGATAGTTTACTCATGTGACTTTGACATTAGGTGACTTTGACATTAGTGCACGTTCCCCAAATGCAAAGTTTAATCTTGATTCCTCATCAGAGTCCAGATTTAAATGTCTACTTAGTTAACTATTTAGCTAATATTATTCTTCCAGAATTAATATATTCAGTTTCCCACCAATATATCACTTTAAATTTTATGTTTTTTCAAAGGAATCTTTCCATAGAATTTAAAAAAAAAAATGACACATCCATACTCAGGGTGTAGGGAAAATACTTTCCATTTAAAACCCTGTCCCCCTGTCACCAGCACAAGAGAATAAGAGCTTCAGTGGGAATTATGAAAATTATACTAAAGTGAAAAGCATTTTTTCTCATTTTCAGCAAAAATCCTGTAAACATTTACTCATTTACTGTATTCCTGCTCTGAAGATGCAGATACAGCGTTAGTCACTCTTGTCACTTTATTTATTTATTTTTTTTTTACCATCTGTGTACATTCCTTTCGTAGGTAGTTCTAGAGATTATTTTGTTTTTGTTGTGATGTTTCAATATTATTTAATATCAAGTTTTAATATTGCTGGATTTGCTACCTTTGGTTACTTGTGCAGTGTTAAAAAAGTAATCTACATTCTTGTTTAATATACCAGATATATAGCAAAAGCAGCTTTGAATAATTATAGCTGTTTATTTGGCTGTGCTCAATTACTACATTAAGATTTTGTACTGTGTAACAGTAACTTTTTTTTGCTCTTCAGTAATTTAATATGTTCACTTACCAAAATACGAACTTCAGGATGCACTCAAATTTTGTTTTTGCAGTGGCTCAAAAAAAAATTCAGAAATTTCTTTTGTAATAATTTGCAATTAATTGTTCTTTTATCTTACAATTGTTTAAGCCTGTGATCTTTCTTCTCCCAACTAAGAGTTCTTCAATAAATTTAAGAAATACCTGTCCTTCGTTTTCATTCTATAATATCTTATTGACTACTCCATACTGAACTAAAACACAAGTATACAAGTGGGACTGCTGTGATAGCAGATACATAAAAGGATCCAAATGCTCAAATCATGGTTTTTGAGAACAAGAGAACTTAGGAATGTTTTAAATTTTACTCTGGAGTCTACCTACTTATGGGCGCCCCCAAATGCTGACATAAGTGACTTAAAAGGCTGGCCCAGTCTGTTCTGGATTTAATGCAAAGTACAATATTATGGTTGCCTTGAATATGAGCATAGTTATGAAATTCTTCTGGCCTGGTTTGAGCACTCTTTCTGTAGTTAGTAGAGATCATTCCTCTGTCATACCATGTATGTGAGATACTTAAAAGCTAGCTGCTGGTTTTTTATTGCTAATGGAATTTGACTTGGTCTCAAGTTTGTTTGTTTTTTCCTCCTTTTAAATAGGCTTTATTTTTTAGAGCATTTTTAGATGCATAGCAAAGTGGAGCAAAAAGTACAGAGTTCCCATACACCCTCTGTCCTCACTTCACCCCCAGCCTCCTTCACTATCAATACCCCACAACAGAATGGGACATTTGTTGCAATCTGTGGACCTACACTGAAACGCCAATCACACCATTATCATCCAAAGTCCATAGTTCACATTAGGGTTTATCCTTGGTGTTGTACATTCTGTGGGTCTGGACAAATGTATAATGGTATGTATCCACCATTGTAGTATCATACAAATCATTTTGCTGCCTTGTCTTAAGTATTTTAAACCCAGAAATTAGGGAATGATCTTTTAGTTTTTCATGAATGTTTCAAAATGCTAGGAAGTAATAATAGCAAACAATGGGAAGATTTGGGTGTAAGTGTATCCCAGTCACTAAGAAAACAATTTAAAAATGCTGGCAAAAAGTAAACAATATTCCAAAGACACTAATTCCAAAAGAAAAATAGCTCAAAGGGAATGGGAAATGTGGCAAAGGACATTTGACAATTTTACACGTAAGGATCATTTGTGATTTGTGTCTTAGCTGAGACAGAGAGGAGGGGTAAGGGACAGGGATTGAACAGTTACTTCAGATTTTTAAAAGTGTGAAAGGTGGAGAGGTCAGGTATCCAAGGATGAATCATACTATTGGTGCTATTATACAAAAAGCATAAGGTAAAAATCTGAGTTTCTTGCAGCATACTATTTATAGCAGGAACAGTAAAGAGTATGTTGCATTTTTTTCTGTAACCTTTGTAATTTTGTAATTACCTCAATCTCGGGCTTTACGTCAGGGAGGGTAATATTTTAAACTGGAAAGTGAAAAAGAAACATTTTCAAAGGGATTGAAGCCCCAATACTGACTTTAGCTCTTCCCTGTGCACCACACCCCCTTTTAAACAGACACCTAAATGGATTTCTTAGTTTAGGCGAGGGATTAAAACCAGACTTCTGTGTGCTGAATTCTGCCCACTAATTTGTTTTGGTTGGACATGTGATCTTTTTAAAACAATTACCAGCACTTAAAAATGAGATTTCACATTTAAAAATGTTTTATATTTTCAGCTTCTGCAAACATTGAAAGCGCTGAAACACAGACTGAAGAATGGTTTTGCAGGAACTGAATAATGATTGCCCCTTTAGTCTCGGAGTAAGTTCTCTTGTCAATTCCCTCATTTCTGTTACCTGCTGGGGCAATGTAGGCATTTGAGATGCATTTGAGACGCATTCAAGACGCAATCTCCAACTTAAAGCAGATGAGATCATTAATGTGCTCAGAAAATCTGAACAACATTGTGGCAACTCTTCCATTCTCTAGGATTGCTCAAAGAGGAGAAGAACTTTCTAGAAATTATAGACTTGATGAGTTTATTGCTCCTGAGCAATAAAATAAATAGTGATTGTTAAAAATATAATTTTCTCAGTGTGTGGGGAAGAAAGGGCCAAAATAGGTTTACCAAGAGCAGATTCTATCAGATTTACATTTCATTTTTCAATGGAATTATTCTCCTGGAATGTTAGGATATCAGAGACACAGTATCTAGATTTTAATGAGGCATTTTATATGGAGAGAAGGAGTGAATATTGTGGCTTCCTAATGTTTTGAGAATGTTTTCCCGAAGACTTGTGGTTACTCATCGTCTACCTGGAGGTCAATGCTGTGAGTGTCATAGGCCATGTCACGTGTAGCCTTTTTAATCAGCCTTGGGGGCGAGGATTTTGTTGGCATGTGCCAATCAGGGGTGTCAAAGAACATTACTGAGCATTGCACTCAGCCACACTGAAGGATGATATTAGAACAGAATAGAAATAAACTAGGGGAGCAGATAAGGACCTTTCACCTTTCATTTCCTCCCTTTGTCCTTTGACCAAACTGTGGATTTGACGTTTTCCTCCAAAGGTGGGAAGGTTCTGTGTTTACATATTCCCCCTTTAAAACTATGGGCTTGAATATTTTCCTTCAAATAACTATATTTTTGATATAAACATAGTTCTTTCCCTGTTACTTACATAAATCCTGTGAATCCAGGACTTCTAAATATAGGGGAACTGATGGGCTTAAAATACCATGAATTTCTGAAGAGTCACAAAGCTGTCAGAAAAAATGAAGCTGCCAGAACTACGAATGTCGGCAACGAACCTCTTACCTCTTTTCTGTTTGTAGCAAGACGTGGGTGGTTGTGGGGCAGGCAAGCGTGGAGTCGGGGGAGATCGTAATGTTACAATAGCTTTTCCAACCTGTAAGTCTCTGTCTTTGAGACAGCCTTAGATGGCTTGTGGCAAACTCTGGGAGGGCAGCTGCCTAAGCTTGTGCAACTCAGTGGACTTTTTCACTGCCCTTGAAACCCTAGAAAGCCATGGCTTCAGAGGGAGAGGCCCTTGGTTGAGTGACAAAGTCTGCAGTTGATGCAGAGCTGGTGGGATAGAGTCAGTTTGTAGAATGACAATCACATCCAATAATCTGGTCCAAATGGCTAAGTGCGCTAATAAGGTGGGGGTAA
Source organism: Varecia variegata (assembly GCA_028533085.1). NCBI lineage: Eukaryota > Metazoa > Chordata > Mammalia > Primates > Lemuridae > Varecia > Varecia variegata. The sequence continues at coordinate 21,688,294 of CM052445.1, read as the reverse complement.
GCACTAAATCTTGCTTAAGTACAGAGTGGTGGGAGGTGAGAACCCCTCAAGGCTGTTACTAGGGTCCTAAGAGGCCACAGGGAGAGAAAGTCATCCAGTGTCAGTTACCTGTTGTGAGTGGAAATATGTTTGGATGAAAAAAGAAACAACATTTATTAACGCCCACCATTTAGTCCCTGCCTTTATGGAGGGAATTTATGCCTTATTGTTTAGTGAGACAGAAAGTTGTCAAATGAGTAATTATTTAAATAATAATTTAACTACTGTCATCTAAGGGTGGTGGGAGCCAAAATCAGAGTAACCTAGTCAGGGCTTCCCTAAAGCCTTGCTGAGGCTTAAGCTAGATTTGAGCTCAGTGGGAACCAACCAGAAAAAGGGAGGTGGGGGCTGGGGTGGAGGAGAAGAGGTTTCCAGTAGAGCAAAAGGCATTTACAGATGCCCTGAAGAGAGAAGGTGCAGGACTTCTTGAAGAATGAAAGAACATGAGATATGACACATACTGCCAAACACTTGGACATCTTAGCTGGCTCCCACCCAGACACTCCAAGAAAGTGTAGTGTGTTGCACTGTGTGGCTGGTTTTAAGTCCAAGGTGTGGCAGATGGTAGTCCGTGCTTTCCAGACTGTGCCTGGAGTACTGTAAATCCTTGATACCATTTTACAAACACCCATGGTTGTCTAATGTGGCAAAGAAGCTAAAAATGTATCATGGAAAGAGTTTTCACAGAAAGACAAAAAGGCTATTTGATCTAAAGAAGGAAAGATGTGGGGATGACCTCAAAACTGTCTCTAAATATATGGAGACAGATTGAAACTTGTGACCCTGGAGGATGGGATAAGGACCTGTGGATAGAAATCGGCAGTGGATTTCAGCCTGTGCTCTAAAAACTGGACCTGTGCAAGAATGGGCTAGATTCCCTTAATGAAAAGGAGCACGCTTGTCCTCGGTGCGGTTTCCGCAACGCTGGCTGATCGCTCCTGAAAGTTTTGATAAGAAATCCAAACAGCTCATGAGTTTGGATTAGATGACCTTTGTGTTCCAACACATCCTTTCCCATATACTATTTTATTTTCTCCATGGTAGTTTAGTAAAGTTGTTAAGACCGCAGGCTTTGAGGTCAAAAGAACTGGATTTAAAATCCCAGAGCAAAGGTCTAGGATGACCATGATATCTTAGGGGATTTTCATTTGCTTATGACAGGTGCCTGGGGCACAACTAGTCTTGGAGCACTTTAACTGAAATTCAGGCTTTGAGGTTTTTCTGGATCACTCAGGTGGTTTAACATTGTGCTGCTCATCCGGGCCAGAGCCTGTGTGTGAAAGGTGTAGCACTTTGGGGTTACACTTAGAGGGGGAGTGGTTTATGAGAATTGCTTTGTTTGAGGAGATGCAGAGAATTAACTTTTGCCTTTCTAGCCCTATGAGGTTGCCAAAATACTACTTTGTATTACAGTTTTTTCTTCAGGTTTGGCAAATATTCTTAGGATATAAAAGTAGCTTTGAGTGCTGGGTGGTTTACCTTGTTGCGGTTTTTTGCTTTTGCTAGATTTTTGATCCATTGATCCTGAATATCTTATTAGCTGTTTAATACTTTCAAGAAGATGTTTTAATATTGTATCCCAATTTCTCTCCCAGGTAACCACTCTTAATATTTTAATTTACATGTTGGATTTTATTTTATTTTATTTTTTTGCATATCTCCTCAAAAGGGTTGTATGTGCGTATGGTATTAAATTCCAACAGATACAAGAATGTACAGTGACAAATGTCCCTCTCAGCATTCTCTAGCCACCAAGAACCTCCTCGTAGAGACAACTACTATTCATGAGTTTCTGCTACATCAGCATTGTGCTATATAGGACATTTCGAAACTTGGATTGGCTGTTACTTACAGTTGGATATAAATTTGAAGTTGTCAAAAAACAGGAGATGATGACCATAGTCATTTGGTCAGGATAGTGGTTATGTCTTGGGGAGAAGGATATATGGGAGGCTCCTGTGGTGCCAACGATATTCTGTTTCTTGTCTTGGATGGTGGTTAAATTGTATCGATTTTGTGCAATTCTGTATAGACATTTTACATAACCTGTGTGCGCACATACAATGTTTAAAAAACAACTGTAAAACTGATCATCTTAAAAATGACCAGAGAGAACAGGTAGATTATGTGCAAAACAAAACTGATTCAAAGGAGTATGCTCAAAGATTATGACAAGCCAAAAGAGGACAGAATAGTATCGCCAAAGTGCTGGTTTAAAAAAGTCTAATCTAGAATGTCATATCCTTCTAAACTGTTTTTCAAGAATGAACTTAAATTTAAGGTAATTTCTAATAGACTAAATGAGTTTACAATGAACTGTGCTGAAAAAACTGCTGAAGGATATATTACTTTTGTAAACGGAGCTCAGAAGGAAATAGTGAAGAAGCAGTGTTTAAAATAATAATTAAAATAGAAAATGAAAGACAAAGAGCAACTGCCTAAATGCAATACATATTCATATAATAATTCCCATTTACTATCTATGGCAAGCACTCTATGTCATTGAATCCAATATTGACCTTATTATTATTATTCCTCTTTTTCATGTGAGGAGCTCAGGCTCAGAGAGGTTAAGTTTCTTACTCAACGGGCACAGTGATAATGAATGCCCAGCTTTGTCATCCTCCAAAGGTCAAGTTCTGTCCATTGCACTGTACCATATCACCATATGCAAAAACAAAAATGTAAAAAGATGACAGTTAAAATCACCTGAAATAACATATAGATATAACAACTATTTACATGTTGGTATATTTCCTTCTAGTTATTTTCCCCCTACATATACTTTATACAATTGAGATTTCCCTTATTTCATAAAATATTTGTCAAAACATTTTTAAAAACCCCACACTAACCTTTGGGCTTTTCAAGTTTTATAAGTGATGAATCTTGCCACTCTTGTGCCTGGAAATACCTTGGTCAGAGCTCTTTGTCCTGACGGATGTATAGTTGTATTTTCTTTGCATTCCTATGTGGTTGTTGCTTTGAGCTTCAGGTTGATATAGCTGACAATCTACAATGCTAGAATTTTAAGTAGATCTTTTGAGAAGAACAGTCTGTATGAAGGATCTCTGGTTGGCTTCCAGAAACCAGGCAAAAGTATTTATTATCTTAGCTTAACTGTATGGTTTTCCTCTTTGTTTGCCTTCATTCTTATTCTGCCCATCAGAGCTGACACCAGTAGAGGCCATTTCATGCATGGTTTCTATGGCCCAGTGAACATGCGGTGAAGAAAAAGTTACAGAAAGAACAAATGTTCTTTCCAAGCTCTCAGCCCCTTTTTTCAGTTGTTGGGTGGCTTTTTCCCTTTGCCCTCTTGTCTTTTATAATCAAGTGTATCTAAAATCGAGCTCATTTTGCCTCAGCAAACATGCACCTCCTCCTAGGCACTCTACCATTCGTTATTCTAGCTATTCAGGTTTAATGCCTTTGAGTAATTTCTTAATTATCTTTGATGTCTTCCTCTCCACCCTGACGCCCCTCTCCAAAAGAGAAAGAAAGAGGGGTGATATGGAGAGAAAGGAGAGATGGCAGGTGTCAGGGCCTCTATTCAGGGGGGGTGAGAAAGAAAGTGAAGTGTTGAGACGTTCAGGAAAGTTTGTAAAGTGATACGATGTAACCCCACACCCACACGCATCAGAGGCATTCAGCAAGGATTTGCCTTGCATTTGAATCAGATATGTGTAGTTATCATTACTATTATCATTTATTTAATGCAGTATGCTAAGTATGGCAAAAGGAAGATGGCTCAGACATATCCAGATGATAGGAGCCACCAAGAGATGAGCCACATTTCATGATTAAATAGTCTATAAGTTAAGGAAAAGTACAATAAGTCAGCTTGTTTACTGATTTCCATTTTCATTCATTTGGCAGATGAGCCATTCTGACCCACCCCCTTTTTGGAAACAATTGAACATTCTGGATAAAATATAAAAACTCTTCCTGAATGTATTGATGGGCTGGCAGGAAGGCAAGGAAGATGTAGGCCAGAACCTAATGCAGGCAGACGTGGAGAGCTGTAAACAGGCAGTGAAGCCAGCTTTGGCTTTGGAGGCATTTGCTGAACCTGGTGAACTTGAGCTTTTGGTTTGATTGGCTGATAGGGCATGGGAGAGAGAGAGAAGCTGAGGATACTAGGTTCTCCAGAGAAACAGAACCAATAAAGTGTGTCTGTGTATCTATATCTATAATACATGTGTAAAGAGAGGAGAGATTGATTGATTTTAAGGAATTACCTCATATGATTGTTAAGGCTGGCAAATCCAAAATCTGCAAGGGAGGCAGGAAAGCTACAGACCCAGGGAGAGCTGAGTTGTTATTTGAATCTGAAGACATTCTGGAGGCAGAATTCCCTCTTTCTTGTGGGACCTCAGTCCATTTTCTCTTAAAGCCCTCAACTGATTGAATGAAGTCCACCCACATTATGGAGGGGAATCTGCTTTACTCCAAGTCTACTGATTTATATGTTATATATGTTATATATATATATATATATATATATATAACCATGAGTGAGAACCAGTAGAAATGACAGAGTGGAAACCAGCTCAAAGACTTCAGATGTTGGTATTATCAGACCTAGAATATAAAGTAACTGTGTTTGATATTTTTTCAGACATAAAGGGAAACTTAAATATAAGCAGAGAACCACTTCGTATCCACTAGAATGTCTGAAATAAAAAAGATGGACCATATCAAGTGTTGGCAAGGATGTGAAGAAATTGGGATCCACATACATTGCTGGTATGAATGAAATTTAAAATGGTGCAGCCACTTTGAAAACTGTTTGACAATTTCTCAAAAAGTTACACATAGAGTTGCCATATTACCCAGTAATTCCAATCCTAGGGATATACCGATAACAAATGAAAACACGTCTCCACAAAATCTTGTACATGAATGTTCACAGCATTACTCATAATGGCCTCAAGTGGAAACAACCCAATTGTCAATCAACTGATGAATGGATAAACACAATTTGGTTTGTCCATGCAATGAAATAGTATTCAGCCTTTAAAAGGAATGAAGTACTCACACATGCTATAACTTGGATAATCCTTTGTTCTGTCATCCTCAATGAGCAGGAATATGCAGATCTATCCCCAAAGGCCAATGGAGCTGAGAGGCCAGAGAAAGAGAATGTCACATCCAGTTTCTCAGAAAGAAATGTCCAATAGCGACTTAAAAACCGAAGCAATATCTTGAGTGACTGCAAGATGGTGGATCCCCCTCATTGCCCTCCGGAAAATATCCTTTACATACCAAGCTTTTTGGTAAAACATCAACATCTGGTCGCACCTCAGACTTTCTTGAGAAACACTGAGGAGGTTAGATAAGCATCTTTACAAGGGGATACCTATGCTATAGGCATTGTTTCTTGCTTCTTTTTTTTTTTTTTTGAGACAGAGTCTCGCTCTGTTGCCCTGGCTAGAATGAGTGCCATGGCGTCCTCCTAGCTCACAGCAACCTCAAACTCCTGGGCTCAAGCGATCCTACTGCCTCAGCCTCCTGAGTAGCTGGGACTACAGGCATGCGCCACCATGCCCGGCTAATTTTTTTCTATATATTTTTAGTTGGCCAGATAATTTCTTTCTATTTTTTTAGTAGAGACGGAGTCTCGCTCTTGCTCAGGCTGGTCTCGAACTCCTGAGCTCAAATGATCCGTCCGCCTCGGCCTCCCAAGTGCTAGGATTACAGGCGTGAGCCACCGCGCCCGGCCTAGGCATTGTTTCTTTATGAGGGGTTATCTGTGCTACCGGAACACCTTGGTATGCGGGAGTCAAGCATCAGTCATTGTGGTGGTTTGGCTTCAAGATGGCGTCACTCTTGCCATGCAACAGGCTGTTTTCCTACAGCCTTAAAAACATTATGCTAAGTGTAAGAAGCCAGATACATAGAAAAGGTCACATATTGTATGATTCCATTTATATATAATGTCCAGAATAAGCAAGTGCATAACAACAGAAAGTATGTTAGTGGTTGGCAGGGGCTGGGGGCAGAGGGGAACAAGGGGTGACTGCTAATGGGTGCAGGGTTTCTTTTGGGGTCGACGAAAATATTCTGGAATTAGTGGTAATGTTTACACAACTTTGAATATACTAAAAACCACTGAATTGTACATTTTAAAAGGGTGAATTTTATGAAGTATTAATTATATCCAATAAATCTTATAAAAATATGAGCAGAGAAAAAGAAAATATTTTAAAAACAGAAACTTCAGGAAAATGAAAACTAAAATAATTGAAATTTACTAATAAAAACTCAACAGTTGGGTTTAACAGCAGATTAGACATACCTGAAAAAGAAATAGGGAATTAGGAAAAAATAATCTGGAATGTCACACAGAAAGACAAAAATGGGGTGTATGAAAGAAAGCTTGTGACATTGAGGGAAAGGAGAGCTAACACAGGTCTAATAATTATAGAAAGAGAGAATGGGGTAGGATTAATACTTGAAAACATAATTGCTAGAAATTTTCCAGAAGTGAAAGACAACCATCCACAGATTTAAGAAACCTAACAATTCCCAAGGAAAAACAGAATACACATTAAATTTTCTAGGGAGAGTTGTGCATGTATTTGTCTACTTTTCTGCATTATTCAAAAAGTTAAAATTTCGAGGGTAATCAATACAAGAACAGAAATAAATTATATATATTCAAAATTAGTAGAGAAAAAAATAAATGAGAAGAAAAGATAGAAAAAGAAACAGAACTGGTGCAAAAAATGGAAAGCACAAAATAAGATGGTAGACATAAATCCTGCTTCCCTCATTCCCCACAGGTGTTCCTGACAGGACTCCCCAGTAAACTTCCTGCACAGGAATATCTGAGTCTCTGTTTCCAGGGCAACCCATCTGTGGAAGAGTGGAAATTAGGACAACCACTTTGGAAAATGATGGGCATTACCTAGTTAAATTGTACTTGTGTGTGACAATTTTGTTATTGAATACAATCTCTAGAGAAAATCTTGCATTACACCAGGAGGTATGTACAAAAATGTTTATAGTGGAATTGTTCACTATTGCAAAACATTAGAATCAACCAAAATGTTTATCAACAGTAGAATGGATAAATAAATAAATAGTGATATATTTATCTAATGGAATTTTATGCAACAATGAAAAAGAACTACAGCTACATGCATCAACATGAATGCACTCTAAAAGCATAACAGCAATAGAAGGGAGAGAAAGGAGACCTAACACATGTCTAATAATTATTGAAGGAGAGAATGGGGCAGAATTAATACTTGAAAAGACAATTACTAGAAATTTTCCAGAAATAAAAAATAACCATCCACAAATTCAAGAAACCTAACAATTCTCAAACAAAACCAGAATACACATTAAATTTTCTAGGGAGAGTTGTACATGTATTTGTCTACTTTTCTGCATTATTCAACAAGCAAAAGAAGCGAGTCACAGAAGGATACAAAAAAATGAGTTCATTTAGACAAGGTTCAAAAACAGACAAAAGTAAACACTATGTTAGGGATATATACACATATACACATATGGGTGTATACATATATATACAAACCCATTTAGTCATATATGTGAACATATATCCACACATATATATGAATATGTATGGCTATCAAATGAATTAATGCAAAATTCTGGAAAGTGAATTAGAGGTGAGGAAAGGGAGGAGGATGCAACCCAGGCTTCTAAGGTACAAATAATATTCAATTTATGAATGGTGTGTCCCTGGATTTTTAATTTATTATTTTTCTTCAATTTATAATACATCCTTTAACACATTAACTGCCATGTAAGTTGTATTTAACTCACGCTAATTTTGAGCCCAGGGCCTTGTGAAGCATATATAACTCACATATCTCTTCACCTTGGGAGCCATGACAACAATTTTTCAAGTTGCATATAACTCACGCACAGAAAACAATAAAAAATAACAAATTTTTCATTAAGTTAGGATCATTTTGTTTTTGAAGGTTTTATTCTGTTTTCCTAATTAAAATGTGGCCCCAAGGGAAATTTTTTTTTCTAGTATGGCAGTCAACATGTTAAATAATATTTTAAGTGTGTGCTGTATTTCACAATGGAAAATTCATTTGAAATATATTATTCGAGAATATTTGTTCAAAGCGGTTATGGGTGTGTTAATTAGGTGGTTTCTGAAATTTTTGCAAAAACCAAAGAGAAAACTTTGAAGAGAAATAATGTTTAAGCATAACTGAAGATGTTTCATTCAAAAGAAAAAAACCAACCAGAAAATTTTTCTGTGTTTCTTAACTTGATCCCTGAAAGCACACATTATCAGGGTTTTGTCTTCAGTCTCTTAAAATTGGGGTGAGTGCAGGTGAGGGGAAGGCTGCTGTCCATGAAGGCAGGCAAAGAGAGGCTGGCGCACTTGTCTGTCTCATCTCTGCCACGGTCTTGAGCGCCCCCTGTTCCTACGTTTGGAGCCCTGCCCCATCTCCTGACATGGAGGCTTGGCTCTCCAAACTCCAAACCAAACTCCAACCCTGAGGTAGTAAACGGGAAATGCTTGTTGTCTTGTAAGCTGCCATCCCCAACACTCCCTGGCTGCAGAGTGGTACTAGGCCGCACAGCAGGAGGTGAGCAGCAGGTGAGCCAGCTAAGCTTCATCTGTATTTACAGCCGATCCCCATCACCGACATCACTGCGTAAGCTCCGCCTCCTGTCGGTCAGCTGCCCTGTTAGATTCTCACAGGAGCACAAACTCTGCTGTGAACTGCGCATGGAGGGATCTAGGTCGCGCGCTCCTGAGGAGACTCTAATGCCTGATGGTCTGAGGTGGAGCTGAGGCGGTGATGCTAGCGCTGGGGAGCGGCTGCAAATACAGATTATCATTAGCAGAGAGGTTTGACTGCAAGATAAATGCAATGGACTTGAATCATCTGGAAACCTCCCTCACCGCCCCACCCCCATGGAAAAATTGTCTTCCATGAACCTGGTCCCTGGTGCCAAAAAGGTTGAAGACCGCTGCCGTAAAGGACCTGGACTGGAGGAGGAGGGTGCAGAAACAGGAGCAGGGAGAAGATGGAGGAGGAGGCTTTAAGCCAGGGTTCTTAGCAGGAGTGACTACCAGGAGAGGGAAGGACACCCCTTTGCCAAGGTATGTGGAAGGGCAAGGCTGCAGAACGGGCGGTGGGGTTCTCTCCGTGAGCAGGGAAGCGCTGTTGGCATCAGAAGCTGGCGTGCGAATCGGCCTGGAGAGGCAGGAGGTACTCGCGGGCAGGCTGAGGCGGTCCTCTCGGCAGTTCGCTGTGGACAGTGGTGCCTGTCCGCCCCGCAGCCCGGCCACACTGGTCGTAGAGCCGCAGGACGGCACGCAGCTGCTGGGACACACTGCCCTTCCGCGGGTAGCCCTGCAGCCTCTCCCGCACGGTTCACAACAGGGCAGTACTTGCCGCCACCCCAGGGCCATATAGAGTTTTATTGGAGTGAGGAGGAAGCTTTGGGAAGGGACCGCAGAAGCCCAGAAGCACCGATGATCCACTCTGCTCTTTCACAGCTGCAGTTGCTCCTTTGAGCCTCAAGGTGGTACAGCAGCCCAGGCTACGGCTCACAAAAGCCTAAATTACACGTGGTGAAAAGCTTCCCTGGGCACGGTTAGCCTGACGACTCGAGCCATTTCTCAGTCGCTTGCATTCCTTGTTTCAAATAGGCTGGCTCCCAATCTAGTCTGACTTTTGAGGTCTTTCCTTGCTGGTTCATCCGCTTTCATCCCCACTCACAATCTGGATGGGTTTCTTAATGTTTTGGTCATTGAAAAGGAAAAGCCTCTTCTGCCCAGGTTCACCCCTTAGATTCAGGTCAGAATTGCTCCCCTGCGGTCCCGGGGCCTGTCCTCAGAGGCAGCTCCTGGAGCGGTGCCAGGTGCCAGGCACACAACAGAGGTGAGTCCCAGGGGGCTCCTCGGAGGTCACATCCTGCTCAGGTGTGCCCAGCTCAGGTGTGCCCAACTCAGGTGAGCAGATGGCAGACTGCTACCACCAGCGTCCCCCCTAGGGTCAAGTCACCTCCTTCTGTATTTCACCCATTCCCACCTGCTTCCCCTTCACATATGTCCTGAGTCCCACTCCTCACTAGCTTTTCTGGAATTTTCCATCAACATTTCATCATGTCTATGCCAATTATAATTAGCTTTATTCTAAGTGTCTCCAGATTTTACTCCAAATTCACTCTCTGCCCAAATGTTACCTTACCTGTGGGGTAATCCTAACCACCCTCTAAAGAGCAGCAATCTCCCATCACTCTTGAGCTCCCTTATATTGCTTAATTTTCCTTCTTAGCCCTTTTACCACCTGACATAAGTGTGTATTCATTCATTATCTCTTCACCCCAAGAGCGTAAGGTGTCTGAGAGCTGGGACTTTGCCACTTTTACTCCTGCTGTGCCCCCAGCCCTGGAGCAGTGTCCAGCATGTAGTAAGCACTGGGCAAATGTTTGCTGAATGGATGGATGGACGATGAATGAGTGAATGGGTAGGGAGAGTTTTACCCCTCCCCAACTGGCCAGTGGAAAAAGCAGTGCACTGGGAGTTTGGAGTCCAGGGTCTGGCTCAAGTTGAGCCACTAGGTACTTGTAGGACTTTGAGCAAGTTACTTGGCCTGTTTCCTAATCTATAAAATGTATGGGCTGAACGGTGTGGTCTGAAGTTCCTTCCTGCCCCAACAGTTTTTGGTTTTATGTTTATGCTTCCAAAAGGGGCCAAGGCCCTAATCCAGGTGACAGACAACATGCATTCTTGGCAGGACCCTGTTGCAAGTAATAAGCTACATCAAAAAATATATTTATATATGGGGATAAACACATAATTGCTTCATATGCAATTAAGTCTTTAAAAAATTATTTTCCTAAGAAAATCTCCAATGTATTGGTCTTTGCTTGTATTTCTGTTTTGGTCTCTGGCTCCATATATTAATGGTGCTCATTTTTCTGGCAAATAGAGGGTTTTTTTAAAAATTGTTATTCTTCATTTGGGTTCTTCCTAAGATATTTCTTCTCATAATATGAAACATTATTTGGGGAAAGGTACCATGCTCTTAGTGTGCTTCCAACATGATAAAAGGCTACAAAATAAGGCAAAAATAATTTTAAAACCTCTGATCTTAGAAAAAGAACTATCACCTTATGACATAATTTTCCTTTTTGCTATTTGGTTGTGGCTGTTTTATAGGATTGGTACATATCTGGTATCTAGAAGACATTAAGATATTTTTTGAATGGATAGTGGCATGTAGAAGACAAAATTTATATTCTGGGGTATGGGTAGGACTTCATAAAACTGTCTGTCTTTCTTATCCAGGGGAGGAAATCTTTGTTCTTTCTAAATGAGCTTGAGGGGAAATGATAATGCCTTTCCAGTGTACCCTGATGGATTCCCCAAGTCCCCAAGTTCAAATGTTTACTCGTCTCTATTTATAATGAAAACAAAACAAAACTTTGTACCTGTAGTAGGCAGAATAGTGGTCTCTCAAATATGTCCAGGTCCTTATCCCTGGTGAATATGTTACTTTACATGGCAAAAGAGACTTTGCAGATGGGATAAAATTAAGGACCTTCAGAAGGGGAGATTAGGATTCTCCAAGTACGTCCAATCTAATCTCCTTAAATTGGGAGAACCTTTCCCAGCTATGGTAAGAGGATGATGTGATTACAGAGGGAGAGTCAGAGAGATTCTACATTGCTGGCTTTGAAGACAGATGAAGGGGCCCAAGGGTCAATGAGTGTAGGCAGCTTCTAGAAGCTAGAAAAGTCAGGAAATGGATTCTTCCTCAGAGTCTCCAGAAGAGAAGACAGCCCGGATGACATTTTGATTTTAGCCCATTGAGACCCATTTCAGATTTCTGAACTACAGAACTGTAAGATAATAAAATCTGTGTGTGTTAAGGCACTAAGTTTGTGGAATTTCAGTAGTGATAGGAAGCTAATACATTATGTTTTTGTTTGAACAGATGCTTTGAGTTTCCCAGAGTGAAAGAAAAGAGGCCAGACCAGGGGTCTAGATCTGCACCCTTCAATATGGCAGCCACTAGCCACGTGTGACTTCTGAGCTCTTGAAATCTGGCTAGTCTCAATTAAGATGTACTGTAAATGTAGACTAAACATAGATTTCAAAGATTTACTGTAAAAAATCTAATTAATTTAATAATTTATTAATATTCATTGCATATTGAAATGGCATTACTTTGGATATATTGGTTTAGATGAAATATATTATTAAAAATTATTTCACATGTTTTTTAAAACTTAAAAAAAAATGTAACCATTAGAAAACTTTACGCATGTGGCTTGCGTTTGTGGCCCACGTTATGCTTCTATTGGACAGGGCTGCTCTAGAGCACCTCTGAGGGATAGGAGGTGGTAATTTCAATGGGAGACAGTTCTCCAACCACGTGGCAAGTGACAGAAACATTCAGGCACAGATTTCCAAGAGGAAAGGTGAGGCTTTCTTACATCTTCCTTTACTGGACCATAAAAGAAGGTGTTGTATTGGTCTTTGTATCGTCAGGGCCTCGCAAAGTGGCTGGCACGTGATCAGCAATTGAGTGCAGAGAGTGCATTTGATGTTGCTGACTCTAGAAAGTGCTTTGACAAGATACCGCAAGATGGTACATTTGTCTTGAACGATTGCCCTGAAGGAACTTGAAACTGTGGTCTCACAGAAAACAGGATGCGACAACTGGGTCTTTTCCCTTTTGGCCAGTTATCTGTTGCCCTACCTCACCCCTCCTGGACAGGGTCATTTACCATACCGAGGAAAGAAAAGAGTCAAAATGAACTAGAAACCAAAAGGCAGCCTCAGGTGTCTAAGCGCAGATACCAGGAAGCATCCATGTAGTGATGATTTCTGTTTGGCCTATTTCTTATCTCTGTAGCAATTTCTCAGCAGTGCAGAAAAAAGCAATGACTTGAGTTCAGAATTAGGAGACAAACATTTCATTTGAAATTTCGGTCCTCCTCTGATTTGCTCCACGAACAATTTAGCTTCGCTGTAGTTCATGCCTGCTAAAGGAGGCAAGTGTTTATATTTATCAACACTGAGCACTGTGAGGATTAATTAGTGACTCTACTTAAAAGGAAATAATTTGCCTCAGTAACAAATTATCCTGGCACCGTAGGATTTGGGATCCTGATCAGTTGCTTCACTAACAGCCCGACGTTGATATTTGCGGTATCTATTGTGGTTTAACAGATATTGTAAGTCCAAAAGACCATATTTGAAAGTGTCCACCATGGTTATAGGCAGCTAAATGTTGCTGTTTTTCCCCCTGTATGATGTCATTTGTTTAACTCAAATGAACTTTCAGCCATTAAAAATGGGGAAATACAATTTATTTCAATGCCATTTGAGTCTGTTTTGAGGTATTGTGGACGGAAATATCCTGGTTACTGGGTTTGGATGATTCATGTATTCGAGCAGTCTGGGGGATAAACTTTATCTTGTCCTCATCTTTATTTTTGTTTTCTATATGGAAACTAATCATTTGAGGTTGGCAACATGGATTTGGGCTAAATTTCTTCAATGAAGTTTTTTCTACGTTTCTCTACTTCAGACCCAAAATCTCCAACTCCAGGCTGTTTTCCAAAAGCAAACCTGCCCATGAGCCCTCTTGAAAGACTGCCAGCCTGTCCCAAATTACAGTAAGTCCCTCTTTGAGGTTAGTTAGGCTGAGAATTCGTTGCATTTTGGTCAAAAACAGAGAGTGTTAGAATTTAATCCCAGGAGCAAGAAAGAATTAGTAATGAAAACATTGAGACTGTTGCCTGGTACACAGGCTGAGCTCATGAGTCTGGTGGGAGCATGGTGTGGGTGGCCAGTGTGAAAATGCACACACACACACACACACACCCTATCACCACCAATTATGTTTTTCCTGATGCTTCAGGAAAGTCTGTAAGTTAAGACAAATGATACAGCCTGGGAGTAACTGACCATCCTGTCACTATGAAAATGTCATATTCACAGGAAATTCATAGCATGCTTGCCAAAAAAACAGGCTATACATGAAGGGATCAAGGCATTAAATACCCACAGAGAAAATAATACAGACGCAATCCAACTGTTCTGTAATAGTCTATAGCAACCTATTCTAATGATATGGATAAGACTTATAATAGCCATGTGTGTTAAACCTCTTCAACCAAACTATTTCAATAGTCTCACAAGGTTCCTATTTAGTATTGAAGATCATCTCCTTAGCAAAAATTATGCTTTAATTGAGCTAATATAAAGTACCTTAGGGTTTTGAAGAATACCATTAGGCAATGTACAAGTAAGTGCAGTTGGATCAAACTTTGAAGATGTACATGGCACCTCCCCACCTCTCTTCCTGGTAAATGAATAGCTTTTGTCCATGTCACGTTACATTCAGTTTGAGGGCTGCTGGAAGCACTATTTTCTATGCTCTTTTCATTTTCTTTACTTCAGTAGCTTGCAGAGCTGGAGGCCACAGGGCAGTCTGTTATATCATCACTGTTTAAAGCTTATCTTTGAGAATGTGATTGTACTTGGAGGCTGTAGAAACCTGAGGAAATGTGGCCTTTGGTGAAAGGCCATGGAATAATATGACAACATTTTCAGAGTGGCCCAGCACTGGGACTGCAAGTAAGAGGCAGCACTTGGGCCCGGCAAGTAAGAGGCAGTCACTTTTTTCCTTGAAGCTGCTGGCACTCGTGTAGAGGGAGGTGGACATTTTAGTGGCCAATTGTTTTTGTGGTTGAACAAATACATCTTGTACCTTTTAAAAGACTGCACATGCAACCGGCAACAGAATCACTTGGCTAGCTGACTAATAGGTTAGTTAGTTAGTTAGTTAGCAGATTGATGAGTCTTACACCAGACCTATTGAATCACACACAACCTCTGGGGATGATGCACCCACGAATCCAAATTTCTTTAAATAAACTTTTAATTTTAGAATAGTATAGAGCAGTTGCAAAGATAGTACAGAGAGTCCCCATATACATCACATCCAGTTTTCCATATCAATATCTTACATTAGTATGATACATTTGTAACAATTAATGCACCAATATTGATAGATTATCATTATTAACAAAAGTCCCTACTTTATTCATCTCCTATCCTTTTTCTATGCTGAGATTCCATCCAGGACACCACATTACCTTTAATGGTCATGTCTCCGTAGGCTCCCCTTGGCTGTGTTTTTTCTCAGACTTGCTTTGTTTTTAAGGACCTTTAACTGTTTTGAGGGGTACTGGATAGTATTTTGTAGAATGTCCCTCAACTGGAGTTTGTTTGATGTTTTTCTCATGGTAAGACTGGTGTTATGGATTTTTGGAAGAAAGATTACAGAGGTTAAAGTGTCCCTCTGGTCCCATGGCATCAGGGGAAGTACTACCAACATGCCTCACTGTTGAAGTTAACCTTGATCACCCAACTGAGGTA
This sequence comes from Varecia variegata, assembly GCA_028533085.1. Taxonomy (NCBI): domain Eukaryota; kingdom Metazoa; phylum Chordata; class Mammalia; order Primates; family Lemuridae; genus Varecia; species Varecia variegata. The sequence goes on along the minus strand of CM052445.1, from coordinate 21,672,846 downwards.
GCTTTGACAGCTTTCTCTACCATAAAGTGATTCTTTTTTCCACCTTTTCATTTTTTACTCTTTGGGAGGAAGTCACTGTGGGTAGCCCACTCCTAAGGGGAGTAGGGTGTTATACTCCACCTCTCTGAGAAGGGGAATTATGGAATTCTACTGCTAGGAGGTTTGTCTGTTTTCCCCCACTTATTCATTAATATTTATTCAATCATTTACGTATATCAATATGGACACATGTATATTGGGTTATAATCCAGTACTACTTTGTTAATCAAATTGTTCCAGCTTTATCCTTTGGGAGCTCTTCCAATGGGCTCCCATAACTCTTTGATGTACCCCCTTTCTTGTGGTGTTTTGGGAGCACTTCTAGCAATTTCTGCCACTATAAGATACTCCAGAAATCCAAATTTTCAACAAGCTCTATCATACTCTAAAATTCAAGATTTATCATTTTCAGCCATCAAGACCAGAAATTTCCAAATATCCTGCTTATTGGTAGATGTGGGACAAAGTAGTAAAAAGAAAGATCTCATGGAAGAATTTGTATGTATCTTCAAAACCTCTCTTAGTTTATTTGGTAACATCTACAGCCAGTGCACGTACAGAGAGGCAGTTGTTCAAATCCAGACTAAGAAGTTCAAGAGGTCTGTTGTACATGGTGACTATAGTTAACGGCCATGTATTGTATATTTGAAAATCGTTAAGACAGTAGATTTTAAGTGTTCTCACCACAAAAACATATGTGAGGTAATGCATAAGTTAAAAACTTTTATTTAGCCATTCCACAAAGTATACATATTTCAAAACATCATGTTGTTCACCATAGATATATACACTTTCTATTTGTCAATTAAAAAATAACAATTTTTTAAAAGAGAGAGAGTCTGAGAAATGATCAGAACTGTCAGTGAAGCATTTTCCAGGGAGCAGCAGGGCTTTGGGGCACAGGCACATCACTGGTGAGGACAACAGTTGCTCTGTATCAGCCCAGCCCCTAGCAAAGGGGATCTGGAGCGGTGTCCGTTGCTATTTAGGGCTTTCTGGTGACTTCCCAGAGAGGGAGGGTCAGAAAAGGCCGATGGGCTGTAACACTGAGGGCTGGCTGTGGAGTGGGGCTGGGTGCCATTCAGACAGGGGTTGTGCAGAGGAAGGCCAGGGTGTGGGTGAGCCTGTGCTGTAGGGCTGGGACTCTGGTTGGCACAGGGTATCGAGTGTGTATGTGCGGATGTGTGTTCATGCACACCTGCATAGGGGTAGATACAATCGACCCTGACCCTTGAATAACACAGGCTTGAACTGCGTGAGTCCACTGATAAATGGATTTTTTTCTGCCTCTGCCATCCCTGACACAGCAAGACCAACCCCTCCTCTTCTTCCTCAGCTTATTGAACGTGAAGATGATGAGGATGAAGACCTTTATGGTGATCTACTTTCACTTAATGAATAGTAAATATATTTTCTCTTCCTTATGATTTTCTTTTTATTTATTTATTTATTTTTTTATTTCAGCTTATTATGGGGGTACAAAAGTTTAGGTTATATATATTGCCCATGCCCCCCTATCCCCCCGAGTCAGAGCTTCAAGCGTGTTCAGTCCCCAGACAGTGCGCATCGCACTCATCATGTAGGTATACACCCATCCCCTCCTTATGATTTTCTTAAAAACATTTTTTTTCTAGCTTACTTTATTGCAAGAATACAGTACATAATCCATATAACATACAAAATATGTGTCAATGGACTGTTTATGTCATTGGTAAGGCTTCCAGTCAACAGTAGGCTATTTTTAGTTAAAGTTTTGGGGAGTCAAAAGTTATATAGGGAATTTCGACTGCTCAGGGGGTTGGTGCAACTAACTCCCATGCTGTTCAAGGGTCCACTGTGTTTCTCCAGTCTACCCTGATAACTGCCATCTACCTTTATGTAACTGGGTTAGACTGAGAGGCAGCTGCAGCAGAACATGTGTGCCATGTTGACCCAACAAATCATGGTGGTGCCCCCATACCCATTTCAGATTCTTACTGAACACTCTACAGTGATGATGAAAATGCAGCCACAGCACACAAAACCACCCTAGCATGCAAGCACCTGGCTCTTGCTTTTCTTGGCTCTTCCTTGGTTTCCATGTTTGCCTTGGCTCCCATTCTGTGGCTAAATATGGGTTTACCTTTTCAGAATGCATCTGGTAGTGTTTCTGTTAAGTGATAACAACAAATTATGTCAACTCCTTGGCATTAGGACATTTTAAAGCTGCTTAATGTCTGGTTTCATAGCCGGGAATCATTTGTCAGTTGTTATTACGCACACTCCCCTGTTACCCGTTTCGATCATTCCTCCTCCTCTGCCCCACACTACTCCTCCACCCATCCTCACATAGTCTCCCTCAGTCCTGCAGAGGAAATGTGTGAACTTCCTCCAGGTAATCTTCCCCTCCCTGGCAGGTGACATTGTCAACAGCAGCTGTCCTCCAGGTATGATTCTTGGCACACCCTGTAGCATTCTGGAAACAATTGTGTGTGTGGTTTTTTGTTTTTTTTTTTTTAGCACTTTAGCCAGTATTGATTATTTTTATTGGGAATTGGGAGTGTTATGTTTTGTCTCCCAGGGCTTTTTCACATCTGTTGCTGTACTTGAGTTTTTGGCAAAAATTCATTTGAAATGGGATTTTTGTCTTTTTTTTTCCATTTGAGGCAAGAGTGCAGATGGGCTGTACTTTTAATTTTCTTGCTGCCACCTGGGAAAAATTTGTCATTTCATTCCTAAAGAGGAAAAAGAACCACATCAGAAATAATCTAATGCAAGTTTGTGCTAAACAATTCCAGCAACTCCAGAACAGCAATTCCAACATGTTGTGTGATTATCTATGTCCATCAAGGATCTCTCAATAGGAAGACTTCCAAGTAACCCTTTTGAGTCTCCACTCAAAGGATTTTTCTTCTTCATATTCATAAAATTCTTAAAGGTATAGAATGATAATCTGGCTGGAAAAGCTAGGTAAATAAAATCAAGCAACTGAATTGCAAGAGAGCTAGTGTAAAATGGATGGAGACACAAACAAGGAAGAAAGATCTTTGCATATCTTTGTGGATTTGAAGGAAGCGCTAGGCGGAGCTAGTGGTTTTCCTTCTACGTTGGTGACCCAGTGCTCCTGCCCAGGATCTGCCTCCTAGCCTGTTTTGCCTGGGTCCTCTCCTCTGGCCTCTGCTTGCGTTTTCCTTTGCCAGTTCCTCTGCAGGCCTGCCCCTCTCTGAGGAGGTACTTTCCTGTCTGTTCCCCAAGGAAGTTCCTCTGGGCTTCCAGCCACCCAGCTCTGACCTTGTAGTCACCTTCTTCATTCTCTTCCTTTTGGAGGTCTCGGTGGGATTCTTCCCTAACCTCTCACCCATTTCTTCTTTCCAAACTGTCAAAGAGCATCTAGAATGCCACCCAACGATGAAGGCGTGGTTCTAGTCTTCGGGAAGCCTGGCTTCTTTCAGCATTCAAATGCTGCGACCTGGCTCTTGGGTCCTACCCTGCAATAGTTGCAAAGGCCCAGGGGCTGGCTTGGTCCATCATCAAAAGGGTCCCATCTTCCTTACGAAGGAAGACCTTTGGAACATACCCAGATACTGGAGTGTGGTACAGGCATTTCTTTGGGGTTTCCTTGTATCAGAGCAAGCCTACCATGCACAGGCTCCCAGAATCTTCTTTTGTCTTGTCCTTTGCTCCCTCTTTCTCCTTCTCTCTCTTTCTTTCAGGGTTCCATTTCATCCAGCAAGGAAGGACAGCTTCTCTTCTAGTTTATATGTGGACAAGCTCTGGATCCTTAACCTGTTAATATTGGATCCTTCATGTTTTTCAGCACCATGACCTGCAAAATCAAACCCCCTTCACCAAAGCAAACCAACAAAAAATACCCCTCTTGCTAATATAAAACTTGGATGCACAATATACCAAGACCTACCCACCCTAAACACACACAGCACACAGACCAGGGGTGAGGTTGGGAGGGTGGGGTTGAAGACAAGCTCATTTTTTGCCAGTAGCCTTGAGGCTACTCGAGGATTCCCAGCTCAATCTAGATTCAGAAATATGTATCATACAACTCCCACTACGGCAGGAAATATGAGCCCCAGTCATCTCTGTTTCTTTCAAAACACATGCTTCCTTTGGCAGCAAGTTCCTGCTTCTTGTGTGAGGGGCACCTCCATCTCATTCCCTGGAGCAAGCAAAGATGACTAACCTCCCAGAGACCAGAACTGGCTGCTCACACTTCCCGAGCTCCCATCTGACCTGTGTTTTTTGATGACTCATGCCATTCCCCGTATTCCATTTCTAGTCAATGGAGCGTTAAGAAAGCCCTGGAGGAGGGAGAGATGAGCTTTGATGTAGATGACCAGGAGAGTTTTCTTGTGGGAGGTAGAATTTGGTCATGACCTTAAAGGATGTCTAGGACTATGACCGGCAGGAATACACAGTTGAAAGAGAAGTTCAGGCACAGCAGAGCACAGGAGTGGGACACGTCAGGGCTTGCCCCTGGGGACCCTCAGTAGTTCTCTGTGACCGCTGTGGCACTTGTGGAGCAGTGTGGGAAATAGGAATGGGAAGGGACATTGGGGTGCTGCTGCCGAAGGCTTCCGTAGTAGAGAAGTGTTTCCAGTTATCCCGGTGTGAAGTATATAAAATGTACTTTACATATACATTTAAAATATCCAGCATAATTCCTCATCCAGTATAGCTGTCACTCACCACACTATACTGTTGTTTCAGTTTTGAGCTTTAAGAAGATGTGGGAAAAGATACGTACCAGTATCCTAGTACCTGCCTGGATTTTTTTTTTTTTTGGCTTCCTAAAATGAACAAATTCTTTCATGTGTTAAGTCTATTGTGACTTTGTAAATGGCTTTATGACTTTTATTTTTGTTTTGTGCTTGCAGCCTGTTTGTTTTGGAGCTTAAGAATGCAGACTGTGGGGCCAATCTGCCCAGGTCTAAATCTCAGCTCTGTTAATCTTGGGCATATTTACTTCCCTCTTCTCCCCACTGGTTTTTAGTTTCTTCATCTATAGAATGGGGATAATAATCGTATGCACCTTTCAGAGAGATTGTGAGGACTAAATGGAATGATACATGTGCAAGTTCTCGCTGCCTGACACAGAGAAAACAAGAAGTATTCATTGTTTTTATTATGCTTTTAAAAACTAAATGAATTCACAATGGTATTGAAAGAGAGTAATACATGCACAGGGTGAAACGAAGGTAACAACCAGGGCTCTCTATTCATCCAGGGATGAATAGTAAATGCAACTCCCGTCTTCAGCCTCCCAACCACCTGTCAACATCTCTGATGTAGTCTTCCAGAATCAATCTGAGTTTCTAGAGCATACATATGTGTATGCCTCCTTGTCTATGAATCTGAAATGTGTGTGTGTGTGTATATACATGCCTATTTACACACACACATACACGTACATATATATGTATAGTTTTCCACCTTATATTTTCATATCATAATATATCTTAGGGATTATTCCATATCTGCAATATGAATCTATACAATTCTTTTAAATGGCAACATAATATCTCATTTCATAGATATATAAAACCAGTCCCTTATAAATGGATTATTAAGATTGCCTCCAGTCTTTGTGTTACAAATGTTGCAATGTTTATTTTAGTGCATTTTGATTTTGATGGATATTATTCAACTGTAAATTATGAAGCAGATTCTTCCCTGTCTTGCCATGAAATCTGCAGTGCAATCTACATTTTTCACTCATGCTTTGTGAGGTGGATTTACTTTGAGGGATGTGATATGAAGTGTGGCATTCAGTGTCAAGGTAGTATAGAAAAACCAGAGGTTGCTCACATGTGGTTATAAGGAGAATCTCTTTGATGAAGAAAAATCCCTCTGATGGAGTACTATATTGCGTTTAAAATGTTTCTTTTAAAGAAAAAAATCTTGGCATATTAAGCACAAAAAGCAGAATACACATTTTTATGTGTTTTACTGCAGCTATGGCTTTCTCAGTATACTTGAAAACAAATCCATGAGTTAAAAAAAAAAACACAGGAGGAACATCTATTTATGAGTAGGTAAATATTTTAAAATTTTCCATATTTTTTCAAGTATAAGGAATAAGCATGTGTTGTTTTCGTCATAGAAAATAAAAAAGAAGACTTTTTTAAGTATCAAATTAAAAGAGGGAAACAACTGCAAGAGGAAGACATATGAACAATTGTTAAGAAAAGGGGACAAAAGGGGAAAGGGACACATAGAATTAAGAAAGCACAACTGTTGGGTCTACAGCTAAAACTCTAGGAACTCCAGGCAACCCTGTGGATAAAACTGTATCACAGTAGATATTAATATTTGAGGATCTTGAGTCATTGAAAAAAAAAGGCTTAGCAAAGACATAATAGATTGGATTGAATAAGCTAGTGGGAAGTGTGGGACATGCATAATACATTTTAAAATAATCTCCATCGAGATAATGTTTGAAGTGTTGTCATTTAAAGGGGAGATCAGCTGCTATCTGGAAACTGCACTTGCACGGACAACCTCATTGCTTAACAATACTGGATAAATGAGGCCTTTACTGTATTTAGTTTTCTTAAAAAATATATTGTTGCTTTTTAAAATGCTATCTCCAGACAGATCTGTTTGCTTATTACTGGGTTAACTATATTTGATTATACTATTCTCTCCCTGTTCAAGTTGTTTAAGAAAGTGTCACCATAAAATATTGATGGTGGCCGTGGCAAGACTCAGAAAAATGACCCTCAAGTCTAATTCCACTCCAAAGAATTCAAGGGACTTTCCAAATTAATTTATTTCCATTCCACTTGGAATTTGCAGCCTGGAATGGGGCTGATAGAAGCTTATGTTTTTACAGTCTATAAAGACAGGGTTTACAAAGCAAATGATATGTTTTACTTTCAGGAAACAAACTCCTTAAGTATCATCAAATTTTGCTACAGGTGTCTGTTCACAAACAAATGGTGTGTGGTATGTGACATGACTGATTACCTAAGTTTTAAACTCAACTTCCAAGGGTTATTAGTCTACATGGAATGATAGACTTTGTTTTATTTTGTTCTGAGTCAGATTTTTCCCTCTAACTAACCCTCTGTCATTCCTTAAATGGATCTAAATTATTTAGGTTAATGCCTCATTTTAGTCACCCATTTTGTGAATTTATGTATTGAATATTGTTGAAATTATGGGCCTTGGATTTCAATCTCTTTTTAAGGTGGAGATTTTGTCGCAATGGTTCTTACTTTGATCTATCAATAGAGCGAGTCACCATTTTCTCCTTGTTTCCAATCTGTCTTTATCTCCCGTGTAAATGAAGGTTCTGCTGGGCCTTCCCCTACCCTACCATTTCCCCCTGTTTTTCTAAAACCAGACACATAAACTACTCAGGAAAGACACGGCTGTTGTCTCTCATACAGATATAATGATGTACTTCTTACAGTCTTCCAGTGCATGCCCAACAATGCCTCCCGTCTCTGATCCCTGTGATTTAAGTGGCCCCTTCGGGTTGGTGCCTGTGAGATGAGGGCAGGTGATTCTTGCCAGAATTGCTGGGCCATCCATCTGAGCACGGAGCGGAGCCCTTTGCACTAGAGGACTATATTCCTGACTCAGACAGAGCGAGGCTCAAGAGCCGAGGACTGGACGTTGGGACCCCTGTCTTTTTTTCTTTTCTTTCCTTCCTTTTTTTTTTTTGCCAACTCTTAACCTCAGGAAATTACTTCACCTCTGTGGTTTTCAATTCTACCATCTTTGGGATAAGAGGGTAATAATTTTAAAAGGTCTTTTCTGGATCTGACATTCTATGATTCTGACGAAAGAAAAAGGAAAGCAATCAAATGGTCCTATCTATAGCCTCACTCAGAATGTGTTGCTCTCACTTACTAAGACTTTCCAGAGCCTTCTTTTCCCTCCCCCATGTTCCAGGGTCCACCATTCCTTCCACTGGCTTCCCATAGTGCTTTGCCCTCAAAGGCCACCTCCCACCCCCACCCCTGAGAGTTTATCATGATTATAATTATCTGTTTATATTATCTGTCTCCTCTGTAAGACCAAGACCTCCTAGAGGACAGGAACTGTATCTCACTCACCTTTGTATCTCCAGTTCCACACCCAGAATCTGCCATGTCACAGGTACCCAGAAATGACTGACCATTTAATAAAACTAGAACAGCAGAAGTAAAGCAATGACTTTGAGATCCTCACATTGTCTTTTTCCTTACCAGAGCCCTAGACTGGCAGTCAAGAAACAGTGGTTTGGCAACTTACGGGTCCAGGTTTAACCTGCAGTTTGCCAAAGTCGCCTTGAAGACTAGAGTTATTAATATGAGTTGTCACCATTTCTTGAGCCTGTACTAAGCCTATCATTGCCATCCCCATTTTACTGGTGAGGAAAAATCAAGTCCCACGAGTATTAGATGACTTGTTCAAGACATGACGGTTAACAAGTGGATGGTCTGGGATGCAAAGCTCATGTTTTTTTGGCTCCACACACTGCCTCATAGTATGCAGTGCATAGTGTTAGACAGATACATCAATATTTAGTGGATATATAGTATGTGCAGGGTGTAGCAGATGTGATTGGTGGTGGTGAGGAAGCTGTAAAATATAGTACTTCGATGCTGCATTCCTGCCCAGTGTGTGGTTTTTAGTCCTTATCCTATTAAATCTCTTCCCACTGTTCAACCCTGTTGGCCTCATCCTCCTTGAAACACACCATCTCTCAGCTTTTGTAACACATCTTTCTCTTTGTGGCTACTTCTTTTCAGTCTCTTTTGAAGATTCTTCCTTCTCTACCCATCCCTAAGGGGTTGGCATTTCTTAAAGCTTGGTCCTAGACTCTCTCCTCTTTTCGTTCCCTCCCTCCTTACACATCACCATTGAAGGCAAAAGCATCAGTGACGACATCTAGACTGATGATTCCTAAATTCCTATCTCTGAGCTCCGGACCAGCCTGCCTACTAGACGTCTCCACTTCCATGTCTCTAGGGCACCACGAATTAAAAACTCTCGGGCACCAAACTAAACTCATGCTCTCCACTCTATCCTCAATGCCCTCTTGTTTCCCTAAATGCCCCCATCACTTACATAAGCCAGAAACCCAGGAGTCATCCTTTTGGCTGCCCTCTCCTTCCCTCTTCCTCCAGGAGCAATTCGTTACCAACTCCTACCAGTGTTTCCAATGATTAACTCTCACCTCTGTCTCTTCTCGCTATTTCCACCGCCCACGACCACAGTCCGAGTTACCACCACCTCTCACTGGGATGGCTGCATTAGCATCCTACCTTAGTCTTCCACCGTCCTCCCTGGCCCTCCTCCTTCAGTCCCTTTTTCACTCTACAGGCAGCGTGATCTTTTAAAAATATACAAATGCACTCCTCTTCCCTGTCCCAAAGGCTATGCGTTACTCTCAGGGAAAAGACTTAAATCTTTCACAGGGCACAGGCTCTGTGTGATCGGTTTTGCCCACTCCTCTGACTGCATCTCATCCACCCTTCTCCTCTCTCTACACTTCAGTCTTCTTGCTGGCCTTGCGGTTCTCAGGGCTCATCTTCTCCATTCCACAATCTGACCCTGACACAGGCTGTCTTCTCTGGAATGCTCATTCTACCCCTCTGTGGCGGGCTGAATAATGGCCTCCAAAGACATCCGGGTCCTAATCCCTAAAACTTGTGAATGTTACCTTACATGATATCATGGATTTTGCAGATATGGATAAAGGGACTCTCCTGAAATGGGGAGATTATGCCAAATTACTTGAGTGGGCCCTGCATGAAATCACAAGGATCCTTGTAGGAAGGGAGCAGAGGGAGATTGGACACAGGAGGCAGAGGCAATGTGGTGACGGAAGCAGAGAGGGATTAGAAGATGCTGTGATGCTGGCTTTGAAGATGGAGGAAGGTGCCCTGGGCCAGGGAGTGCAGCTGTAGGAGCTGGAAAATGGGAAGGAGCAGATTCTCCTCAGAGCCTTCTGAGCCAGTGTGGCCCTTCCTGTATCTTGGTTTCTCCCCAGTGAAACCCACTTTGTACTTCTGATCTCCAGGACTGTAAGGGAATAAGTTTCTGTTGTTTTAATCCACTATATTTATAATAATTTGCTACTGCAATAGGAAACTAATACAATAACTTCTTATTTGAGCAAATGCTTTGCATTCCCCAGAGTAAAAAAGGAGAGCCCAGACCAAGGGTCTAGAACTATACCGTCCAGTACAGTACTTGTTAGCTATAGGTGGCTACTGAGGGCTTGAAAGTTGCACTTTGGGCTAGGTGCTGTGCCTCATGCCTGTAATCCTAGCACTTTGAGAGGCCAAGATGGGAGGATTGCTTGAGGCCAGGAGTTTGAGACCAGCCTGAGCAACATAGTGAGACCCCGTCTCTACAAAAAACATAGAAAAATTAGCCAGGTATGGTGACACGTGCCTGTAGTCCCAACTACTTGGAAGGCTGAGGCAGGAGGATGGCTTGAGCCCAGGAGTCTGAGGTTGCAGTGAGCTATGATGACGCCACTGTACTCTAGCCTGGGAGACAGCGAGATCCTGTCTCAAAAAAAAAAAAAAAAAAAAAAAGCTGCACGTTGGCTAGTGCAACTGAGGTGGGGCTGTAAGAAATGTGGGTCATTTTAAAAAGTAAATCTATTGGGGGTGGAGGAGAGGAATACATTTGCATTTGGTGCGTCTGCCAAATGCAGTTAACCCTCCCTCACCCTAGCTACAGTAACGGGCACAGGACCCAGGTCTGGCCAATCATGGTACCATCCCTAAGGCCATGGTATCTGGCCTGATGGTCTCATCCGGGGCTGGACCAATCTGGGTCCTCTCCAGGGATTTGTTATAACCACGGAAATGGCTGGCTAGCTATTTCTCTCCCAGAGTTACTGAGCTAGGATTTCACAAGACGGGAGCTCTCTGTTCCCACGTGCCCCCTTCTCCCTCTGCCTGGGGGAAGTGCACCCCCAGCAGCGAGAATAAGGCCGACATACTGAGAGAAGCAGCGCTGAGACTGGTTGGGGTGGGTGCAGACACAAACACTGACCTGATTACATCTTTGGAGTCTCTGGTGTCCCTAAGGCCAGTTTCACCAAGATCACCAGGGTAAAAGATTACAAAGACCTGGAGTTGTGGGAGCCACTTTTGCCACCACCTGGAGTGAGCTTGCCAAGGAATGAAGTACCCAGAGGAAGGCAGAGCTTAGAGACTGGGGAACAGAGCTGACATCCTGAAGACAGCTTTAGAAATTCCTGGCTATGATGTGCCTGATGCTAGCGTGACCTTTTAGATGTCCCAATCATGTGAGCAAATAAGTTCCCCTTTTTTCTTATATATTTTGGGTTTTTTTCACTGCACCAGTCAAATTTTATTCATACAACCAGCAAAGCTACTGCATATTATTTGAAATAAGGTTTTTAAAAATTTATATCTGCATTATAAGTAGAAAAAGAAATTATTCAGACATTCTTGAAAGGGGATTAGGCAATAGGAGAAATAATATATTTTACAACAGCATTGATAATGGCTGCAATAAATCCAGGCCCTAGCAAATCCATTGCCTCGCTGCTAATTAGTTCCATCTCATCCATCCTCTGCTCCCTTCTATCAGTAGGGTAGAGTCGTGGTGTCAAAGAAGGCACAGGGTCTGTGATCCCAGTGACTTTTTCTGCCTAATTTATTTATCTATTTTTAATTGACAAATAGAAATAGTATACATTTATCATGTACAAGATGTTTTGAAATATGTATACATTGTGGAATGGCTTCACCAAATTTGTTAACATATACATTACTTCACATACTCATCATTTTTTGTGATGAGGACACTTGAAATCTACTCATTGTTTTTAACTGTAGTCTCCATGTTGTACAACAGGTCTTTTGAAATTATTCCTCCTGTCTAATGGAAATTTTATATCCTTTGACCATCATCCCCCCAACTCCCTACGCCAGGCCCCCAGCCCCTGTAACCACTATTCTACTTTCCACTTGTATGAGTTCAACTTCTTTAGGTTCCACATTTACGTGAAATCATATGGTATTTGTCTTTCTGTGCCTGGCTTATTTCACTTAGCATAGTGTCCTCCATGTCCATCCATGTTGTTGCAAATGACAGTAATTTATTTTTTTTAAAGACTGAATAGTATTCCATTGTGTGTGTGTGTGTATCACATTTTCTTTATCATTTATCCATTGATGGACACTTATGTTGATTTCATATCTTGGCTATTGTGAACAGTGCTGCAATGAGCAGGGGAGTGCAGATATCTCTTTGACGTACTGATTTCACACCCTTTAGATATATACCCAGAAGTGGGATTGCTTGATCATATGGTAGTTCTAATTTCAATTTTTTGAGGAATCGCCATGTTGTTTTCCATAATGGCTGTTCTAATTTACATTCCCACCAACAGTGTGCAAGGATTCCCTTTTCTCCACATCCTTGCTAGCACTTCTTATGTTTTGTCCTTTTCTTTTTTTTTGAGACAGACCTCGCCCTCTCACCCTGGGTAGAGTGCAGTGGTGTCATCATAGCTCACTGCAACCTCCAACTCCTGGGTTCCAGCGATCCTCCTGTCTCAGCCTCCCAAGTAGCTGGGACTACAGGCATGTGCCACGACACCTAGCTAATTTTTCTATTTTTTGTAGAGATGGGGTCCTACTCTTGCTCAGGCTGGTCTCAAACTCCTGACCTCAGGTGATCATCCTGACTCAGCTTCCCAGAGTGCTAGGATTATAGGTGTGAGCCACTGCACCTGGCCTTGCCCTTTTGATAATAGCCATCCTAACACGTGTAAGGTAATATCTCACTGTGGTTTTGATTTGCATTTCCCTGATTATTAGTGATGTCGAGCATTTTTTCATATACCTATTGCCCATTTGTATGAGAAATGTCTACTCAGGGATATTAGTGATTTTATTGTCCTTCATCTTTGTCCTATTGGTGATGATTTGGAAAGTTTTAAAATATAGGACCTACAAGGCAGGAATTTTTTGTCTGTTTTGTTCCCTGTTGTATCTCCAGTGCCCAGAAATGCCTGGCTTATAATAAAGTACTCAAAAAATATTTTTGAATGAATGAATGTATGGCAGCAACATTTACTTTGCCCTTGTTAAGTAGGTTAAGAAATACAAGGGAATTGAAGATGTTAGGAATGGTTCCTGACCCTCACAAGGGGTTACAGATCAGTTTTTATTCTAATACTTTCCTTTCTAATTTTTACAAGCTCATAGACTGAAAATCATTGAATTTATTCTCTTGTGTTTGCAAAATATGCTTCCAAGAGCATCAGTGTTCTTAGAGATTCTCACATTATCTGGTTCAGGTATTTCCTTGAATGCTGCAAAATTTATAAAAATCAAACGCTTAAAAATTACAGACTCCTTGGAAAGCCCCTAGCTGATCCTGTGAGACACAACCACCTTTTTGTTTTTTGAAGCATAGGAATACCTGACTGGGAGAATAGGATGACTTAATTATACATCTGGGGTGAAAACATGGTGGTGCATTCTGTATTACTCATGTAACAAATGTAACCCATTCAAGCAAGCCATGGAAATTGTGAAGAAAATTACCATAATGATTGCGTGCTGGTGGTTTTCTGAATGCCGCCAGTCATTCCACCATGGGAGATCTGCCAGAATCCCCTCCTCTGGAGCTGTGCTTCTGAACTGGGCTTGAATCATGGCCAACCTACCGTTACTGCCCTGACCTGACTGCATTACTCATGATTCATGTAGACCTTGAACCTGGTTGTCTGATGCCCTATATGCACGCACAGACCAAGGGCAGCCTTCTATGTGTCAGCACATCCTCTGCGGTGGGTACTGCCCGTAAGATCGGTGCAGGGAACAGCAGATGCATGCTCCAACCTCAACGCAGGCACAAACAGTGAGCAGTCTCGGGGCTGGGGTTCTATAGAATAGTTCACACGGGCAGTCTCCCAGTTTTCTTCTAGAGGAAAGTGCACACACAGGCTTAGCACCACAGCTGGGTGCTGTTTGCATCCATCCAGTTTAGGAGTCATTATTAGCTGGAAAGGAACTATGATGTCAGCTTGGTCTTTGTGGATTTCCTGAGTCAGTGTTTATGAAGGAGACACACTATTAATGGTCTAATATATTTGGTCCAATTTGTATCCTACAATAGTCATTTTCCCTTGCTATGATAATTTTAAAATGTTCTCGTTTGTGAGACTGAGGAAATAAATACTATGGAGAAGATGCAAGGAGATGGTGCTTTTTCAGTTCTTTTTTATTCTTTAGCAGCAGAGTGAGGGTGCAAAAAAGATCATGGCCCACGTCGACTTGGAGAATCCTTGTTATTTTCAGAGTCTGTCTTGTGACAACCAAGCTGTGGCTTTGTGTACTCTGTCTTCCTCTAGGACCCGGTGCCTGGAGTCAGGGGTGCTCGTGCGTCTGAGTGCTCTGTAGCTCCCCGAAAGACCTGCACAGGAGGGCTGAGACCCTGCTGGTGTTCCTTTCTCACCTGCAAAGTGAAGATCTGAGAGCTGAGCCCTGGCTGCGCTCAAGGGCTGGGAGAGTATCTGTGAGGCTCTTAGGCCTTTGAAGGCAGGTGCTGTAAGAATGTGAGATAAAAGTTTCCGGAGATGAATCGGTGACCAGGAGGCCTTTGAAGGCTGACAACTTCACTGCAGCCGACTTTCGCCTCCCCCTCTCTTTCTTGCCAAACCCTTGGCACTCGGTTTGTTGTCAGGTGAGGACCTGAGTTGAGGGGGAGAAAGGGACCGTGAGGGCCTATAAGGTCTCCTCTCTCATCTCCCACTGGGGAAATGGGAAAGAAGAAAGGAGCAAAGAGGGAAGGTTGGAGGGGGGAAGGGGAAGGTTTTGATGATGATCTCTTCCTAAGAGCTCAGAAAGAGGATAGAGGCTCTAAAACAGCTGAATGCACCTAGCGGCTCACTCTTTGCAGGATGTGGCTCCTTCGAGCCTTTCTGCAGTTATGGTCCTTTCAGCCAGGGCTGCCTTACTCTCCTTCTTCACCTGGAATGGTGAGGCTCTCGCTGGAATTGGGCTGGTGGTGAGTCTAACCTCCTGCTCCAGCACACAGTGCTGTTTTCCGCCATTTACTGTGTGTCTGTCTCTCTCACTAGGCTGAACTCTTTAAGGACAGGAGGGAGTTGGGCTTTATCCATCTTCACACCTCCTCCCCTTCTGAGTCCCAAGTGCCCAGCACAGAATCTGCCTAATAAGAATATTGTTAGAGCAAGAAGTGCACTGTCCATAGTGTCACACCAAGGCAGCACCAATGCTTCAGAATTCAAAGGTCCCTCTGGCACAGCCGTGCCACAGGGCAGAGTTGGAACGTGACGATTGTGAACCTGCAATCTGGTTAATTTTATATTCAGCCCACATCCTATTCATCTCCACGTCTAGATTTTGTACAACTCCTGTGCTATAAATCTTTTTACTATAGGTAGAGCTACAATCTTATTTATATTTATAAGCTGTTTGTGCTTTCTAATATCCACATACCCCCAGCCCAATACTCTGTACATAGCAGATGCTTCAAAAATGTTTGTGTGATCTAAGTTTCCTCAGTCTATGTGAGGCTGGGTGGCTGTGGTGGGCTGAATGATGGCTCTCAACTATGTCCACATCCTAATCTCTGGAACCTGTAAATGGTACGTTTCTGAGGATCTTGAGATGGGGCGATTATCCTGTGTGATTGGGTGGGCTTGATGTCACCACACGGTCCTTATCAGCGGGCCTAGGAGGAGGAGGTCAGAGGAGAAGGTGATGTGACCACACAGAAGGTTGGAGTGAGGTGTTTTAAAGATACAGGAAGGGGCCATGAGCCAAGGAATACAGGTGGCTGCTGGTCGCCGAAAAAGGCAAGGAAATGAGTTCTCCTCTAGGCCCCCAGGAAGAACCAGCCCTGCCAGCACCTTGACTTTACCCAGTGACACTGACTTTGGATTTCTGACCCCCAGCACTGTAAGAGAATGAATTTCTGTTATTTTTAAGCCACGAGGTTTGTGGTGATTTGTTACAGCAGCAATAGGAGACTGCACAGCGGTACACCCGGTACCGGTGGTCTGGAGCAACTTCAGGGCAGTGGGGGGATCCTGCTTGACTGAGGAGTTGGGGAAACAGATACAGACTGACCTAAGACTTGCAGCCTTCTCCTAAGTCTCCAGGCTGGGAAGACTGCGGCCTGCAGCCTTGTGTATCCCTAGGGTTCAAATGAAGCTCTGGCTGAGAGTTGCTTTGGGAGGAGCCACAAATAGGAATAGTCAATGATGCTTCTATGAGGCCTGAGGCTCCTCCTTGGGGTTTATCCCCTTTTCTCTTTAAAATCACCCACAGTGACACAGACTAGGGTTTAACTTTTAGTTATTCACCAAAACACATTTCCAGAAAATAGGAACTATACCCCTGTACTATACTATACTATACTAGGCAAATGACTCCCAAGTTAGAATAATTACCTCAAGGACAATGGATGGAACAGCGTTCACCACCCCAAACAGTCACTGGAACGTTGGAGTATGATGAGATACACCTAGAGAGATCAGGGACAATATTGGTGCTATGAAACAAGTTGCGAAGGAAAAATAACAAATTGGAAATATGAATGAGAAATTTAATAGTTGAAATAAATAGCACTGTGGAGTGATAAGTACTTAGAAGAATACAGCTGAGATTAAGCTTGTGGGTTAGAATATCAGTTTGAGGGACTCCCCTAGAAGGTTGTAGGAAAGAGTCAAGAGGTAGAAAATTGAGAAGAAAAGCCAAAGCCAAGGACACACAGGATAAAAGTAGAAACACTGTTATTCATCTAATAGGAGTCCCAGAACAGTAAAAATTAAAAAAAAAAAAAGAAAAGAAATATTTGCAGAAATCATGGAGATTAACTTCTTAGAATTACAGGTGGAAAAACAGATTAGAAGATCCATAGCAAGGCAGTGAGAACCCCACACCTAGACAGATCATAGTGAAATTTAAGAACATCAAAGACAAAATAGATCATTTATTAAGCCATAAAGAAAGTCACCTTAAAGACCTAAGGGTGAGTATCATATAGACAATGTTCTGAAACTATAAAACGATATAGGCCATTTCACTGTTGAATGTAGATGCAAAATGCTTACATAAAACATTAGCTAACTGAATGCAACAGTGTTTTTATAAACCATCATGGTCAAGTAGGATATATTGATAAATGCAAGAATAACATTAAATGGATCATAGCATTAAGGTTAGATCTTAAAGTCTTAAAGCTGAGTAAAGAAATAGGTGAAATATACATGAAATACTTTTCACATAAGTTGAAAACACATGTACACAAGGCACCTTTATACCTTTTGAGGAATGGATACAAACAAAAAGATATACAATAAATAAATAAGAATGGTTGCCTATAAGTAGGGGGGAGAGAAATTGAAGTGAGGATTGGGAATAAAAAGATATATTAAAGATTAAAAGGACAATCTGAATGTAATGTGAGATAATGAAACTCAGTTATTCCTTGCATTCCTTCCTAAGGTCGATTTCCAAAATGGCCACAGTACTTTGCAACTCCTCTTATTAAGAGGTGGAGTCTATATTCCCCATCTCTGTGTTTCATCTTCTGACTTTCTTTGATTACGTTTTTTCTTTGGAAGTTCTGACACTAAGTCTCAAGAGGTTATGTGGCTTCTGCTGTTATTGCTGGGAACTCTGAAACCACCATGTAATCACACTTAGGAAGTCTTTTGGAGGTTGAAGAACCATGTGGAGAGAAGCCCCAACTGTCCTCCACTAGCCTAGCAGGGCTGTCGTAAACTGGCCAGCCTCAGGCCACCCACCAACTGTCAGTAGATGTAAAAAAAAGCCCAGGCAAGACCAGCTGAACCCAGCTTAGACCAGAAAAATGACTCAGCTCATTCAATGACCCAGCCCAAATTGTGACATATAGTACTGTGAGATAAATAAATGTTTGTTTTAAGTTATGAAGTTTTGGAGCAGTTACGCAGCAAAAGCTAATTTATACTACTTCCTATTTTTAGTCATTATTTTTGGTATACGAGTAACACCTGCTCACTTCCACTCCTTATGTATGATTTCCTTCCCTCATCCATCATTTATTGGGTGTCCATTCATTGTGTTAGAAACTGGAGATACAGAGAGACCCCAAAGATTTAGATAAGGTGATGGAGGAATTATAATATGGTGTAATGGACACCCAGCAGGCAAACCTAATGCAGCCAAAGGTGATAACTTAGCCAAGTTTTGAAGTATGAATAGGAGTTAGCTACGTAAAAAGTGACATGGGTGTGATGTGTGTAGAAAGGAGGTGAAATAGTGCGGTTTGGTGTAGGAACAGCAATAGTCACATAGGAAGCTGGAGAGGTCAATAGATATCTTTCTTCAGGGAATGGCAGTCATCATCCCCATAGGTCTCCTTGTCATTCCCCTCATGCAAGTGAACCCATTTGGGTCTTGTCCCCTTGGCCCTCATACACGAGTACATGGCCCTGTACTCATGTGAATTCATAGGAGCTACAGTCTTGGCCATCCCAGGGTAAACTTGAGAACATTTGCTAAATTAAAAAATGCACATGAATTGCTGGTATGGACTTGAAAATTCTCTAAACTTCTGTGAATCCATGAATGTATAATATAATTATTGTAAACATTCTCACAATTATTAAAACAGCTTTTACAAGCAAAAACTTATATTTTAGAAGAATAAATGTAGGCTTTTGAGGAAAGGCACTTTTGCGATTGTTTGAACTGTGAACTCAACTAGCTGCTTTTTCCATAGAACATAACCAAACCCCCCCCCCCACTCTTCTCTCCACCAAGCAGTTTTTTTAACTGTTAATAATTGTTCTATTTTATTACTGTTGTTAATTTCTCTTTTTAATTTTTAATTGACACATAGTAGTTGTACATATTTATGGGGTACGGTGTGATATTTCAATATCAGTAAGCAATATGTAATAATCAAATCAGGGCAATTAGCATATCTATTAGCTCAAACATTTATCATTTCTTTGTGTTGGAAACATTCAAAATCCTCCTCTCTTCTAGCTATTAATATTTGAAAATATAGAATAAATTACTTTTAACTATAATTATCTAAGAGTGCTGTAGAACACTGGAACTCATCACTCCTGTCTAGCTGTAATCTTGTATCTGTCAACCAACTTCTCCCTATCTCCCCTCCCCCCATCCTTCCCAACCACTGGATACCCTTGTTCTATTCTCTACTTTTATGAGATGAAGTATTTAGCTTCCACATATGAGTCTCACTGATTTTTTTTTTGAAAAATGTAGCATTTTTCAAATAAGAACATGTTATTTATGTTAACATGCAATGGGTTTATTTTTATTTTAAAATGAATTACTACATATTAAAGAATTTTTTAGCTTTAATTTTTTTTTTTTTTTTTGAGACAGAATCTCACTCTGTTGCCCGGGCTAGAGTAATATGGTAAATATTGATAGATACAATCCACATAAATAAAGCTCTTTAGGGTTCTCAATAAATTTTAAGGGTATAAAAGATTCCCAAAACTAAAAAGTTGGAAAACCACAAGAAACAAGTCCATGTACACCATTATCTTTTGAGTTAACTATGTTGAATTGTTAGAAACATCTTCATAGAGTCTCACTGATTTTTTATATTTCTCACAGTGCTCACAATAATGCTAGGCATAGTAGGTGTTTTATAAATATGAACAGAATTGATGTGAACTTCCTCACTAACTTTATAAATTGTGCTGCTGTGATTGTGGCTTTTGTAGCAACAGCGGATGCTGAGTATACAGTCATGGCTCACCAATCCAGTAGGTGTGTTCTTGGAAAACCACGTGTAACTGAAGATGTGAAACGTCTACCTATTTGCCTCATTGATATTTATCACTTCAGATCATCTTCGGTTTGCTTATCAACTGACGTGATAACTGACACATTCACTTTAGTTTCTGTTTCTTTTCATCACACTTAATGATCACACATCCAACCCTAAAAAGAGACTTAATAATAGTCATTGACAAAAAGAAAAAGATACAAAATCCTTCCCCACGGGAAATTTACAAATTAAGATGATTATCCTTTTTAGGAAGACTTGTGGGAATGGGAATTTACTGGGGTTGTGGTAAAATGGATTAAATATGAGTCAATCCAACAGAGACCCTACCCTCCAATGGTCCCTGGTATGGGTGGGCAGACACAAGTATAAGGACAGAAACATGTTGAAACATAAATGTTTCAAGTTAGAAACTGTCAGAATCATTATTATTTGATAATAGTGAGCTTTTGTAGAAGAGAGATGAAATTTTTTAAAGCAAAGACATAGAGTTTTTTTGTTTGTTTGTTTTAGGGCAAAGACATAGAGTGATAGGGTTCAAGTAAATCCAACTATTGCTGACAACAGTAACAATGCTAGTAATAAAATTTGGCAAGTTTATTTTAAATTCATTTATATCCAAAGTAGTTAATAGTAATTTGTGACTTTCATTATGTCTTCCTCTATCTAGCCATGTATAATTGTCAGGGTGGCAGTCTGTCCTCGGTTCTTGGTGTACTCTTGGCCAAAGAATGACCAGACACGAAGTGTCAAGTCCAGACTGTTATCCTGGTCCTCTGACTCCTTGCTTGAAAAAATCACCAGCAAGCCAATGCAATGGAATAACCTCAGGCAGGAAGCAGTTTCACATGAGCAGCTCTTTATTGTAGAATAAAATGGGTCTGTCTCCATGAGTGGAGAGAGACAGACCGACAGACTGACTCACTGACTTCTTGGATTATTTCCTTTTATTAGCCCAGTCTGGGAGAGGGCTCTTGGGAGGTGTGGGATGTTAGCAAATGATCAACAGGTGTCTTCAAAATTCCATCTGTGTATATACCAGCTCCTTCTAAGAAAGCCCACCTGGGGGGACGTGAACCAAAATGCAGATTTAAGCTAATGGCATAGTAATTACCCTCAGGTTACTCTAGGTCACATTCTAAATCCTATTATCCCTGGGCTGGTGAATTCCCAGATTGATAAAGCATTCCCTCCTTTCCCAGGTGTAGCAGTTGCTCAGAATAGGATTAAGGGTGGAGCAGCACCAAAATGGAGTGCCCGCCCTTATCCTTCTTCCCAGGTGGAGCAATTGCTTGAAATAGCACTGAAGCTGGAAACCCTTGTCCTGAGAAAAGCTGGAGATCTTAACTACCTAACATAATGACTTTATAAAAACTATTAAAACATGTTTTAAAAATTGAAGCACACATTTTAGATGAGTGAATGCATTCTTTTGCAATAAAAACAACTTCTCAGTAAAAGGATCCTTATTTCTCTATATTTAATGGAAGAAAATCACAACAGAGAAATCTGAAATTGAACCACACTAGGTAGCATCATCTCAGTTGTTAAATCAGCTAACCAAATCTCTTTGGTTAAATTACTAGTCATACACGCCTGAAGCTCTGACTCGGGCGGGGGGTGGGGGGTGGCGGGGGGCATGGGCAATATACATAACCTGAACTTTTGTACCCCTATAATAAGCTGAAATAAAAAAATAAAAAAAGAAAGAAAAACAAAAACAAAAACAAACAAACAAACAAACAAAACCCAAACAGCCAAGTGTCAGCCAATCACAAGCAGCCAACTCATCACACCATGCCCCAATAAGACAGATGCACCGCTGCAGCCAGTCAGGTGATTTCTCTATTTCGCTTCTGCATTCTGTCCATAAAAGCTGCCTGCTCATACCGTTGGGTGGAGCTATCTGAACCTTTCCTGGTTCTGATGCTGCCTGATTCATGAATAGTACTATGCTCAAATGAACTACGTCAAATTTAATTTGTCTAACGTTTTTCTTTAACAGAACTGATATTGTGATGTATGTTGCTATATTTCACTTATTTTTTTCAATCCTTCCACATGGTTATAATAGAACACACTCATTTTTTTAAATGAATGCAGACTAATCCATTATGTAGGTGAACCATCCTTTTTAACCTTCAAATAGGAATTGATTTGTTACAATTTTTTTTTACAATTTAAATAAAGGAGAAAAATAAAAAAAAAAATAAATTACTAGTCATAAACCCAATTGTTTAAAATTTAGGAACAGATAAAGTGACCTGCTTATTTAATTTAGTTTTTCCACTTAAGAAGCAATCACAAATATTTATTGAGCACTGACAATAGGAAAGGCACTGAAGTACTAGAAAGGATTTATAAATGACATGGAATCTCTTCTCTCGGCACTTGGGTTCAAACTTGCTTCTTTTTTTTTTCCCTCTTTCAGGTTCTTGAGATATCTTCATCTGTTTTGTGCTGCTGTAGCAAAATACCTGAGACGAGGTAATTTATAAAGAACGGTAGTTTATTTCTCACTATTATGGAGGCTGGGAAGTCCAAGGTCAAGGCAATTACCAGTTTGGTGACTGGAGATGCTGTCTGCTTTCACAATGACTCCTTGAACCCTTCATCCTCTGGCAGGAAGGAACACTGTCTTCATATGGTCAAAAACTGAAGACATAAAAGGGAAAAACTCCTCCATCAAATTATTTATAAGACCACCTAATCCCCTTCACAAAGGAGGAGCCCTCATGGCCTAATCACCTCTTAAAGGCCCCACTCCCTAATATTGTCACATTGGCAACACCTGAATTTTGGAGGGGATGCATTCAAACCACAGCAATGTCATTATGATCAACATTATGTTTATATGTTTCAGATAAATTTGGAGGATTTGAATGAAGGCATAGCTGTCGATAGCCACAAATTTCATCCCAGCATTTCTTTGCTATAGCCTGGCCATCATTCATCCCACTTAGACCACATGTAAGACATTGCAGGAGAAGGTAAGTGCTTCATGTGATAGAGTGAGTATTAGCCACCCCATGGTTCAGATGGATTTTAGAATGCCACATCACTGCTAGACTTGTTGGTATGCTCAGAACCCATACTTTCTGAGGCAACTTGAGTAGCTGCATGTAGCAGGATGAAGCCTGTGGCTTGTGAAAAACCTGTCTTCTGTCTGTGTTAACAGAGATCTTATTGTGTGAAGCGACATGCAAAGATGTCGTGGATCTGAATCCCAGCTTCATGGGGCTGAGCACATGCCCTGGCACACAGGATGCACTTAACGTATCTTAGTTATTGTCATCACTGCTACAATCAGCAGATGAGCTTAGGCAAATAATTATCTGAGCCTTAGTGAGAATGATGCCTATTTATCTACCTTGCAATATTATTGTGAAAATTATAAGAAAGATTATGCAAAAAGTAATCAGCATAGTGGCCAATAAATAGAATTCAAGAAATTATACGTGCTACTATTATTGATTATTGATGTTGTTACTGTTATTATTACAATTGAGGCTGGAAGGATATCTTCTGCTAAGCCATCAGTATAACACATCATGACAATGGATTATAGCAGTTACTGCTCTTAGGCATTGACATTTTCTAAACAGATAAAACACTGTGTCAACTGCTGTTTTGATAATTTGGAATTGACATCATCAGATATTTATTTCGTAGGCACACCACAAAAATCTCTGCATTAACACAGATAGCATCTTTTATTTTCCTTCACTCAATCAGAAGTTTTCTCTGCCAACAATTAGTCATGCTTTCATCAAAAGCAATGACTACATAAAGGAATATTGACATTCTATAGATCTTTGTCCTTCTTGCACTTTTGTAATTGTCATGGGAAATTAAGATCAGTTCAGAGTCGTAGCCTATAGCATACGAAATATATGATTTAAAACAGCACAAGATATTTGATGATGTTGCCAGATAACTCTGAATTGTAGACACTTGCCAAATATTGCAGAAATGCTTTGAGCTGATAGATTCTTGCTCCACAGATTTCTTCATGTTATGATTGCCAGAGTCATTAAAAATAAATTTTGGATTGTGCTAAAGGGAAATGAGAATGACACTATCCAGAAACAGTCTCTTGTGTTTGATAGACAATTTCATGCTTTTAATTGATTCCAATTTTTGGAAAAAGTGGAAGTAAGCAATAGACAAAAATTAACGATACACAAGGATGCCAGAAGTGGATACTGTTGAATAAAACTTTTGCTTTGTTGATTGTTTGCACATTGTGTTCTAGTACTATATTCTCATTTGTTAAAAGATATTGGAAAAGAATCCAATTCCCAAGTTTTGTAAAGATTTTATTGTTGTGGCATAATATCCTAATTGTATTCATTTTCCCCTCATCCTTTCGGTAATAAAATCTCCCAAGTTCTAGTTGGGCACACAAACTCCATTTCCCTTAAGTTAAGTATGTGATTAAGTTCTGGCCAATGGGATATGAACTGCAACTTCTTGTTATACCCTTTAAAAATAAACTGATTGTTTTACACTCTCTTTTACCATTCCTGTTGGGCAGAATGAAGAGGAGGTGCTCCAGATGGGAGCAACAAGTAGAAGCCTACACTTGAAAAAAGTGTATTTGGCTTTATGTAAATTAGACCTTAATTTAAAAAAGAATAGGAAAAAAAAAGAAGATCATGGGTCCCTGGCGGACCTCATGGAGCAGACTCAGTTTCTTGCTCTGTGATCTGCCCACAACCTCTGCTGCACTCCTCTGTTAAACAGATTATGCTTCTGTTCTGCTTGAGGTGCTGTGTTTTGGGGTAGCTTTGCTATAGCAGCTTGGGCTGTGCCCTGATTACTAGAGATGTTCTAAATTTTCCACACATTGGATGAAGGGCTTGTGCAACACAGCATATGTTAAAAGGAAAAAGAATGACTTCCCTAACACTCTTTTCCAAGTGGTGGACAAAGCTCAAGTTCACATTATAGTTTATTACACTATAGTTTTAGTTTATTACATGTCCTCAGCATGAGTACTTGATTTCATTTCTTTTTATTTATTGCTTCTGTTTGTTAAATGGAATTAAAATATCTGTGCTGTGTCTATTATAACCTAGCACAAAAGTAGTAAAACTATCATAAGCACTAAGCAAAGAGGTCATTATTGACTTCTTTTTCTAGCTAAGAAGGGAAACAGGAAAAAAGGCTTTTGCATGGGAAATTTAACGTGTCACAGAAAATGGTATCGAGGACAATGGGAACGGTGATGATGTCAATATGGGGTAGCTTGTATTGAGCATGATGGCCGCTAACTGTGCCTTTCTTGAGAAAGATGCACCCCCTTGCATTTATCAAACCCCCAAGCTGCACTGCAAAAACAGAACCCTGTGCATCCATCCTGCTGCTTAGCTACAAGGAAATGGGGAAGCTGTGGGGACAGCTATAAAACCCCCTCTGACACATTTAGTCTGTGGCCTGTGGGCATTTGCTCAAACTCTAGAAGTGGAGGTTACCTGTAGTCAAATCGCGAGGAGTTTTGCATCTGTCACCCAAGGCAGAACTGAGGGAGAGGGAGCAGGTTTGAAATACAACCCAGACTGCCTTTTAAGTCCAAGTACGGTTACATTTTTGTCTCGTTGTTACCCTTGGTACATCTAGGATGGTAAATAGTGCAGTGAGTAATTCAGAAAGTGGAAACGGAAAGTGTTGCTATGTCTGCTAATGGGCTTTGCATCAAAAAGAACTTTCTTTGTTTCTAGAGAGGTTTGGGGAGTATGGGGCTTGCTTCTCTTCTCTCCAGGTAGCTTTTTATTATCTCATGTCATTTACATAAACGTATTGCTGGGAATTCTAGAAGCACAGGGATTGCAGAAATTTCCTGTGATCTAACTATGTCACCAGCATCTTTAACACAATGTCCATAATTCCCCCAGAAACATTAGAGAAAATGACTTCTTACAAAGGAAGTTTATGAGTCCAGAAATCATCCAAATTCTTTATATTTTGGCACAGAGGCCCTTCATGATCCAGCTCCTGGCTACCTTATTTCCAGCCCCTGCTAGCCCCTCCATGTGACATCATGTCAGATGTTAGAGGCACTGGAACCATCAGACTAGATTGCGGTTTTAGGCCACAAAGCATGACCCATCATTCCTTCACATTCTTAGTAGATAGGATGACCCCATGACCTCCTTCACCACCATGATTTTATTTTTACACCCATGAGAGTCTTCGGCACCAGTCGACGGGATCCAGAGCCCAGTGCTGAGACCCTGAGATGGTTCTCCAAGAATGAGGTGGTTAGGAAGGGCCAGGCCATGCTGTCTGCTCACACCCAGCCTCAGCCTCAGGGTGCCCGGCCAGCTTCAGAGGGGAGACCACAGTTCTGGGGCGCCAGCCCTTTCAGCCACCGCCTTCTTTACTAAGGTCGTTAACGAGCATGCTAATTAGTGGCAATTTCCCTCGTGGTTTTTGTGATGTGGGGATTTGTCCACTAAGAAATGGCTGAAACCACAAATCATTTAAAATAGTCAGTCCTACTGGAGATAGAAATAACTCCTTACCCCTGTGTTGATCCTAGCTAGTGACCAGTGACCAAGAGGTAAAATCTTGGGAATAGAGGCCTGGGCTTCTGACTCAGCAGAAACCACCGTCCTGACATTTTTAGCCTCTTCTTTGGTCTCATCCTACTATAGAGACTATTCTTCCTACAGGCCAAATGTGACCAAATAGCCCTACCAGATCATATTCTGAGGTGTACCCTGCCCCCGCCCAATAAATTTGGTCTTGTTTCTTGTTATTCTTCTGATGCTCAAGATTTATAGCACATTTCTCTAAGAAATCCCCAGATTTGTATAATACTTGAAACAAAACGAACACAAAATAGCCAAGAAAAGGAGAAAAAGATAGGGCCACAATAGATCAGTTCTTAACCAACAGTGGCTTGAATTCCAGGGGAACTTTGACAATGTTTGGGGACATTTTGGGTTGTCACAACAAGGGGGAGGGTTGTATACTACTGGGATCTAGTGGGTAGAATCCCAGGGAACTGCTAAATATCCTACAATGTGCAGGGCAGCCCTGTACAACAAAGAATTGTTCAGTCTAAAATATCGATAATATGAGCTTGAGAAAACCTGAAACAGATGAAGACAATTCTTCCCATATATTTTGTAGCTGAAGAAATGGGTTCTAAATATTTCCTGAGCATCTATTATGTATATAAATGGTGTTATGGTTTATGAGAGAGTCTAAGGAATAAAAGTCATATTCACTAACATCAAAAAGTTTCCATTTTACCCAGAGATAGTACAACACAATGAAAATTTGCGTTATTTATTACAGCAGTTGCTCACTTGCAAGGGAGATTGACATTTACATTAGTTTGGGTTGATGATGGATATGTGAATTAGCTTGATTTCATTATTCTACAATGTAAACATATATTAAAATATCATATTGCACCCCACAAGTGCATACAATGATTATTTGTCAATTAAAAATAAAAAGAAAATAAAATATGGACCTAACACATTAAATATTTTTTGAGGCTTAAAGCAGGAAAGGTTCTTGATCTGAACAGGGAGGTATTTTTAGGGAGTTCTCAGAGATGAAGGCCAGAATACTTCCTTCCCTAACTCATTCATTCAATAGAGATTTATTAAGTTCCTGTTATGTACCTGGGTTGGGCTAGTTTCTGAATAAAAAAGAAAAGATTCTTGCCTTTCAGAAGCTCAAGGTCATATATGTGTGTGTCTGTGGGTGTGAGCATCATGGGGAGGGTTTGGGGAGGAGAAGGCAGGAGAGTCCCTCACAGGAAGGGATAAAGCACAGTGCTTCAATATTTGTATAGACCAGGTGCCAATTAGCCCCGTGGGCACGGTAACCAACTCCCTTCAGGGCTGCAGCAGGGCTGACATTCAGCTTGGACACACTGGTAGGCTGGTAGGTCACAGCTGGCATATCCATTCTGATTGCCAAACTGGTTGCTAAATATCTTGAATGTCATCCCAGGGAATTGGAGAAGGTGAAAGAGGAGGTAAGAGTGTGAGGTGTTTCTCGGTGGATCAATAGGAGTTTGCCTGGCTGGTGGTGGGGCGGAGGGGAAGGTCAGGGTATTAGAAATAGAAGGAACCACATGGAGTCATGTAAAGGACCAGACTGAGGTCAGGGACTGCATCTAGCTTGTTAACCAGCGTGTCCTCAGTGCTACCATCTGGCACATAATAGGCTCTCAATTAATGTTCATTGAATGAGATGAATTAACGTTATCTAAGAATGTTTGGAGAATGGCAAGAAGTGGAGGAAGGAGGGCTTGGAGGAAGTTTGGGCCACGTGCCAGGGTACCTAAGCCCTGGGAGAAGACAAGAGGTACAGGGCTCCCTGATTCCTGCACCTTGGGAAGCTTTCCAGAGAGAGTGGGAGAGGAGGTATTTGGGGGTGGGAGGGGAAGGAGAGGCCTTGTGCTGCCCTACTTCCAAGTCATTCAAAAAGAGTAGCTAGGGGTTAGACAGCTCTGAGTTCTAGTCCCATCCATCACACACAAACTATCTATCACAGTATGGTCTTGGTCACTGTAATAATTCCCCAGGCTTAGTGTTCTCATTTATACAACTGGAATACTAATTGTATCACTGATTAGGACTAAATTAGGTAATGCCTGTGAAGCTTTACAGGAATGGCACACAAAGTAAGGGCTCAAAAATAAGTATCATTTTTGGATCAGAATGTCCACCAATGGAATGGCTTACTTTTAGGATATTCTTCTAAATAATTCATCATCTATCTACTGATGTTTGAAATTTCTTAGAGGGGAAACTTGTACAACTCTACAAGTAAAAGACTTCAAATACAAATATAAATACGAATAGCATTGGCTTCAAATACAAATATTGGCTGAGGTACCCTGAAGGTGTGAACAAATTTCAGTAAAGATATAAAGAGTCAATCAGGAAATTATGGGGGTACAAAGATTTTAGTTACATGTTATGACTTTGCCATATCCCAACCATGATTTGAGACATGCCCCTTCCCGAGTCCATTAGTTGTGAGTTTACCAACTCCCAACCCCCCTACCCACAAAGAATATTACTACTGTGTGAGCACCTTAGTGTTGATCAGTCAGTGCCAATTTGATGGCAAGTACATGTGGTCCCTATTCTTCCATTCTTGTGATACCTCACTTCAGAGGATAGGCTCAAGCTCTATCCAGGAAAATTTAAGAGGTGCTAGATCACCATGGTTTTTTGTAATTGAGTAGTATTCCATTGTATACATATACCATATTTAATTTATCCACTCATGGATTGACGTGCACTTGGGTTGTTTCCATATCCTTGCTATAGTGAATTGTGCTGCCATAAAAAAAAAAGTATAAGGGGAGAGAGGAGAGATTGGTTAATGGATACAAAATTACAACTAGATAGGAGAAAGAAGTTCTAGTGTTCTACAGCACTGTAAGGTGACGATAGTTAACAATTTATTGTACATTTTCAACTAGCTAGTAGAGAGAATTTTTAATGTTCCCAACACAAAGAAATGATAAATGTTTGAGATGATGGATATGCTAATTACTGATTTGATCATTACACATTGTATACATGTATCAAATTTCACTTTGTACCCCATAAATATGTACAAGTTCATGTCAATTTAAAATAAAATAAATTTTTAACAAAAGAGAAAAGAGTCAATCAGCAAGTGTGAATGATGGGTTACAGAATCTTGCTTGTCCTGGTGGAGGGAGATAGTAAAGAAAGTAAAGGTTGCCTGGGAGCCTATCTCACAGGGAAGGGGGAAGAGGGAAGCTATGGAGGAGGAGAAAGGATTTAGGAAGGAAATCTTGGTGCCAATGACTCACTGAGCAGTGAGTTCAGAGTCAGGAGAGAGAGCCCAGGGCTGAAGTGTTTAGGGAAACTTTCCTGAAGACTCAGGATGGAGCAGGGCCTGGAGGAGAGAGGAGTTGAGAGAAGGATGTTAGATGACTGGGTAAGGTTTGAGTCCTGTTGACAGTCTTGGCTCAAGGGATCCATGTTCTTGAATCATTATTTGGATGCTATACTCTTCCTTCACAAGAGGTTCCTGATGGAAATATATGCATAGGGGAAAATGACAAATGGGAAATTAAAAATAACAAAAACTTAAGATGCACCGAGTGCTTACTGTGTGTCGGCACTCTTCTGAGCACTTTACATACACACCTCTATTCCTCTTTTAACAACCCGAGGAGGTAGAATGAGGTAGGCACTATTATTATACTTTATGGACAAGAAACTGATGTGGAGGGAAGCTAAGTAGTTTTTGCCAGAAAAGTCATAGCAAGTTAGTGATGGAACTACTTTATATAATTTACTCTCATCCTAGCCTCAATTAATTTACTGGAATTCAACTACTGGGTAAAAGAAAACCAACACAGAGTGCACACCATATCTCAATGCAAACAGCATGATCTGCTGAACATAATGTGTCTTGGGGGAATCAAGCCTGAAACAGTCAAGCCTGGCTGGGAAATCCAATGAAAGGATGTGTATGTTTAAAACAAACTTGAAAAAAATTGAAGTATTAAATAAAATATGCCTCTAGAACAGTGCACCAATCACAAGTGCTCAGCTTAATGAGTTATGCCAGAGCGAACACACCTGTTGTAACCACAGCCCAGGTCAAGAAATAGAACGTTTATCAGAACCCTAAAGGCTCCCTTTGCCCCACTTCATCCCCAGTCTACCCTCCTCCCTCTTGTAAACAATTTTAATGATTTTCTAGCTACCGACTGAGAAGAGAAGCACTTTGTTCATAAGGCCTGGCGGAGGCTGGTGCCAGAGTGCTGGGCACCCTGGAGGAATAAATTAAAGAATTAATCGAAGGTCATGGAGAAACTCTGACCAACAAAGAATTAGGAGAACGGACACAGAATTGTTATACTCATAGCCTTTTGTCCAGGCACTATTCTAGGAACAGTCTAAGCAATTTATAAGGGTAATTTCTACTCTTCACGATTTTTGCTCTAGTGCTGATTTAGGCTTTAACCTAACTCTGTGTGATAGGAAATTGCCCAGTTTTATTATCTGCGGGGGTTCTCCAGTCAGCGGGGTGCAGCCAGCCTGGAAGGCTCACAGCTTAAGGGAAGTTGCTTCCTCCTCCTACTCATCTGCCCCCGGAGCACAAGGTGCGCACAGGGTTGGGGGTCCGGGGGGAGGAGAGTGAGACAATCCTACCTCAGTTTACCCCTTCTGCCTTGGAGTGAGAGGCGAGCAAGGCCGAGAGAGGGAGCTAGTTGCTCTGGGGAGGCCCTACCCACTGTGCTCCTGGCTTCAGCCCAGGGAAGGCCACTGTGCGGGAGAACCACGCCCCCTGGTAGCTGCGGCCCAATCAGATTAGCAACCCCTCCTCTTAGGGCGGAGCTAAAGGGCGGTGTCTGTGTCCTTTAAAGACACGGTTAAGCGCCAAGCTGAGGCACAGGTACCCATGAGAGTGTGAGTGGCCTGGGTGGGTTTGGCTGAGCTGGGCAAGTAAAGAGCAGGGCACTGGGATGGAGGTAGGAGTGCTGAGTTCCTGGGGGGAAGTGGTGACAGATAAAGTAGCAAAAGCAGTTGCAGCCCAATTGTTGAAGGCCTGGAACATTGGGAAGAGGATTTTAACTGTTCTGTGTCTTGTAGGTTACTGGAAAACCATGTTAGATCCTGCGCAGAGCAGTGACATGGTTGTATTAATATTTTAGGAAAATGATGAGTTGGTGGGGTCTGGGGATTGCAGGGGAAAGAATGGAGCGGAGAGGACAGGGGGCAATTAAAGGACCGGTGATGCACGTCTGGACTCTAGGAGGTGGCAGCGGGCCGAGGGAAGGAGCAGATTCAGGAGGCTCTAAAGGAAATTGGTTGAGGCTAAGAGAAATAGAGAGTCTGCAGTCAGGATCCAGAGAAGAGGCAGGCTTGGGGACTTACCACAGGTAAAGCCCTGGGAAACTTTCCTTTTTCCTTTTGGATCTCGATGAGCAGAGAGTTAAGTTAATCATACTCTTCTGTTCCTAGCCACCATCTCCATGGGTTCCCCAGGGACCTTGTTTATTTTATATTTATTCATTGCTTATTACTCCTTCCTTTTTATCCCTAGTCTCCACCCTTGTTTTCTCCCTGTATGCAACTCCTCTAATGTCCACGCCCTTTTGTTTGTGTGTGTTTTTACAGCATGTTTGTTGTTTTCTTGTCTGCATGTGATTTAAAACACTTTTTAATATGGGGAATTTTGGATATATCCAGAAGGAGATAGACTAGTATAATAACCCCTCTGCCACCATGATTAGCTTCATCTACCACCAGGCCGTGGCCAAACCTACCTCATCTACTCCCCTTCCACTCCCTCCTCGCACACATTGGATCATGTCACTCATAAATATTTCAGTGTGTGTCTCTGCAAGATAACAGAACCACAACATCCTTATCAATAGCTTTAAAAGAACAATATTTCTTTAATATCATCAAATAGCTAGTACTCAAATATTCAATCTTCTCATAATGTTCTTTCCAAAGTTTGTTTATATGAATCAGGATTCAAATAAGGCTCATACGTAGTAATTGATTGATATTTCTTTAAGTCTCTTTTAATCAATAAGTTTCTCACTGGATCTTCTTCTTTTTCTGAAGTTTATTTGTTGAGAAACACAGGTTGTTTGTCCTGTACAATTTAACATGGGGTGGATTTTGCTGACTGCATCTCTGTGGTGTAGTTTAACAAGTTCCTCAGTCCTCTGTAGTTCCTTTGGGTTGGTAGCTGAATCTAGGCACGTGATCAAATTCATGATTAATTTTTTTGACAAGACTGTTTCATGGTTTGACTTGTGTTCTTTCATCAGAATGTATATAATACCTGGTACCTGGTTGTTTCTTTTTGTGTGTGTGATATTAGTAGCCATTGATGAGCAGTGCCTAGGACCATCAGTTTACTGTTGTGTTAGTTATCTATTGCTGTGTAATGCTATTGCTGCAAACTTAGTGGTTTATAACAAAACATGTTAATTATTTCACCATGTCTGTGGGTCAAAAATCCAGGCAGGAGTTAGCTGGTGTCTCAGAAGTGTACAAACAAGGTGTTGGCCAGGGCTGGGGTGTCATCTGAGGCTTGACTGGGAAAGGATCCACTTCTCAGCTGATGTAGCTGTTGGCAGGATTCTGTTCTTTGGGGTTGTCTGACTGAGGGCCTCAGTTCCTTGCTGGCTGTTGGTCAGAGGCCACCCTTAGTTGCTGCCATGTGAGGCTCCCCATATAGCAGCTTACCGCAAAGTAAGCAAGAGAGTGCATAGAGAAAGTCTGCTAGCCACAGGGAGGCTACAATCTTATGTAACAATCTTAGAAGTGACATTTGTTACTTTTACATATTCTGTTGGTTAGAAGTAGGTCACAGGTCCCACCCACACTAGAGGGGAGGGGATTACACAAGGGTGTGAATATTAGGCATAATTGCAGCTGTCCAAGAGTCTATTTGCCACGATTGGGTTTACAAAATGGTGATATTGTAATTCTAGCATTCCTCCTTTATTAGCTGAAATACTTCTATAAAAAGACACTTCTCATATTATTTGGTTATCGAAGCTATAATTCATGAAGGGAAGTCAGAATAAATGCTTGATTCTTCCCTTTTATTAACAGTTTTTAAAACTAATGAGTTGATTCCCTTGTATTCTCTAATGGTGGCCAATTATATGGTCATGTATTGTTAATTATGTAAATGATATTGGATTCTGTTTATTCTCTTGTCAGAAATTCAGTACGGTGTTTTAGAGATCTATTAATCCCACTGTGTGTACGTTTGGTTCTCAGCTTCTACTTGTTGAATAGTCTTCCATGGTATGCAATACCCCTTTTACCTATCTGCTCACCCAATGGAAACCAACTGCCTCCAAGTCTCTGCCATGGTGACTGTTCTCATACAGCTTCCCTTATGGACTCCAACACCTACAGTGGAATTATTGAGTCATATAGCATAACTAAGTAGTCAGTTTGCTTAAGTAGTACTAGATTGTTTTCCAGAATGGCTGCACAAAGTTACTCTCTCATGAAAATGACTTATTACCATATGTAGCTCAGCTTAATGAGGAAGGAAACACTTGCTAACCTCATGAATTTTATGCTCTTCACTGAGCTGGACTAAATTTCTGAAGAAAGTTTTCAAAACTATTCCTATCAGAAGCATCCAAGTTACTCCACATCTCCAAAGCTGCAGCTTAGCTGAAGCTAAGAGACAAATTCTTATACTATTGATAGTATTTCCCAACCTAGACTATTGCAACCTGGTAAACTATCCAAATTCCATTCCAGAACTCAGAGATGAGGGAGAGGAAGAAAGGAGAAAGAAGGAGGAGATAGGAGAAAGATGGGGAAAAAGGCAGGGAGATTATTTAGGAAGGAACAATAGTGAATCATGCCTTATCATTCACCCACTTAACATCTCATCTTAGAGACATGGAAACCGAGACCTAGAGATGAAGCCATTTCTCCAAGGGCTATATTGTGCGTGTAAGACAGCTAGGTTAGTCTGTTGGCTCCCAGGTGAGGTTTGGGAAGGTGGAGAGATTGGGAGAGACATATGTAAATGGTAGAGGGAGATGAGCATGGGCTGGTGGCTAAAGACTGGAGCAGCTTAAGACCAAATCTTGGACAATGTCAATATTTAGGAGCGAGCAAAGCAGACAAAAATGTGAAGGAGGGAGGATCAGTCTATGGTCATCTCCTGGAGACTGTGTACCTCTGAAACACTTTACAAGCAGTTAATTTAGTCTTCACTACAATTCTTAATGAAGTAGGAATTATCATCCCTCCTTTATAGATGTGGGGACAGAGACTCAGAATTTTTAAGCAAATTTCTCGATGTCTTGCAGTTAGAAAGTGTTGGACTGCGATTCATATCCAGGTCTGTTAATGCCAGAATCTTTGCTCTTAATGCACACACACAAACACACTGAAGGTTTCAAGGAGGGTGTGGTTAATAGAGGCAAGACAGTGAGGAGAGGAAGTGGTTTCAGAAATTGTGGGCTTAGATGGAACACGTCCTTCACCAGTTTCCTTAGGCTGCAATGTGGGGCGGCTGGAGGTCACCTCTGCTGATTTGGGGGAGCCTCTAGGACAAGTAGAAATACTGAAATCATTTGGGACCACAGACAAGTGGAAATACATGGTTGGATATTGCAACCTTTAATTAGATGCAGTTTCAAACAGAATTTTCCTGGCTTAATCACAAAGTTAAGGAAACCGTAAGTGACCAGATTGACAATGGCTTTTGCCCAAGTCCAAACTACAAAATGGAGACTATTTAAATGGTATTGATGATAGAGGTTCTAGAAAGGAGACTTTAGAAAAGCCGTTAAAGCATTGTTCCCAAGTGCCTGTGTCAGCAGAAGATAAAGGAGGTGGGAAGGAGCATTTTTAGTTTGTCTAACTCAAAAGTCCTTTGAAAAATTAATGTGTTGGGTAGCAAGGAGCAATGAATGATCAATGGGATTTTCTACCTGCATTCTGTTTTTTGAAAAAGGAGTTTCAATTTGGGCATCTTAAACAGTGGTCAGTTTTTTCTCAAGCAGTATTTTAATGAGCAGAGCTTAAATAAATTCATTGCTTCCAAAAAATACAGAGGTGGAAGCAGCAGAGTGCCAGGCAAGTTGCCTTTTGGGTTTTAAAAAACCAAATATTTCATGACCATTGCAAGACGGAGGCAGAGTTTGCAAGACAAGCTCTTTATTGAAGCCAGGTGTGAGCCATCTGCTCTTCCTGGGGGGGAGGCTGTTTGGGTCCTGACGAGTATTTCCTGTGGTGGCTGTGCATTTCTGGCCCAAGTCCCTGGTGCCACCAGTCTTCCCCACCAATTCCCACAATCTCTTCTTGCCTTTTTTTCCCTCTCTCCCTTCTTCCCCTCCTACTCTTTCCCTCCCTTCCCAAGTAGTAGAGCAGTTTCACTCACACACTATTCTCAACACATGTAAAAAAAATTATTCATAGTTCCAAAATTTGGCTCATGGTATTGGACCCATAGGATGCTATTTATGTTCAGTGTGGCTGCAGTAGAACTTAGACCCTGGAGTGACAGCCTTTGGGGTGCTCCTGTTTATCCTTAGCTGAGAAGAAGTAGTGTTTGTAAACTTTTGCTTGAGAATTTCTTCTGCAAAATGGGACCACAGTGCCTGCCTTGCCACAAGCTTGTAAGGAGAAAATGAAATGCAGTATGTGAAAATCCCTAGCTCGGTGCCTGGCACATAGAAGGTGCTTATTAAATATTGGCTACTCTGAATATAAAAGCAGGATGGCTGATTCCCTCCACCCCTCCAAAATAAAGGAGGATTCATCCCTTCCTTGAAAGAGAAAAAAATGAAAAAAACCCGGAAAATAGGGGCAGAGAAGTCAGAGAATGGAGCTTGAAGCTTTGTCCTCTAAGCCAGATGCTTTGAAATGGATGAAAGATGGGAATTGGGAACGTTTGATTTTTTTTGAATAACAGCTTTAAGATACAATTGACATATAAAAATTGTATATATTTACAGTGTACAACTTGATGTTTTTATATATGTATACATTATGAAATGATGACTGCGTTCCAGCTAATTAGCATACACTGTGTTCCAGCTAATTAGCATATCTATCACCTCTACACAGTTACCGTATTTGTACCCTTTGACCGACATTACCCCATTCTCTCTTTTCCCAGCCCCTGGCAACCACTGTCCTACTATGAATTTGACTGTTTTAAATTCCACATATAAGTGAGACTGGTCAGTATTTCTCTTTCTGTGTCTTACTTATTTCACTTAGCAGAATGTCCTCCAGCCCCATCTGTGTTGCCCCAAATGGCAGGATTTCCTTCTTTTTAAAGGCTGAATAATATTCTATCGTATCTACATATATATCATGGGAACTCTTGAATTTTGAAGAGGCCTCAAAAGTGGTCAAGGAAAGTTCTGGCTACAGGAAGATGACATTTAATTATGGGCATTAAATCAACACCCAGGGGCATCTGGAGAAAATCAGTGGGTGGATGGGATCAGTTTTTTGAGATTCAATCTGACACCAGGCCCATTAGGTCAGCGAGGCCAGAGCTCTCCATTGACATCCATATTATCACATCCAACATGTGCTTCTTGGTTCTTGCTTTACTCGACCTCTGGAATTATCTGATGTTGGCGCTCACCACCACCCCAATTCTCTCTTGATTTTATCTGTATTGGAGGTTCTTGGTTGGATCTTCTTTCTCTGTGTGGTCTTTAAGAGTTGGTGTTGCCAAGGATTTGTGCCTTAGCCTTCTCTTATCACTTTAAACAATTTGATCAGTATCTTCATATTTAACCACCGCTTACCTACAGATGATGCCCAGCACAAAGCTCTGCTGATCTTCCCAAGGAGCCCCTTGGAACTCAGCTTGCTCCAGTTGGTTGGCGTGTCCATCAGTTCTTCCTCCTGTAGGTCCTTTCAACCCCTTCCCTTCTCTCCAGCCCCGTATCCGAGCTGCCTTAGGTGGGGCCTCCCTCATCTCTCGTGTGGAAGAGCCAGGGGTCAGCACTGACACCCTGACACCTGGTCTTACTCCCTCCACCCCTGTGCCAAGAATGAGCACTTTATAAAACACATGAGCTTTTAAGAAAATTCAGCCTGATCGATTGTCTTCTAATACATGAATTTAATATGTTGTCTTTATTGTGATTATTGTCATATTTGGACTTATTGCTAACATCTTAAAAATATGTATATTTTTATTTCTTCCCAACTCTCTTTTTCTTTCCATTGATTTGGAAACTACACATTTAACTGTCTGGTGGGTTATCCATAAATTTAAAAAAAATTCAATAAATTTAGGGGTACAAGTGGTTTTTGATTACAGGGATGAATTGTATAGTGGTGATGTTGGGGTTTTTAGTGTACCCATCGCTGGAATAGTGTACATTGTACCGAATAGGTAGTTTTTCTTCCCTCATCCCCCCTCCCCTCTTCTGAGTCTCCAATGTCCATTGTACCACTCTGTGTGCCCTTGTGTACCTGTAGGTCCCAATTATAAGTGAGAACATGTGGTATTTGATTTCCTGTTCCTGAATTACTTCACTTAGGGTAAAGGCCTCCAGTTCCATCCAAGTTGCTGCAAAAGACATTATATCGTTCTTTTTTGTTCCATGGTATATATGTATATACATACCACATTTTTAAAATCCATTCCTTGGTTGATTCTATACCTTTGCAGTTGTGAATTGTGCTGCATATTATCCATAAATTTTTATCATATGTGGATTTTCTAATAACATCTAAAGTTATCTAACATCTCTGTCTGCCTCGTAAACAAGACAAAGACCTTGACATGTTCTAACTCTCCTGTACTCTCTTCCTTCTAGATTCCTTGTTTTTGTCACTTAGAGTTTAAAATATAAGCAGGTTCTTTTTGATAGGTGGAAATTAAATTAACAATATAATT
Organism: Varecia variegata; assembly: GCA_028533085.1. NCBI lineage: Eukaryota > Metazoa > Chordata > Mammalia > Primates > Lemuridae > Varecia > Varecia variegata. Next base: position 21,634,632 of record CM052445.1, on the reverse strand, counting down.
TACCAGTTTCTTTGCTCACCATTTTAAATAACTTTCTACTCTTTCTTCGTGTTCCTTTTTCCTCTTGTGAAACTATTTAATATTTTATTTGGTGAGTGTTCTGTAGGTGTTAAAAGATTTTTGACTTCAAATGTCTAAAAATATCTATTTTACCTTCTTGAATGGTAGTTTATGTAGATAAAGAATTCATAATGGGCAGTTATTTTCCCTTAGACTTTGAAGACTTCACTCCTTTGTCTTCTGATATTTATTGTTGATAATAGGAGGTCTGTTGTTGGTCTTATTGTTGGATTGTCTCTCATTTTTTTCTGTCAGACTTAAGCTTTTTTCCTCTATGGCAAGGTTCTGCAATTTCATTACAACATGTCTAGGTATGAACGTATATGTGTAGATATGCATTTAATATATTGTACTTGGTGCCCAGTGTTTACTATAAATCTGTGATTTTGTGAGTTTTGAGCCATTAGTTCTTTTACATTTTTTCTGCACTAATTCCTTTTTTCTTTCATTTGGAGCTGCTGTCAGTCTTCGGTTGGAGCCCCTCAGTCTATCAGCCATGCCTCTCATCTTCCTCTTCCTGTCTTCCCTTCTATCACCTGCTGCCTTCCGAGTGAATTCCTCAGTACTGTCTTCCAATTTCTAATTCTCTCATCAACTGTGTTCCAGTGTATGAGCTTCTAATTTCAATGCTTATGCATTTTATTTTCAGGACTTGTAGTTGGCTATGTAGCAGAGCCATATATTCTTTATTCATATCTGCTTCTTTTATTTACTTTTTGTTTGCTTCTCATGAAGGTAATTACTTCCTTTACCTCTTTGGGGGTTTTAAGCATACTTATTTTAAATGGTTTTAATACTGCTCAGGTGTTTCCATTTTGCAAGGAGTAAATTTTTCTGGTTTTTGAGATTGTGGTCTAATTTTCTTAGTGTTAGGTTTTCTTTAAAATTTAGGTTTTCATGCTGTTCTTAAGAAGCTCGCCCCTCCCCCATTAGTGGTTTTGACCTTCCCTCCACCTGGGGCCCAGGAACTCTGTTCCAGGTCCAGGTCGAATGTTGGTGGCCGGGCTCCTATATCACTTACTGAGGATACGTACATGCGGCCACTAAGCTGGTGGGTGGCTTCACCCACGGGGGAGCTCCAGGGCTGTACCTGCTTCCTGCCAGCACTGCGAGTTCCAAGCTTTCATAGAAAAGCCAGTGTTCCAGGCCAGTGGCTGCAGTTTTTCTGCCTCCTGTGACAAACAGGGGAGCTGTGCACCACTCCTGGCTTCAGGTGGTGATCCTGACTCAGACCCTCTGCTGTGCCTGGAAGGTTTTGTTCCCTGTCACCCCAGAAGAATCAAGCTTTGGACATCTCTGCCTTCTTGACCAAGAGACTGAGAGGCCTGCCCATGGTTTCGACTCTGTTTACTACTGTGTGTTTCTCTTCCATGGAATTATTTATCTGATTTTTCAGTGTGGTTTTATATTCAATATGTGCAAAAATGCTTCACGTATCATTGCTGGGCTTGGAGTGGACTTGGGGAGCTCACGATGTCATCTTGCCTAGGAATATCTCTTCAAATGAATCTTTGTGTTCCCATGCCTGTCACATGGCAGGTGCTCTGTGAGTTTCAGCGATTGCCATTGCTGAGATGTGGGCCTACTGGAGACACAGAGGCCTGAGCGTGAGGAAACCTCAGTTACCACAAAGCCAGGGGAAGCACCGCGTCTGAGGCCTTTCTTCTCCGACTGTGAGGCCCACCCCAGAAAGCCCTACTTTCTGGCAGCCCCTCAGGGTGTGAGTGTCCTTGTTAGTAAAGAGAGGACTGATCCTCTTAGTGTAGACAAGCACCCTCATCCACTTATGAGCCTTTAGCGTTAGTGTTTAAGGAAAGAGTATTGTCCTTTAAGCTGATTTGTGGCTCACAAGACGATTCAGTATCCCCACATTTGGGTTCGTGGGCCAGTGGGTCAGTGTTTCTCCTCAGCGGGCTGACTCAGCGGTAGAGACGGGAGCTGACTGTTGACAGGATACCAACCTGTGTGGAAATCCGGTCTTATATAATCCGTAGAGGCGATAATCTGCTCTAGGCTCATCAAGTACCCTCTGTGGAGAAAAATAAGTCAGTGATGTGTTCTCAGCAGGAAACTTTGTCAGTGGGTTGTCAGAGCTAAAGGGTGTGATTACAATCTAACTTCAGTGTAACTTTGACTCTTCTGTGTGTTTTTCTCATTTATCTCATGAGTCACAGAAACATTTTGATGATTACAGCAAAGTCTATGGCTATCTGCACTTAGCTCCACCAAGCCGGGAGAGTTTTATCCAACTATAGAAAGAAATAGAAGTCCACATTTGTGTGCTCCATATACCTAGCACATGGCCTCGGCTCTGTCTTTGCCTTTTATTGGAAACCTGTGAGATTTAGAAGACTGAGCCCTGCGTGCATTTCTGCAGTTCTGGCTCACAGCTCGCTTAGGGTGGTGTAGGAGACACTGGAGTTTTTTTTTTTTTTTTCTGTCCAACATCCATTTCCATCCTTCTAGGAACTGGATGCTTTTCTCTTGTGGAAAACATATTCCACAACCTGGCCCAGGCCCACCCTGCCACAAAGGAGGCCATATGGCCCAAGAGTGGTTTAGGAACCAACACATAACCCAAGCCTACTCTTCCCAGGACATTTCTGCAGGAATTACTGGACAATACTTTCATTCCACTGGGGTTCTGAGCTGGCAACCATCTTCCCTGCAGACAGAGGCAGAGCTCTAGTGACATTGTTTGATACCTTATATCCAATCTTGCCTGAGGTCAAAGGCTCCCAGGTGTGTAAACCCGTGGATTTCTTTCTTGGTTTAAGCTAATGTGAGTTGAATTTCTGTCCCTTGAGATTGAAAGTGTCCTGATTCTTATGTGTACGAGTCAGGAGTGAGAAATCATTTGTCATAACTCTTGAAAGCAAGCTCTGTGTACATATGTACCCGTTCCAGGTCAAAGCTACTTATGATGCATGTCTGGGCCTCAGAAACTCTCATTAGCTTATTGGGCAAGCAATTGACATTTTGGGTGTTTAAGGTTTGACTTTCTTTGATTAGCTGGAGGATTTGATTTGGCTAGATTGCCCAAATAGTCAAGATTGGGGAGAGGGAAAGGAGGAATAGGACAATGAAGTAGGGCACTTGCTGGTCCTAGGAGCCAGCCAGGAGCTGGAGCTACTGTGTGTCTAACTGCAGGAAGGGCTAGCAACTGGGGATGTTCCTTCTGGATGCCTGACATGCTTTCTGCTCGCTCACCCAAGGCTGCTGAAATATCAGTTTACCCAGAGCATCATTGCACTTTTCTCACAGTGAGACCAATTGAGAACGCAAATCTCCTGATTTCCAGGCAAGTTCTGCATTTATCAGATCACATTCCTTCCTGCCTTGAGGGAAAAATATAACCTAGCAGTCAGAAAGCACAAGTGGACACAAAATTCTGCAAATGACAGGAGAAAATGTCCTGTTGATAAACAGTGCAGTGTATGTGGTCTGGGTAGCTGGAAGCCTCTGTAGAGCAGGTGGGCTTTCTAGAAGTTCAAGAGAAGAAGGACAGGGCAGGGAACCTCTGAGCTTGCCTCTTCCCACCCAAAGTGGTGGGGGTTCTGACTCAGGGCATGCAGGTGCAGGAAGCTGTGTGGGGCAGGAGGGAGAACAGGGGAGAAGACAGAAATGAGTGTAGAAGGTAACGCAGAGTGAGGAGGACTGACTGATGATTAGGATCTCGTTCTTCCTTTCTGTGTATCATGTTCCCAGGAGGACCCCTCAGTCTCCACATGGATTGGAACAGATTCATTGAAGCTGTCATTAAGGGGCAAAGCCTGGTAGGGAGGCCATCAGGAGGATGGGACAGGGAGAGGAAGTGGTTCTGTAGGAGAACAAAGGAGAAAGTGAAGACTTATTTTTCTTTCTTTCTTTCTTCCTTTTTCTTTTTCTTTCTTTTTTTTTTTTTTTTTTTTTTTTTGCCAGAAGCTGCCCTCAAGGTGGGTAAGCAAGGCATGGAGTGCTGGACTTCTAGAAAGACTCCAGACCTTAGGCCCTGAGGGCTGGGATCAGAGGAAACCTGCTGAGAAAGTATGGGATTTCTTATCACAAGGAGATGTCACCGCACTGGCCAGTCCTGACCATGAGTGACGTTTAAACAGGAAAGTGCACGCAGAGGACACTGAGGAACATGGCCTACCCACTGTGTAGGAGGCAGACACTTTGTCTGTGAGGCTAGTACCTCTGTCTTCCTCTAGCGTACAGTCCATTTCCTCAATCACCCCTGGCTTTTCATCTAAACACTCGGCTGTGGAAGGTTCATTCAGTGCCTACGTGCTGCATGCCACATCAGTGCCAGGACAAAACTGAGCAGGGGACAGACGTGGCTTCTCTGTGCCCTTTGATCCCCTGCATCAGGTTCCCTTTTTCAAGAGCTAATGACTGAGGTGTGTGCACAGTTTGTGTTGCTAACCAAGAAAAAACTCCGTGCCCTGTCTGCGGCGTGTCATCATCCTCCCCCTGTTCCTGTTACCAGCCTCTGCCCTGCCAGATGCGGTTCATCTGGCTGCCGGAGTGGAAAGGAAGCCCTCTGGCCTGCCCCCACCCGATCAAGGTCTTCCCTCCACTCCCCCAGCCCCACCCCCACACGGGGAGAGATTTTGGAGGCCCTCAAGTCACTCAATCTATTGATTTAATGTGCAAAAACACTGGAGGGATATTACTCTAAAAATGCGTTTGTAACATATCTGAGACCCTTGTGTTGTCAGAGTTGGGAATAAATGGACAACAAACACACATTATAAATTATTTCTCTCTCATCCATTCCATCAGAACAATGAGTATGTCTGCAAGAGACACCAAGCTCAGAAATTAGACTGAGCACTGTAGCCCACGACTACCCTCTACATGCCTGACCTGATAGCATGCCATTAAGACAGTTACAAAGAAAGAAAGAGAAGCCAATTGATTCAGGTGCTACAGCAAGACCTTTAGACGCACTCTCTCCCATGGTTCTCTGAACACATGTTTACATTAAACAGGAGCTCCCAGCTCTGGGTTCCTGGGCACACAGGCAGATGGGACTTTATGGTGGATTCCTAAGAAATGTGTAAATGCAGGTGACCGAAAGTGAACTCAGCCTGAGGTCTGAGGGCTTTAGCTTGAGATAACGAGTGTTTTTACCGGTTGTTTTGTTTTGTGTCAGGGGAGGTCTTGGCAGCTCCTCTCGGGACCATAGCCTGTCTCAGAACTCTCATGGCTTGTCAGCAGCGTTTCCTGTATGGTGCCATCTCCCGCTTGGCCTCGCCTTGAAGAAACTTCCTTTTGGGTACCTGGGGCAGACGCTGCCACAACCGCAGCAGTCCTTCGCTGAGTCCTCTCTGTGGTGAGGGACCGGGGCTGCTGGCTGACTGGGCCAGTGCGCTAGGATTATGCTGGTTGACCAAGTTGGTCAGCTGAAAAAATTCCTTAAAATACTCCGTGGGTATGTTTTTATTTTGTATAGTTTCTGAAAGGATAAATATCCCAAAACATCGATGCCAGAAAAAAGAGCTCTAGGACTTTCATAAAACTGGCCATGCTGCACGTTTTTAAAAAATTAGTTAAAAGACTAGAAATTATGGTTACAAAAATATCTCCGCTAATAGTTTACTGTCTGGCTCGAGTGAGTTTAACTTTAAGGTGTGGTAGCTCTGGAAATTTATTGTGAGTCACTACATAATAACCGGCTGCACCATCAGGCATCAGCCCACACACAATTTTCCAGCCCTGAACTTTGAATGTTTCATACAAAATGAAAATAATATAGTCTTATGTTTTATTCTAGGGATGAGGTGGTTAGCACCGCTTTAGACTTTGCTGGAGACTTGTGAATGTGATGTTTCCTACCCGATTGAAATGTACTGAGGGAGTATCTAGTTTTTAGTTGGCAAACGCAGATCTCCTTTAAGAGAAAAACTGTGCAAATACAGTCTATTGTCTGTAGGTTGATTTCCTCCTTTGTGGGTTATGTGCTTGACCTGGGCCGTTGTTTCTCAAAATGGCCAACTCAGCTCTTGAAATCGTAATTACACATTTGAAGGAAGAGTGAACCAGCACACACAGATTGTTATCTCTCTGCATGCTTTATGTTCTCCTTTCTTTGTCTTGCCTTCTGTTCTCTTTCTGAGGTTGGAAGACCATCGATAGACTTTCTCCTGTGCTGAATCAAAGATGTCATCATAAGCAAGGTCATCAGTAGATGTTCTTCTTTCTCTATTCCCACTGAGACTCATCTTGAGTTTTAATAGTTATTAAATGCAGTTGGGCTGGGCCTCTTGGGAAGCCAACATTTATTATATAAACTCAGGGAAGATGATTGTTTTCCTGAAAATCTTTCTCCACCTGGGGTGTCTTCTCATCTCATCAAAACCCTCCTCAACCTTTGTGGTTCTGCTCAAATCCCTCCTTCCCTGACTCCCTTGCTTGCCCTCGTCCTATCGTCTTTGAGATCCCCATGGCACTGGCCATGTACGTCCATCTTGGATGCTTGTTCAGTGTTTTTAAATGTGTTATCTTTGCACTTATTTATATCATCTCCTTAACTAGTCTATACATTCACTGAAGGGAAAAAGATGCTTGTTCATTTTTTTGTAATGCTTATTGTGTAACACACAATAGACACCCTGGAAATGCTTTCTGATTATTTGTTAAGGAAGTTCATGTGTTTATTAACCTTCACGTGGGGACACCATGTGCGAGATCCCTGTTAGGCACTTTTTCCTCCACTGTCTTATTGAATCTTCCTAAGGATCCTAGGAGATAGATAGTATTATAGGTTTTTAGGTTATGGAACTAAGCCACCAAGAGCTTCCCTGATTTCCCAAGGCAGGAAATGGTAGAACCAAATTCAGTCTAACTCCCAATCTAATGCTCTTTTTGCAATGCCATCTTTGCAATAAGAAGGCCAGGAGGCAAAAGTATTTCTCTTTCCAGGTAGGGAAGGCTGTTTAGGACGTCAGCTCCAGAAGAGCCCCCAGAAGAGCCCCCGGAAGAGCCCTGGAATCTGTTGGAGGTGCCTACAGGGAACAGCTGCGAGCTGCTGGCAAGTTCCTCCTAGCCAGCTGGACCCACAGCCCCAGTTGGGGCTGGAGACATTCAAGTGTCTCTCTAAATTCTCTGCTTAGTTCTTCTGATTTTATCCTTATTATGCTCACTGATATCGCAGGATTCTGATGACCATGAGCAAGGAGAGTGCCTCTGAAATCTCTTTTATTTTCCCTGGTGCGTGTTTCTTTCTACTTGATGGACTTGTGTCCTTTGCACTGTTGTGCTGTAAGCTTTCTTCTAGACAGTGCTTACTGCAGGCAGGAAGGACAAAGAAGAACATCTGGTCCCGAGGATAAGAAGGCAACTCTGCAGGCACTGAGTAGGGCTTTGAAGTCCCTTGAGTCCATGGTGGGTGAGTAGTCTCACTGCAAATCTGCACGTTTGCGCTCACAGAGCAATGCTAAAACTGTGCAGCCGGGCTGCTGTGCCACCAGCCCGTGCAGTGCAGTTGAACCAGCTTGCCTGGATGGGAATTGCATGACTGTACACAGGGAGAAATGTTGGTACCCAGCAAACAGAATTATGACAAAAGAGAAAGCTTGGCTAACGTACTCTAGTGGTTTTAGGTAATTTTCCTTTGTTAGTCAATAAACCAGTCTTTGGGGGTGGGGTGAGGGGAACGTGAAAAATTTCACCCATACACGGCAGAGTTTCTCAGTGTCAAATGTCTGTCACAAATTTTGCTTGTGGTCACCTCCAAAGCCTACAATTTAAAAAAAAAAAAAAGCAGCAATTATCTCAACCAAAGTGCTATTGAGTGCACTTTCCAGTGGCTGGTCCTCAGGCTCCTTTCCCAACAATGTTTTCCTCGTGCAAAAAGCCCAAAGAAGCATGTGCGTGGTTCTGAAGCCGAGAAGTCAACTCCGCGGAAAATTTGCATGCTGTAATTGAGTTGCCGGGAATACTCAAGACATAATTCTTCAGGCTCGTGATGATCATGATTCCCTGCAACCTTCCAGGCTGGCAGTGAAAATGGCAGTCAGGCTCCTCCGGTCTCTTATAAGATTGAGCCTTTGGAACCAGCCTTCCCCTCCTCTAAACTCCCACAGAACGTTATGCTTTTCCAACTCATTTGAACGTGGGCTCATGTGTTGCCAAATGTTGTGCTGTATTGAACTATTTAGTATAGAGACATCTTGTGACCCTGGCTGCAGGGTAAGTTCTTAGAGGGAAAGAACTTTCTTGTACATCCTTCTTTGGATAAGCACTTAGTAGATGCTGAGTAAGTACTTTTGAATGTATGAACAAAGAGATAGATTTTGCATTCCTTTGGAATGTTTTGAGTGTATGCCTGTGATTTGGCCCTGTGCCTACACATGACATGGAGGTGTGATTGGCGTGAAGTGGAGGAAGGAGCCCCTGTAGAATCCTTGTGGATAATTTTCAGGAAAATTAGCCGGCCAGTCATTCCTGATTGATAAGTTAAACTTAATATGGGAATCATGAATCTTCAGAGGCTCCCTGTCTGTCCTAATGCTCAAAGATGCAATATGATTATGAATATTTGCTTTTTGTGTGTGTGTATATGTGTGTATGTGTGTGTGTGTGTGTGTGTGTGTGTGTGTATGTGCAGGGGCTACACTGGAACTTGTCATTGCATTGCGGTGAAGCAGCACACAGTTGATTCCTAACTTGAAGGAAGAGTCTACCACGTCATCATTCCATTATGCAATATCCTGGCATACTTTCTTCTATAATGGGGCACGCTTTTCTCTGATTCTGTTTTGAACCCTAAAATGCTTCTACAGTGGAATATGACTATCCAGGGTTCAGGTATGCTCAGACAGTAAACCTTGAGATGTGGAGATGGGGAAGGGTTGGGGCGATGTTTCTTGGCATAATATAGACAGAAGGCAGGTGAAAACTTCATTCTGGAAGTTTTGGATTGGCTGTCTCCATGGTCCTGAATCCCAGGGCCAACCAGAGGCACAACTTAAAAACTGGGATTTGCCTCTGAAAGTTTCTTACTTCTTTTTCTACCTACTGGCTGCTTTCCCCCAAGATAGCAGGGCCTCTCCAATCAGATGCCTCATTGCACAGATACCCTCCTTTCCCAGCTTCCTAGCAAAGTCTGTGTCCAAGTTGCTACTACTTGGACAGTTAAGGTTACCACAAGCTCAACTGGAGCCACTGGTGAGGCATAGCTTCAACAACAAGCAATGCTCTCTTGGCCAGGCGCGGTGGCTCATGCCTGTAATCCTAGCACTATGGGAGGCCGAGGCGGGTGGATCGCTCAAGGTCAGGAGTTCGAGACCAGCCTGAGCAAGAGCCCAGACCCCGTCTTTACTAAATATAGAACGAAATTATCTGGCCAACTAAAATATATATAGAAAAAATTAGCCGGGATGGTGGTGCATGCCTGTAGTCCCAGCTACTCGGGAGGCTGAGGCAGTAGGATCACTTAAGCCCAGGAGTTTGAGGTTGCTGTGAGCTAGGCTGACGCCACAGCACTCACTGTAGCCTGGGCAACAAAGCGAGACTCTGTCTCAAAAAAAAAAAAAAAAAAAAAAGAAATGCTCTGCTAGGAGGCACTTACAGAAGTGAATGCAGATTAAAGAGGTGGCTGTCAGGGTATGCTGCATTGGTCAGATCACATGTGTTCAGTTATGAGAGTCACTTTTTAAGAGGGACATTGGGAGCACATCCAGGTGAGGGTAAGATGACCGGACTGGTGAAATATTAAGACAGCGTTGTAGGAGCAATGATAGATGAATTGGGCTTTGAATTCTGACAAAAGAGGCCAGAGGTAGAGATGGGGAAGGGTTGAAGTGATGAATCTGTAGGTTAGGAGGTAAAGGTGATCTAGTTTAAATACCCTTCTGGTGTTTGATCTTAACTCCTATACTTCTCTGCTGGATGATAAATTAACCGTGGTCTGGATATCTCTTAAGGCAGAAAACTCACTACCCAGAACTCTAGAACATGGCAGCCACCTTTAAATATTTCATGTGTAATAAAACCTTCAGAAGGCAGAGCATATTCCAGTGGAGAGGAACAAGAGAAAGGCATTCTTTTGGTTCAATATAGCCAGAAAATCTCTGTGAGAAATATGAAGATGGTAGGAGTTGGCTTTGGGGCCAGGTGCAAGTTACCCACCAATGTCAAGATCTGTTACCTTTATTTATACTTAAGATTCTCTGGTTACAAGGAATATAAAACTCATGAGATAAGCTCAAGTAAAAAGAAGATTTGGGGTAAGAAACCAATGGTCCCTTTTATTGACCCTCAAGAATGAGAAAAAAAGTATAGGCAGATTGCTGGACTTGAAACTGGAATTTCTAGAACCAGGATTATAAAGAACATGGTCTCTTCTTCTACATGTCTCTGTTGCTTTAATCTTTCTTCAGATTCGCTCTCCTTCTACCCCGGCACACTTCTAGCCTCTCCCCCATAGTTTTTTGCTGCCCACATCACCACTTTTCATTCCGGCTCTACCTGAACTTGCCTTTTACCTCCCTGCTGAAAACTATCTTCTCTATATCTGTTAGTTCTAAGTCTAGAGAAACAGAGTCAGCGTGGCTTAACCCAGACTTTGATTGGCTTTCCTTGGGTCATGTGTGTAGCTATGCTCCAATCAGCCAAAGCTCAGAGGGCACATGGTCACGTGAGTAGGTGGAGACAGATTCTCTAAGAAATAGGTAAGGAAAGGCTAAGATTAGAATGTCTACTATAGGCACCATATCCTTACACCAAGGAAAGGAATAATATCTAGCTGTGGGATGTTAGCTCTTCATAAAGGAAGGAGGCTTTTGGCAAGGGCCCTTCAAATTTTTCCTCATAGGTCTCTACTGCTTTGCTTAATTTCACCCTAGAATCATTCACTCCTTTGTGCTTACACAGAACCCTCCCCCTTTTCTTATCTGATTTTGCTCATCCTTGCTTTGCTTTGCTTGAATAAATCTGTTTTTTTTTTTTTTGGTCCACAAAGTTTGGCTCTTTCTTTCTTCTTCCTACTCTTGTTCATTCTCAACTTTGGGAAGCACTTTTAAAAAACTGCTCCCGATGGACTCTGTGCTCTGCTATACACACACACACACACACACACACACGCACACACATGTATTTTTGAAAAACAGCACATTCAGAATTAGTTTCTGATGTCAACTCCTATCTTTCAGGATGCATCTTTCTTTCAGCCTGAAGTACAAAGCATGATGACAAATGAGAAACAATCATTTCACACATCCTGGTGAAATAAATATTCTTTGTCGGAACAGCGGGTGATTAGATCTTCATTTTGATATATGCTACAGTGTCTTCAGAAATGAACTAGTAAGACTTGATTTCAGAGAGAATGCAAATTTCCAGCCCAGGGAATATGTTGAGGAGACTAAAAGCCTGTGTAAAGCAGAGTAGAGGTGAACCCGCTTGGGGCAGGTGGTCTTGCATGGATGAATCCCATTAGCCTAAACTCAAGTCTAGACCCGTGTTGTAGACTAAGGGTGCCTGATTTAATATTCATGTCTACCACTGTGGTACTGTTTTTAGCTATGATGTTGATTGAAGCATTACTGAGCCATCTCCCAGGTGGAGTCATGGCTCGATTCCTATAAATCATTAATCTTGGGGAAGAAAAGCTTGATTCACAAATTAATTTGAGTAAACTTTGCTAAGTTTATGGAGTACTTATGTAAGTGGGATATCAGTTATCATCTGATATGAACAAGAACAGTACTTTGTCTGGAAGGTTTTAACCCTTGCCTTTCTCAGCAGAGCGTTTTTTTTTTCCCCTGGGGAGAGGCGGAACGGTGTTGGGCTAAGCGCCTGGCACCTGGACCCAGGCATCTTCTGCCATTTATCAGCATCATGACTTTGGGCAAAGTGCTTAGTTAGTCACCCTGTGCCTTGGCTTCCTAATCTATAACATGGGGATGATGATAATTATGCCTAACTTGGAGGATTGTTCTGGGCTGTAAATGTATTCTTATTTTTATAGATAAAGAAACCAAGGCTCAGAAAGTCCAGTATCTCTCCAAGTTCATGGCTGATGAATGGATACTTTAGACTGTTAGCCTTCAATCTGTGCCATTCTCCGCTCGCACTGCCTCCCAAACTTGCCTATCGTGTGCATCACCTGGAGGCGCCTGTTAAAAACACAGATTCCCAGACCCTTGGTGTGGAGACCAGGAATCTGTGATATTAACAAGGTCCCAGGTGGTGTCATTGGCAGAGGTGTACCAAAGCTCCTGCCCCCTGAGCTTTTCCAGTGGGATGCATGGGTTTGTGTGCAGAGCTGTTTTGTGCCCCTCTTCCCACTCACGTTTCCAACCTCCTCCTTAACCAGCCTTTTCCTTCCCCACAACTTTCCCAGTCTCCTCCACTGTGCCTTTCAGAGTGCTGGTCACTTAAATCGTGTTCTCTCCGAGATTTCCCAGGCCCTCAATGTGCCTGGTCACTTTGTTCAAGGTTTCTGCCTATGACCGAGCCTTCCCCTTTGAATTTCCTTGTATCTTCCTCTGGGTGACCCTCTGTTCTTCATTCATGGCTTTTTTACTGCCCACTTTCTTTTTCCTTTAGGTTTCTTGGGACCACTGAGATGACTACAGATGGCATTTTGTATGCAACATTGTAATGAAAATTGTAGCATAATTTTTTTTCAGAATATAGCATGACATAATAAAGTCAGTATTATTTATATTAGATGAATTAATATGTACTATTATTACAGATAAAATAATGACTGCTATATATTTGACTGAAAGTGATTATATTTTAATCTAAAGAGCCAAAGTGAGTGCTGGCCGTGCCAGTGTCATTCTTAGAGGGTCACATCATTGACATGCTGTTTCAGGCCCTGCATTGTCTTCTTTTGGCAATGCCTGGATTTGGAACTTTGGACATAGCTGCAGATCCCAGTCAATTTCCTGCAAGGCCTAATGATGGTTCAAGAAACAATATTCTGCTGAATAAACCTTGATTTCTGCAGTTGTGTAGGTCAAAGTCAAATGCACTCATCTGATGTGATGACAAATTGCTTCAAGGACTTTGGCCCACAAGCTGCCACTTGAGAAGCCAAACCTGAATTAGATGGAAAAATGAGCAGTTTTGTGTGCTACTGCGGTCTGAATAAATGGCACTCAGGAGCACCAAATTGATTGCATACCCAGGAGAGGAGAAATAATTGGGAGAATGAAGTTGGAAGCTGGTTATTTACACACCAATGTGGATTTTTCAGTTGAGAGGCACATAATTGTTCCAGGTCCAGTGGAGATTTTCTTGGAGAATAGGAATTATCTATGTTCATGAATAATCATGTCAGCTTCTTTTATTTCATTATCATTACACATTTCTTGGATTTGTCATACTTCTGAAGGTGTGTCTGAACAAACCACGTAAAACACACTGCTTTTCTTAGATAACTATAATTTTTTGTTATTTTGAGAATATATTAATTCAATACTTTTTACGGGCTCTAGACATTTTAAGGAAGGATTCAGTTCATTTTGTTTTATTAGAATGATTGAGGAGATGTCATTCAAAGATGGAGGTCAAGTTCCATTAACTGTGTGTCCTTAAGCAAATACATCACTTCAGCTGTCTAAGCACCACTTTTCTCACCTACAAAATGGAATGCCACTTATCTTCCTGGGTTGTTGAGATACTGAGTGTCCCAGTGTGTCCAAGATTTCCTGGTCAACTGTTAAACCCAGTATCTACAGATTATCATTTTTTTATGTTTGGCAGACAGGAATAGCCAGTTACTTAACATTGGTTGAGTCCTGCTGACTGGACCTGTGCAGGGAGGTAAAGGGTTTCTGTTGGGACTTGGGAATTTTGATATGACTGAATTGTGAAGTGATATCATCACATGTAGAGAACAGAGAACAGTCTGGTCTCTGTTACTGGATGGTGACTGATGCCTGTGATGGCTAGTTAGCATGTCAACACTAGAGTGGTCTCCTGGGGTTTCAGTCACCTAGAAGATAGCTGATAGCCTAGTCCTTTCCAAATGGTTTGGCAGAGAATTCCAGTCCTGTGAAAGCAGAATTCCATGGCCCAACAAATTTGAGAAGTGTTGTATGCATGATCTTCCTCTTAGAGCTAGCATGGTAAATGTGTATGGTATAAGCTGTACTTTATGATATATAGATACCAGCCCCACCTGGGTATTTAACTAGAAATTCATCAATAAAATAAAAAATTCAGTTCCTCAGTCACACTAGCTATTAATACATTTTAAGTGCTTATTAGTCATATGTGGCTAGTGGCTGTCATACTGGAAAGTACATATATAGAACATTTCCATTGTTACGGAAAATTCTGTTGGACAGTGCAGAAAAGGCTTTGAGACCTCCTACAGTAAAATAACTTATTTAACTTTGTTCGTTTCTCAGATCTTTTAATAATCGGCAGAGTTACCATTCTGCAAGACACTTTTTAGAAAGCACAGTTTGGCATCGTTGGAGAGATAGATTCCTCCACCTGGATATGGCATTCCAGGGATCTGCTCAGCAGACTCTGTCTTTACAACTCTTCAAATCCTGTTCCTGTCACTACCAGAGTCATATTTATGTGTTCTTGCCCATGTTGAAAGATTAATTATTTTGATATTATAAGACATTCCTCACCATGCTTCACATCTCTGTTAAACCCATCAACAGCCAATGTCCCCTCTGTAACAGACACGGAACTTCAGAGTTGGAAGAAACCTTAGAGAGCACGTACTTCTATCTTATTTTACTTATGAAAACAACTGAAGCCCAGAAAGATTATATGACTTTCCCAAGGCCACTCAGCTAATATAGGACAATTCATGCTCCAGATGTCTATCCCTTACTACGTCTATTGGTTCATCTTCTCTCCACAAGCTGAAAAAAAATAGCAAATATTAGTGACTAGGATTGTGCCAATAGTTATAGGAGTCTTATCTCTAGTTTGAGATCTGGCCTATCTTAGAATGGGCTCTGAATAAATGTATTCTGTATTTCTTAGCCTAACATATTTTTACAAGCTCTGACTACACACAGCCCATTGGTGAGTACATTGCCCATCACTCAATTCCTTCCTACTGCTTTATGAGAAAGTTTTGCTGATTTTTAGCAATGAGCCAGTAGTATCTGCGTGAGTTTTCATCTGCTTTTGCACTCACCTGAAGCTCCTTGGATTAGAATTTCTAGCTAGACCCTATCGGCTTTTCATTATTTTGGCCATGGGATATAAAAGCGGGTGAAAATTGTAACTTGCATAATGGAAGAAAAATTCCACTCTTACTAGTTTATGTAATAGAACGATTAACATTTGCTGTGAAGAGTTCAGTTCAGAGGTTCAGGTCAGATATGCATTTTTTGTGCCTACCGCTGTGAAGAGGAAGGTACAACATGCAGGTATCCCATAGGTTGTAAAAGGAAGACAGGTTGTCTGTCAAGGTAATGTCGCAGGAGGAACTGCCCCATTAGGGCTGCGATCTGGAATGAATATACTTCTGGCACCTTTGCTAGGATGTCAGTGGGAAAGCCCCATTAGTCATCTTTGCCAGATGGGGGCCTCTGGAAACCTCCGCGTGGCTCTACATGTCTCTATTAATAAAAACATTGAAGCCTCAGAGGTTGTGGCCACATGTCTCATCCTGCCGACTCTCTGGCCTTGTAAGGATCACAAAGAGGGAAGTGAGTCGTGGAGCCTGATCTTTGATCTTTGAAAGTTTTTAGTTTTGAAATGCAGGAAATGTCATAGTCACCATTTCTCTTGGGATAAATCTCCAGGGAATTTTGAACTTCATGAGCAGAGCCCACTCTCTGCTACCCCAGGATCTCTGAAGGAGGACTCCCCACATGGTTCTTACAAACTTACACATTTGAGAATCGCTGCACTGGAGAAATCATTCATCTTCTCAGGATGTCTTCAGCTCAATAAACAGTAATACAACTTAATTATCATCAAAGAGAGTGATGCTATTATCTTTGTTTTGCCTTCACTGAATTCAAATTTTGCCCATCTACCTAAAGAATCTGGTGTGAACATCGCAGTTAATGACTCCCTTTTATAGAGAGAAGCCTGTTCTGGTTTTCTTCCACCTGCTCCCTGTGTCTCTTTCTATCTTGTTATATGTAACCAGAGTTAGAGAAAATTCTGGGTCAAGATATGACCCAGAGAGTAAAGACGCCTGCCTGAATCTATTCTTCCGGGACATGCCGCAGGCAATGTTCAGGTGTTAGAGCAAGACCTAAATTGCATGCTGGACACCAGACTCCTTGCTCTGTTCTCTCCTGATCAGGAGGTGATGTGGCTATCAGTGGAGTTCATTTTTATGGATGGATTTGGTCAGTAAGGAGTTGCTGTGGTTTGACTATGTCCCCCAGAGATCATGTGTTGGAAAATTAATTACCTTGTAACAGTAGGAACAGGTGGGGCCTTTAAGAGGGCAGAGCCCTTGTGAATGGATTAATGCCGTTCTCTGGAGAGTGGGTTAATTATCTTGGGAGTGGGCTCCAGATGAAGGGATAAGTTTGGCTCCCACTTTCTCTGTCTCCCATGCTCTCAGCATGTGATGCCCTTCTGTCACGTTATGCAGGAAGAAGGTCCTCACCAGGTGGGACCCCTTGATCTTGGACTGCCAGCCTTCAGAACCATGAGCCAAAAAACTCTCTTTTCTTTATAAATCCCCTACCCTGTCGTATTCTGTTGTAGCAGAAAAAAAATGGAGTAAGACAGGAGCCTACCTGAGGTTGCCTGGAGCCAGAGGTTTACTAGCAGTGGGTGTAACCCTCCTCCAGAGAAGCTCAGTGTCAGGGAAACAGCCCCAGGACAAGAGCCAGGAGACCAGCGTCCTGCCTGTGGCTCACCCTATCCGCCAATGGTGATTTCTCCTTTCTGCATCTGTAGGGTGAGGTTGGTGGTAGTGGGGCAAGTTAAACTACATCTACTAAATCCAGTGGGTCCTTGATCATTTTATTCTATATGTCAGCTATAGCATTTGATATTATTGACCACTTTCTCCTTCCGAAAATGTTCACCTTTTTTTGGCTTTTGGGCCACCATTTCCATATTAGGTCAACGAACATTACTGGGCTAAGCATTGCTCTGGGGAGTCAGAGGATGCACAAGGCAGGTTTTGTCTTTGAGGTGCCCACAAGATATGTGAACAGTCTAACAGTCTATTCACTTCTTTCATTTTGTTTTTGTTTTATAACTGACTCTCTTCAACTTCTCTGTATACTTTCCTTGAGAAATGGTACTCATCCCCCTGGTTTCAATTATCATTTAGATGCTGTCGATTAAAAAATATTTCTTTTTAACCATGACTCTTTCCCTCAAGTCACAGATTTGTATTTAGGCCTGCACCCTGGTCATCTTTACCTGAATATCCCTTGGGAACCTCCAACTCAGAAAGTCTGGAACTAAACCCATTTTACTCTCATCTGCCGCTTTCCTTCTGCTCTTAAAATCCACTCCTTCTCTAGGATTTCTTATCTTGATTAAAGGCATTGCCATCCATTTAGTCACTCAGATGAGAAACTTCGGAGCCATCAGCCTCTCCCCTTTCCCAACATCTAGCTGGTCACCCAGACTGTACAACCCACCTCTGAAGGGTTAGTGGCCTCTGTCCCCTTCTTCCTCCTGTTTCCATGACTGCCCCAGCGGAGGCCTGGGTTAGCTCTCATTAGGACTTCATCAGTTTTAAGATGTATTCTACCTCCTACACATCAACATCCATCTCGAAATCAGGAAGCACCTCTCAGTTTCTGTGGGCCAGGCAGCCGTCATGAGGTAGATGTCATAATCTGTGCACGGGCGTTCAGATTTGCAGAATAGGCATCAGTCCCTTGGAAGAAAATCCCAAAAACAATGGTGGAGCCTTTTAAAAACAAAGCCTGCCTCATTCACATTCTAGGTGGCTTCTGAGTACAAAGTACTTCAGAGGAGTCAGACTCTGAGTGGGAAAAAATGTTAGATATACCTTCATCAAATTATTTTGCTTATATTTCCCTTTTTATGTATGGGCAAGGGTGATATATGATAAAAATCAGTCAGCATAGGTGTAAAAGAGCCCTTTTTATACGTATAAGAATTCTAAGTGTTAAGAAACATTGTATTGTTATTTAATTGGCAGACTTTTTCTTTCTAGAGGTGAATAAAATAGTGGTGTGACTTACAATCAATGACATCTTAGACTTGATAAAATATAGATCAAATGCAAAAGTCTCTCAATGAATACTTTCACTGGTCTTTTCAGGCCTCCCGGCCTTCATTTTTCACATTGCCATCTGCATACCCCTGCTCGATCATATTATTCCAGTACTTAGAAATATCCCCGATAGCAGAGGTTCTCAAATTTACAATGCATCAAAGTCACCGGGAGGGCTTGTTACAGCATAGATTTCTGTGCCCAAGCCCTGAAGTTCCTGATTCAGCAGAGAATTTGCATTTCTAATAAACTCCCAGGTGATATCAGCACTGTTGCTGGATCAGGGGTCATACTCGGAGAACTATTGCCCTTTGGCATGAAGTCCAAACTCTTTTATGGCCTTCAAGGCTCTTTCCCAGGGGCTCCCATTGTACATCTGCAGCAAGGTTGGTTGGCGTTCTCCCACCACTCTGTTCTCCATGATGCTTGAAAATCTCCATTCAGAGCACCGCAGGCATTCCATGATCCTGTGATATTTTTTATGCGCTGCCTGAGAACTTCTGAACGCTATTTGACTTTTAAGATACAGTTCAATGAATAAATTCTTCAGCAGAAAAATATTTCTTTTACTCATCTTTTCCAAAGAGGTAACTTTCAGGATGTTTACCTAGTAAGACCAACTTCTAAGACAGCTAAACTTAATGTTCAGGCTTTTCCAGTAATTAGAAAGATATTCTTGTGGGACTATCAGGTCACGAAGTTTGACGGGGTTTTCCAATTTTCTGGATTATCAATTTGGCAATCGTCCCTGCACAAAACACAGAATTTATTGTGAGTCAATGGAGCCATTATGATGACAATTTTAAATATTTATAAGATGTTGTAAATATATATGGTACTGAAAAGCAATTTAAATTGTACCAAACCAACAAAATCCTCCCTGTTTTGGTATATTTATAGTTCAGGCTCATAAATAATATAACAAGATAAGAACTGCGGGAAGTGGGAACACAGGCAGAGTGGGAAGACAGGAAGGTGATTTTAAGGTATGCTGTGGAGACGAAAAATCCGGATTATGGCCTGTGTTATGTGAGGGCATTTCCAGACTTGTTGCCTTTGAAAAATGGACCTAAGTTTGAATTCAAGTAAGGATTTAGGCTGTATTTTGTTGGGAAAGTTGTCACTTTGTTGAGCTGTTGAAGTCATGGACTATTTCCTGAGTAGGAAGCTTGACCAGCTTTATATGTTGTCCATGCATGTTCATACACACACATACATGCACAGACACACAAACACACTCAGATACACACACACATACACTGATTCAAAACACACAACAGCTTCAGAAATGCAGAGTTAGTGGAAATGTAATATAGGTATTGTTCTCTGGTTTGTTCACGTTTCATAAATAGAATTTTCATGCTTTCACTTGTTCAGTAAACATTGGAGTGCACAGTGTATGCAAAGCTTATGTTGACCCTTGAAATGCAATAAGAAATCAGTTTACATATAGTGAATGAATGAATAAATGCCTTTATAGAACTTAGAATACAATCGAAACAACTTAGAATATGATTATTCAATAATAGTCTATATTTCCAGCATTTCCAGAACCCTTTCCATGTGCCATGTTCATGCTAGAATTTCCACACCCTTTATCAGTTGACACAACTACCTAAAGTTAAGGATAATAAATAATAAATAAATTATTATTTCTGAGGGTATGCATGCTCAGAAGGGTTAAGAACCTCATCTAATATCACGTAGCTCATCAGTTGTAAAGCCAAGATTTAAAGTGAGTGTAACTTTATGCTATGTAGTTTCTAGTCTACAATGCTGTAGTCTTATCAGGGAAGTTGATGAGAAAATTACAGTGCTAAGTGATAAATGCTATGGGAGGGGAGTGCCGGGGATTGTAGGAGCACATGAGAGGGTCAAGAAAAAACTTTCCAAATAAAATAAGGTCTAGCAGCTGGCCAGGATTGGGGGGAAGAGCATCTGAAACGGTCTGGAGGTTTGAGAGAGGTTGGCAATGGTGGGGAATTGAGGGGAGGTCAGCAGAGTTGGAGCATGAAAGTCCCCTCGGCTAACATGAGCCATGCCTGTGTGACTTCAGTTGCCAGCTGTACCTGTAGGGGTTCTCCAGAGAAACAGAACCAATACGGCATATATAGAGATGTATAAGAGGAGATTTATTATGGGAATCAGCTCATATGATTGTGGAGCTCAAGAAGTCCCACGATCTGTTCTCTGCAAGCTGGAGAACTAGGAAAGCTGGTTTCAGTCTGAGTTTGACAGCCTTGGGGAGGCTGCTTGTACAAGTGCTGGAGTCTGAAGTTCCAAGGACCAGTAGCTCCAATGTCCGGAAGCAAGAGAAGGTGAACGGTCCAGCTCCAGGGGGTGGGGAGTGGGGTGTTGTGGGGGGCTATTTGCTTTTCCTCTGCCTTTGTGTTCTATTGGGGCCCCTTAATGGATTGGATGATGCCTGCCCACATTGGGGTGGGTGATCTCCTTTACTCAGTCTACCAATTCAAATGCTGATCTCTTCCAGAAACAGACTCATAGACATTCTCAGAATTAATGTTTTACCAGCTGTCTGGGCATCCCTTAGCTCAGCCAAGTTGACACATAAAATTAACTATCACACCAACTATACATTGGTGACTGCCAGTCTGTATCCCTTGTAGTTTACTCATAGCCCGATTGGAGCTTCAGTGTGAATGTTTCAGTTTCAACATGGTTGCAAACATCTTGTGCACTGAGTATATGTCTCATAGTTTGTGTACTCTTCCATGTAGCCAGCACAGCCCTCTGTGTCTGGTAGACACTGATGAAATTTGTAGAACAAAGTGCATGTTGCATTAAACAGTGTGAAAGGTTTGGTACTCTTTCATATGGCTGCTGAAATATTCTCTGCATCCTCCAAACAGAATTAGAAAGGAATGTAACCTTGTTGCTGCTTGTCCCTGGAGCAGCTGAACAGATTCATCTGTTCTCTGTAAGGCAGGGGTGATTTTTGTAAAGAACTGGCTGCCTGTCTGCATGGTTTTGGCTTGGGTGTAGCCTGAAGGAGCTCCTGGAAATAATGTATGTGAGCAGCTAGGGTGTGCATATGACGAAAAGGAGAGGGAAGGAAATACCTAGAAAAAGCAGAGGCTTTTCCCATTTTTTTCTTCTGTCAAAGCCACAGTTGTTCTTAGGAAGCTGAGTGTCTGATCCTATAAGGCTGCAATCCCCAACCCTGGGGCAGGGGACAAGTTTCAGTTCATGGCCTTTTAGGGACTGGGCCACAGAGCTCCATGCCCCCCCTTTCCTGCATCCATGGAAAAGTTGTCTTCCATGAAACTTAGGGGGGTATACAGCAGGAGGTGAGCAGTGGGTGAGGGAGCTTCGTGTGTATTTACAGCCGTTCCTCATTGCTCGCACCACCGCTTGAACTCCTCCTCCTCCCAGTCTGTGAAAAATTGTCTTCCATGAAACTGGTCCCTGGTGCCAAAAAGGTTGGGGACCGCAGCTAAGGTACTTTAACACTAGTCCTAGGAGATGGCCAGGTACACACTTGCACTTGAAATATTTAGCTTTCAAATATTGTCAGAATACAAAGGTGGCATAGTGTTCAGGACCAATTCCCATGATTTCAGCCTGGCAGGTAGAGTTCCTCAGGGCAGTAGTCACGGCTTTAACCCTCCCACTCAGTGCTATTTTTCATTGGCATGATTTTCATGTCAATGAAGTGCATCATATGTGCTTGCATCACACACATACCTGTGCATGTGCGTGCACACACACACACACACACACACACATCCTACACCCTGCATAAAAATGACATTTCTCAGACTCTTGCCTCTCCATGAAGTAAAAGCAAAAATAGTATACTAACATATAAATTCAGGTCTTTCCCATACTATTTTGGTAGTAATTTATGTGAGGTTTTGGTTCTTTTTCTTCAAATATGTAACCTTCACGTAAGATTTAGGTGTTGGTGATCTTGAAGCCCAAACCATCTGTATAACCAAGAGAGAATGGCTTCACGGTTCCAAATATTATTTTCCAAATGCATACAAAAGCACACACAATTGAAAGTCCTTTAATAACAATGAAAGCTGCATATCTGGCCCTAGAAACTCCCTAATGAATCAATACTTTCAGTATGAATTGACTAAAAAGAAATTTAAAATTAGTTCCAGGGCCTGCCCAATTCATTTGATAAAAACTAATTTTGTGCTCTGAAACTAAAGATCCAATAGTTAGGTTTAAGCAGCCTTAATGCTGATCTGTGACTCTTAGTGACAGTCCATAGGTCTCTCATGATGGTGTTCCATGTAGTTCCCTGGCATCCCCTGTAGCAGTTGAGTTTCATGAAAGTATCAGTGGCCTCTTTGATCATAACCACTCTAAGCCATGATAGTGTCATATTTTCATGACACCTTGTCTATGGTTGAAACCCATAATAATTTCAGGTCACATGTGAAAGATTACTAAGACAATGCAATAGCAAATATCTACCCAATAAATATACAGCAAGAATGCAGCCTTTATTTCTTGAACCTGGCATATACATGCAGTTTTTTTTGGTTTTTGTTTTTATCCATTTGACTAAGCAATTATCTTAAAATAAAACATTAGCATATTGATGATATGCTGGTGGTATGGGGAATTAACTGACAATTTTGATAGATGAAAAAAAAATTTTTTGTTCTCAATGAAACAGATGTCTGAGAAACTTTAAGGAAGTCTTTTCTTCTGCTAGTCGTTGGATTCCAAGAGCCGTAATGAACTCCCTTGGGGGTTGCTAAGTACTCTGTGATAGCCTAGTAACACTTCTGGAGCAGGTCCCAGCAAACTGGAAATGTTCCCATTCCGCAATCACTGAAGAAGCAGCTCTCTTTTTGTATCAGAATTTCTGTAGCTTGCTTTGAGTTTGTTTTTGAAGAATTGAAAGCAGCATTCCAGCTCTTTGATCAGTTGAGAGGAAGAAAGCAGACGTCTTCCTGCATGTTAATTGGGTTCCTCCATTGAAGATGAACTTTTGGAACTCCATCCAGAGGCCAGGAGGTGCCCTGCCCACTGCAACACCCCAGGCCAGATGAGGGCAGCCCCACAAAACCATAACATGAGCTTTACAGTTGCCTCTGCTAAGCCCTCAAAGGCTCATGGCTAGTATGTATTCCAGCCTGCTTCGTACAGCTCCAACTCCTGGACTCCTTTCTACCTGCTTGCATTGTTTCTCTAAGGAGCCACTCCACTCCCCATGCAGAACACACTCCTGACCCTCGGATGCTCTCTGTAAAGCAAGGTGGTCTAAAGTTATGGCTGAGATTGTGGCTCAGGACTGCACTATCTAGGTTCAAACCCCAACACTACAGCTTCCTAACTGGGAAAGTCACATAACTTCTCTGTGCTTCAGTCTTGCATCAATAAGATGGGGAGATGATAATATTAATACTACCTACCTCATAAGACTACCAGAAGATTAAATGGCCTCATACATGTTAAGCACTTGGAACATTGCCTGGTATGGAGCGGATTCTCAAAAAATATTAGTTGTTGTTCTCATCACATCCTCCACTTAATTTTGCTCAGAGCATTAACTGAAGCAGTGGAGTGGGAGATGGGAGGGAAGATTGTTTTTCACACACAGATGCAAAGCCTCAGGGCAGTGTGCACCTCTTGCCCTGTTGAGTTGTTGAGATGCCACAGGGAGGGAGGCACCGGTGAAACCCATCCTGCCACAGCTCTGAGCCACAGAATCTCCTGGGGGTGGTGTCACCTGGAAATGATGATGCTGATCAGGTGAACTTGGGCTCCTGGATGTTTCTGCAGCTTCCATGTGCAACAATAGCTTGGGAATAAATTCACACTCAGCTAGGCTTTTCAGACTAGCTATAGATTCATCCTTTTAAAAACATCAGGAAGTTCAAAAATACCACTTTTATATTCATTTGGGTATAATATCTTTTTAAAAATTCTCTTTGTATGCCCTCCTTGGATTAAAGCCATGTAGAAGTATAGTTCATCCCCTTTTAAACCTGTATTTGTGACAACTGTTGGTCAGTAACTCTCTTTTTTGTTTTGACTCTGTTCTGGTAACCAAAACATGATTGCAGTTCCAAGGTGAAGCTATGTGTGTGTTCTGTATCTGATGGAGTTCAGCTCTTGGATATCCACCACCAAGATGCTGGTAGGGATGCTTCCCTGCTTCAGTGTGATTTAGCTCTTCTGCTTGGCTACAGTCAGGATAAAGAATGATAAAAAGTGAGGCTCTGCATTCAAAATGAAACATAAAGAAATCACTTTGCCTTAGCTTGTTTTCTGGTTCTTAGACACGGTTGCTCCAACTATATAGTTGTCCTTCAACATCTGTCGGGTACTGGTTCCAGGACCCCTTTGCAAAACAAAATCCTCAGTGCTTAAGTCCTTTATATAAAATGGTATAGTTTTTGCATATATCCTGTGCACATCCTCCTGTATACTTTAAATCAATCTCTAGATTATTCTTAATACCTAATGCAATGTAAATACTTTGTATATAGTTGTTATACTATATTTTTGTGCTGTATTTTTTTATTTGTATTTGTATTATTTTTTATTTTTTAAAAAATATTTTTAGTCCTCAGTTGGTTGAATCTGTGGATGTGAAACCTGTGGACAGGGAGGGATGACTGTACTGTAAACCTTTTGGAAATCCTATTTTGTCTTTTTTTCACATTTCTATAGTGCCCTGACCTACGAAGCACTTGGTAAAAACCTCTGATCATGCTTTGATAAGTAAATGCTTGTTGAATGCATGAATGAGAAACAATAATCTTTTTTGTACCCCCTTTCTCCTTGGGTGGTCACAAGACAGGTTCCCTATACTCTGCTGTTCTCTTTCCTATCCAAGCTCATGTTCAACTTTAAACTGACTGGAGATTCGTAACAGTGGTAACTCGACTTTTGGAATTCATGGATAGCAAAGCTTAAAACAAAACAAAACAAAATCCCTGGGGGCTAACATAGGTTCCCTTCTGCTTATTCTGGTAAGAAAGTTCATTTAAAATAACCAGCATTGTGGTAGGCTGAATAACATCCCCCACCCCTAAATGTCCACATCCTAACCCTTAGAACCTGTGAATACATTGCTCTTTCTTATATGGTAAAAGGGACTTTGCAGATATGATAAATTAAGGATCTTGAGATGGTGAGAGAATCCTGGATTATCCAGGTGGGCCCAATGTTATTGCAAAGATTCTTTGAAGAGAAAGGCAGAAGGGAAAAGAGAGAAATTGGAAGATGCTAAATGATGGCTTTGAAAATGGAGGAAGGGGCCACAAGCCAAAGAATGCAGACAACCTCTGTGAACTAGAAAGGGAAAGGGAACAGATTCTCCCCAGAGCCTCCAGAGGGAATGCAGTCCTGCCTACCCATTTTGGACTTCTGACCTCCAGAACTGAAAAATAACAAATTTGTGTTTTTTTAAAGTTGCCATGTTTGTGGTCATGTTACAGCAGAAATAAAAATGAATACAAGTGTCTATATGTTCCATCATTTTATAAAAGTAAGACATTTTTAAGGCCAAAAAAGTAGGGAGGATTGGATCCCCCAAAAGCACACGGGCAACTTTGCATGATATGCAGACATACAAAGCCACGCAGGCTTCTCCCACATGAACAGGCACAGCTCTCCCTCCTCTGAGTACCTTCCATGGGCTTTCAGAAACCTGCCCCATCCATCTACTGGAGAATCTGACTTCCTTTGTTAAGGTGGAATTGAACTAGCTAAGTTCCATAAATTTAATTTAAGTCTAAGTGAAATCTATTAAGCATATTCAGATTTTATTCCAATACATTTTGGAGTCCATGGATAAAAAGTAAATGTCTGTCTAGACTAGCTTTGTAGCAGCTCACTACTTTCAGAGTCTTTTCAAATTCTTTCTTTAAAAAGATCTACATTTCTCTCCCTTGCATAAATCTTTTTGAAAAGAGTTCAGTGACAGCACCTGACAGCTTTGCTATATTCATCATGAAATATCTCCATTCCTAACCATGTCCCTAAATTGTAAGGCAGTATGAGTGTGATCAACTTAATGAGCCTAATTTTCCCTGGCAGCTCCTTGCACTGGTAGGAGGAGGGAAAAGGAGGCTCATTCTTGTGGCAGAAAATAGCCTCCCTCCCACCTAGCACGGCACACTGATTTCCTTGGAATGCTGATAAAGACCAGCCAATAGCCATGTCATCTCCCTCATGAGCTGTGAGGTCATATTAATATTACTGTGCTTATGAGCTGGAGCTCAGGAGTCAGGTAGACCTGGGTTCAAAAACTGACTCTGCCACTGATTAGCTGTAAGGTATTGGGTAAGTTCATGATCTCTCTAAGCTTCAGTTTCCTTATATGGGGTGGCCTTAGCACTAGCTCATTGTGAAAATGAAACGGGATAGCAGCCTTAATAAAAAGTCTCTCATCAGAGAAGAGCCCAGGACCCGATGGCTTCACTGCTGAATTCTACCAAGCACTCAAAGAAGAACTAACATCAATCCCACTTATACTATTCCAACAAATTGAGGAGGAGGGGATACTCCAAAACTCATTCTATGAGGCCTGAATCACCCTGATACCCAAACCAGACAAAGACACAACAACAAAAAAGAAAACTATAGGCCATTATCTCTGATCAACATAGATGAAAAAATCTTCAATAAAATACTGCAAACCAAATTCAACAACACATTAAAAAGATTATTCATCGTGATCAAGTGGAATTCATCCCAAGGATGTGAGGATGGTTCCACATATGCAAATCAATCAATGTGTTACATCATGTCAACAGAACAAAGGACAAAAACCATATTATTATTTCAATTGATGCTGAAAAAGCATTTGATATAATTCAACATCCCTTCATGATAAAAACTCTCAGAAAACTGGGTAAAGAAGGAATATACCTTAACATGACAAAACCCATATGTGACAGACCCACAACTAGTATCATTCTGAATGGGGAAAAATTGAAGCCTTTCCTCTAAGATCTGGAACAAGACAAGCATGCCCACTTTCACCACTGTTATCCAACATAGTACTGGAAGTTCTAACTAGAGCAATCAGACAAGAGAAAGAAATAAAGGACATCTAAATTGGAAAGGAAGAAGTCAAATTATCCTTGCTTGCAGACAATGCGATCTTATATCTAGAGAAACATAAAGACTCCATTAAAAAAAACTATTAGAACTGATAAATTCAGTAAAGTAGCAGGATAAAAAATCAACAAAAAATCAGTAGCGTTTCTATATGCCAACAGTAAAAAATCTGAAAAAGAAACCAAGAAATAATCCCATTTACAATAGCTACAAATAAAATAAAGTCTGTAGGAATAAACTTAACCAAAGAAGTGAATGATCTCTATAATGAAAACTATAAAACATTGATGAAAGAAATTGAAGAAGACACAAAAAATGGAAAGATATTCATACTCATGGATTGGAAGAATAAATATTGTTAAAATGTCTATACTACCCAAAGCAATCTACAGATTCAAGCCCCATAAAAATACCAATGACATTCTTCACAGAAATAGAAAAAATAATTCTAAAATTTATGTGGAACCACAAAAGACCCAGAATAGTCAAAGCCATCCTGAGTAAAAAGAACAAAACTGGAGAAATCACATTACCTGACTTCAAATTATGCTACGAGCTGTAGTAACCAAAACAGCATGGTGCTGGCATAAAAACAGACACAGAGACCAATGCAATGCAATAGAGAACCCAGATATAAATCCACACATGTAGTGAACTTATCTTCAACAAAGTTGCCAAGAACATACAGTAGGGAAAGGACAGTCACTTCAATAAATGGTGCTGGGAAAACTGGATATGCATATGCAGAAGAATGAAACTAGATCCTTGTCTCTAGCAACATACAGAAATAAAATCAAATGGATTAAAGACTTAAATCTAAGACCTGAAGCTATGAAGCTACTAAAAGAAAACATTGGGGAAATGCTTCAGGACATACAGGTCTGGGCAAGGACTTCTTGAGTAATATTCCCGAAGCACAGGCAACCAAAGAAAAATTGGACAAATGGGTTTCTATCAAGCTAAAAAGCCTCTGTACAGCAAAGGAAACAACCAACAAAAGGAAGAGACAACCCACAGAATGGGAGAAAATATTTGCAAACTACCCATCTGACAAGGGATTAATAACTAGAATATATAAAGAGCTCCAACAAGTCAATAGGAAAAAAAAATCAAATAATCTGATTTAAAAAATGGGCAAAGTATCTGAATAGACATTTCTCAAAAGAAGACACACAAATGACCAACAGGCATACAAAAAATGCTCAAAATCATTAGTCATCAGAGAAATGCAAATGAAAACTGCAGGGAGATATCATCTCACCCCAGTTAAAATGGTTTTTATCAAAAAGATGGGCAATAATGAATTCTGGCAAGGATGTGGAGAACGGAGAACCCTTGTACACTGTTGGTGGGAATGTAAATTAGTGCAACCATGGTGGATAACAGTATGGAGGTTCCTCAAAAAACTAAAAATTAAACTACCATATGACCTAGCAATCCCACTTCTGGGTTTATATCCAAAGGAGGAGAATTCAGTATATTGAAAAGATACCTGCACTCCCATGTTTATTGCAGCAGAATTCACAGTAGCCAATATTTGGAATTAACCTATGTGTTCATCAGTTGGTGAATGGATAAAGAAATTGTGTTATACATACACAATGGGATATTACATAGTCATAAAAAGAATGAAATTCTGTCATTTGCAACAACATGGGTGGAAGTGGAGAAGGTTATGTTAAGTGAAATAAATCAAACACAGAAAGACAAATCTCACATGTCCTCACTCATATGTGGGAGCCAAATATTAAAAACAATTGATCTCATGGAGACAAAGAGTAGAACGATGGTTACCAGAGGCTGGGAAGGGTAGTTGGGAGGGGAGATAAAAATGGGGATGGTAAATGGGTGCAAAAATATACTTAGATAGAATGAACAATGTTTGATAGCACAACAAAGTCACTATAGTCAACAATAAGTTAGGATATACTTTAAAATAATGAAAAGAGTGGAATTGGAATGTTCCTAACACAAAGAAATGATAAATGCCTGAGGTGATGGATACCCCAATTACCCTGATTTGATTAATTCACATTGTATGCCTGTGTCAAAACATCACATGTACCCTATAAAGATATACAACTATTATGTACCCATAATAATTAAAAATAAAAAAAATGGGTTAATGAATGGGAAACAGCTTAGAGCTTTACTATGGTACTTAATAATCATTTTATAAATGTTATTGTTTTTATATGCTTTAGGTATAACTTATGCAAATTTTAGAGATGTTGAATAGTATTCTCTGCATGCCGAAACGCCAAACTTTCTCCCTCCCTTCCTGCACTGATGTCCGATGTCTCATTTGATAGGAGGCAGCTGTTACTCAAAGGAGTTAGTGTCTCATGGATGTTCTCTGTTAACTTGTGTCTCTCTGGAATTGAACACTAGATAGATAGGGTGACAGGGGCATGGCTGATAGTTCAACGCTCGCCTTAGAATCCATGCACTATTTCTGTGGAAATCCCCTTTATGCCTGTGAAAACTTCACATATCAAAAGTTACTTCCATCTTCATTCTTTCTGGCATCTCCCCCTATCCTTCTGACCCCCTTATGGGACAAGAGCTTCATTATCTCTTTTTCTCAAGTTTACTTGAGAGACTTTTGTCTTCACCGAACTTGGTGCCCAGACCATCTGGAGGCTCTTGGAAGTGAAGGATTCATCCCTAGTGGAGCCATTAATTCCTGCCCCCGGCTCATGCCTATCAGGGACTTGGCTGTTAGCCCTCCATGAGGCTCACAGTTTTTGTTCTGTTTTTCAGACAGGCAGCTTGCCGTCGTGGAGCCCTGTGCAGCTTTTCCATCACTGCCAACAGAGGCTGCATGCCCATTAGCCCACCGTTAGATCAGTGTCATTCCACTAAATGGGACCCCTAAAAGTATCTTTTGCAGCAGAAGCTTGTCTGTAGGAAAGCATTTTGGGGATTCCAACATATCACACATTGAATTCCTCAATCTCCCTCACCCTTGCACTTTTATTGTTCCTTGGATCAATGACTGTACCAACAAATTGATATCTGGGCATCATCCTTGATTCCCTGAATCCTTACCCCTGTGGCTACACAACCTCAAGTCCTATTGCATCTACTCTCACAATCCTTCTTAACTTTATCTTCTCCTGTTCCTACTGGCATTGTTCTAGTCTGGGCCACCTCGCCTGCAATACTTCTGGATTGGCCCCTTTGTCTCGAGCCTTTCCACACATTGCAGACAGAGTTGTCTTTCCGAAACACACATCTCATCATCAGTGACTTCTTGTCGCCCTGTGGATAAACTGCATGCTCTCCAGTGGGACCTACACTAATGTGCACTGCGGCACAGTGGGTAACAGGGGGACCCTGGAGTCAGGTACTGGGGTACAAAAGATGGCTTCATCACTTACTACCTCTGGGACCCTGAATAAGGTGCTTTTCCTTTCTGGGTCTCAGTTGTCTCATCTGTAAAATAGGGATGATAATGGTACTGTGAAGAGCAAATGTGGTAATACATGCAGAGCACTTTGAATAGAGCCTGACATGTATTAAGCATTCAGAAATGTTGACTCCTGCTAGCACAAGTGCTGCACGGCTAACTGCTGACATCCCAACAGCCTACGGTAGTCCTGGCTGGGGTACTGGGGAGGGGCTTAAGTCATCTAGAAATTGAACTCTTTTCCCTTCTACATCTGCAATGAAAATGGAACTGAATGCTCTTAGAGAATGCAATCATTTTTGATCCCCAGTCTAGGAAAAATCCCGAGGAAATGACACCAGCGCCTGGAATGGGAATGTGGGAGGGAGAGGAGGAGGTGAAGGTGTGATTTAATGTATGATTTTAGCGATAGATATGATGCAATGGAGTGGTTTCTTCCAGAACTGAAACCCAGAGTGAAAGATGAATGGAATGGATTCTAGATCAGTCAAAACCAGGCCGGTTTTCTCTAAGCCCAGCATGGCACAGGGGCACTAAGCCTGTAAAAACTGACATGGTTTCTGAACTATACAGATGCTAATTTTTATACATTTATAGCCTTTATCTTGTTGCATCAAAACTTCATCATTGGGACTCAGCAGCTGTATTGACTTTTGAAAAAATTCAATATATGAACTAAATATAGGGAAAGTAATTATGTTTCAAAATTTTATAAATTTCTTCGTAATGCTCTCTATTCCCAAACTGTTTTAGGCCTAAATAAACTGCTTCAGTTTTCTAAAGAAGGTCCATTATCCTAATGACTTTAAACTGAGGTTCCCAGAAAACAAGACAGAATAAGAATAGAATTCATCAAGCCTGATTTACTATGCCACTTTTGTATATAAGTTAATTAGACAAGGCACCTTCCTTATCTATTTACATGGCTGGGATCACTCCTTGAAAAATGTGGGTACTGTACTGGCCCAGGGAAGGAAAACTAGACAAATGCAGCAAAGGGAATCTCTGTCACCTACTACGGAGGCAATACCAATGTCAATTACACGTTCACCTGTAGGATGGGAGTGTATCTATTCCATTCTAAGATTTCCTGGATTTACCTTCCAGAAGCTTCCTGTCTTTGGGATTGCTTGGTTCTCAACTAAGGAGGTGGGGCTGTCTTCCGAGAACATTTGGCAATGTCTTGAAATATTTTTAGTGTTCACAGTCAGAGGGGTGGGTGCTACTGGCATCTAGTGGGTACCGGCTGGGGATGCTGCTCAATGTCCTACACACTGCACAGGATGGCCCCTCACAGCAGAGAATTATCCACCCCCAAATGTCAATGGTACCAAGGTGCAGAAACCCTGAAATAGATGCTCCTGCCCTCACAGGGATATTCCTGGCAAGGATCCTTCTGGTACTCATTCTGAATATTTATCCAAAATATCTCCAGCTAGGACTCAGTCCAAGGAGGCCTCCGCTGGACTCTCAGGGCTACGGAAATAAATTCTCTCCAGCCCTTCCCCTAACATCTCCCTCACTTATTTGCTGAAGTCTAAAATTATTTCCAGTCTCTTTACACAATTTGAAATGAGGCTTAAATTGCGATCATGCCTGTGAAAGAGGACAGGCTGACTTCAATTTTTAAAACATTTGCATGGGGCAGTTAAAATTTTCTTGACAAGAGATTTTGATGAGATAGAGAGAACACAAAGCCCCTGGGTGGGGGTTGCCAGATTCAGCAAATAAAGCTACAGAATGCCCAGGTAAATTTGGATTTCAGATAAGCAACAAATAATTTTTAAGTATAAGTATGTCCCAAATATTATATGAGGTGTACTCGTACTGAAAAGTTATTTGGTGTTTATCTGAGCATCACATTTAATGGAATGTCCTGTATTTTGTCTGTTCACTTTATCGCTGGGTGATTAGGGGAGTGAAAGATAATTCTTGAAGAAGAGAAAAGAAGCAGAAGAGTTTGGGGGCTTCTAAGATATATTGCATCCATGATAAACTTATTTAATCTCTCTGTGCATGAGTTTGTCATGTGTAAAATGGGGGTACAAATAGTATTTACTTTATAGGGAGGTTATGACGATTAAGATGGTTAAAATATATAAAATACTGAGAAAAAATATATGACACATAAAAACTTAGTTCATGTTAACTATTATTATTATTGTTAGGACTATTAGTATTATTCCAAAACAACTGGGTTCATCTTGGTCTGGTCTTTTATCTTTTGGTTGAATCCACAGATGCAGAGCCCACGGATAGGGAGGGCTGAGTGTATTTAGAGGAATAAGTATTGAAATGAATTTTTACCTCTGTGATTTGGAAGGGTAGAAAACAAGGGAACTCCCATGACCCTTTTCTAAGGGAGTCAGGCACGTGGCTATTATGTGGTACTACTATTGGGTAGCAGACAACCTGCAAACCAGGGCACCCGTGTTGCCTCAAAAAATATGAATTGCCAACAGAAGCCATCTGCACTTCAGAATAGCCCCATGTTTGATTTCTGCCAGTTGCCAACCTGACACAGTACTTGTATTCCATCATGTCAGATATCTAAGATGAATTACAGTTGCTATGGAGAAAGAATCTATGTCAGTACAAGATAATTTGTCACACTGATTCTACAGTGAAGAATGATTACAGTTCTGGGTAGAGCAATTTTCCTGTGGATATCTGAATCTATATCTAAATGTAGCAAAGAGTTTCTTCTACACAGGGTTTTAAAAAAAAATCCTTTTCACAGAGATGCCTGAAATATTCTATTCTTCTTTTTAAAAACCTTTGATAACTTCCTCTTGCATATAGAATGGTAGAATTGTATGTGCTCACCCACCATTTGAAAGGAGGGACAGGGGAAGAGGAACCCAGAGTGAACTGAAGTAGGAAGAGAGGAGAATGAAAAAGCTTTGTCACTGAATCCAAGGGAGAAGAGAGTTTCAAAATAGAAGGGTATAGTAAACAATGCCAAATTCTTAGTGTTAGAAACCTGTTAGGAGGGAGTTCAAGAGTGAATAGAAGAATTTTGATCGAGATGATTACATAAATTGTTACTCTGAGACACTTTATCTACTCCAAACACATAGTAACGATAGCTAAAATATAAAAGAAGAAAATTCAAAAGACACATCCAAGCTCAAAAATACAGTCGTTGAAATGGAAAAAAGAAAAAAAAAAACCCCAAACCTCAATAGATATGTTGAATTATAGACTGAACACAATTAACAAGAGCGTTAGAACTTTGGAAGATAATATAGAAGAATTCACCCAGAAAGTAGAGCAAAAAGATACAGAGATTCAAAAATATGAAAAAGGAGTTAAAAGACACAGCCAGTAGATCTATGGTTTTCTATATTTCCAAGAGCAGTTCCAGAGGAAGAGATTGAATAAAATGCTAGATATTTTAAGAGATAATATTTGAGATTTTTTTTCAGAATTGAAGAGACGTGAATCCTCACAACAAATGAAATCAAAATTATGAGTACGACTAGTATGTTTTGGGTTCAATTGTGTCCCCCAAATATCTATTTTTGGACATACGATCTTTGCAGATGTCATCAAATTAAGATGAGGTCATACTGGATTAGGATGGACCCTAATCCAGTGACTGGTGACTTTGTAAGAGGAAGAAGAGTAGGCAGAAAAATTGCCCCCAAAGATGTTCACATCCTAATCCCTAGAACCCATGAATGTGCTACCTTACATGCCAAAAGGGAATTTGTAGATTGTGATTCAGGTTAAGGATCTTGAGATGAGGAGATAATCCTGGATTATCCAGGTGGGCCTGATCTAATTACATGAATCCTTAAAAATGGAGAACTTTCCTTGTCTCTGGTCAGAAAGAGTATGACTACGGAACAATGGTCAGAGATGCAATGTTGCTGGTTTTGAAAATGGAGGAAGGGGCCATGAGCAGGAAACATGGGCAGGTTCTAGAAGAAGCAAGAAAGTCAGTTATTCCTTTTGGGCTCCATGAATGAATGCAGCCCAGCCAAAACTTTGATTTTAGCACATTAAGACCGGGTTGGACTTCTAACATATGAAAATGTAAGAGAATCAATATGTGTTGTTTTAAGCCACTCAATTTGTGGCAATTTGTTACAGTAGGAATAGAAAACCAATACATTCATATAACTGATAAAATATTGGTATTCTTAATATTAAAGGACTACAAATCATTAAGAAAAATATTTTTAAACCACTACAAAATGAGAACAGGATCTAAATAGACAATTAACAGAAAAGGAAATGCGTATGGCCCATAAACATATTAAAATATGCTCA
The DNA here is from genome assembly GCA_028533085.1 of Varecia variegata. Taxonomy (NCBI): domain Eukaryota; kingdom Metazoa; phylum Chordata; class Mammalia; order Primates; family Lemuridae; genus Varecia; species Varecia variegata. Next base: position 21,599,677 of record CM052445.1, on the reverse strand, counting down.
ACTTCATCAGTAAACATTGAAATAAAAATTAAAACAACAAAACAATATCATACCACTAAGAAAATGTCAGAAAATACCAAACATTGTGGATGAGTGGATAAACTAGAATTCTCATACAGTGCTAAGTAGGATAACAAACTGGCACAAATACTTTTCAGAGCCATTAGTATCTTCTGAAAATCCTTATACCCATGACCTGGATGTTCTACTGTTGGATATATTCTCCAGAGGAACTTGCACATGGGCTCAAGAAGATATGTGCAAGAATGTTTATTAGGGTGTTGTTTGTGTTAGTAAAAGGTTGGAAACAACCTAGATATTCATCAGCAGGAGTATGTACACCTAAATTGTTGTATTCTGGCCCGAAAAGTGGTATTTCCTCATTTCACTGAGTAAAAGTCAAAGTTCTTACCATGGCCTTTAAGGTTGTACATAATTTGGCCCTCACTATGATCTTATTGTTCTTCCTTTGATTTGCTTCATTCCAGCCACACTGGCCACTTTACTGGTCCTTAAACATTGTTGGAGCTTCTGCCTTGGGACCTTTGCTTCCTTCTGCTCAAAGCACTTTTCTCCCACATTCCTCACCTCCTTCCAGAACTCGATCCAATGTCACCAACTCAATAAGACTTCTCCTGACCACTCTATCTGACATCGCACCCTTCTCCACTGCTGATGCTACCAGCTCACCTTACCTACTTTCATGTTTTTTATAGTATCTATCACCTTCTAATATGTTTTAAAATTTATTTATTCTATTACTTATTGTTTATGATCTATTTCCATAAAGAACAATAAAGTCCAGAATGGTGGGGGTCTTGGTAGTACTTCCATAATGTAGTCTAATATCCCAGAGTTGTGCCTGGTATATAGTAGAAATGCAATAAATACATTTTGAATGATGAATAAATAAAATATATTCAGAAGAATTAAACTATTTGTAAAAAGTGCAAAAATCTATAAAAGTAATATAAATTGTATATGAATACACATGTTTATGTTAGTAGTATAGCAACTTTCATCAGATTGATAAGTATGAAAATTAGGTTAGCAATTATTTGGGGGGAAAAGGGAAAATGAAATTATGGTAGTATACACAGGAGGTTCAATCATACCTGAAATGTTTTATTTCTTAAAAAAATAAGAGTTGGAGCAAATATGAAACGCTGAGATATAATAACATTGTATGATATGTATATGGGGTGTTAGTCTGTATACTGGTCTGTATGTATACATTTTATTATAATAAAATTTTCAAAAGTGACAGATAGGAAACGTAAAAGTAGGGATATCTAATGCTGACACATTTTTAAAGAAGGTTAACATAAAAAGAAGGCAAGAAAGTGAAAGAGAGGATATAGGGCTTGAGGGAGGGTATTGGTTTTTAAAATGAGAGATTTGAACATGTGTTCCTACCAAAGGGAAGGAGCAAATAGAGGGACAGGGAGGTTGCAGATAAAGGAAGGGTGAGAGATGACTAAGACTTAAACTAACTTCTGAGAAGGGTGGAGGATATGGCATTCAATTGTCCCACAAACTATTACGGAGCTAAGCTGATGGACTAGCTCTCATTAATTCATTCAATCAATAACAGAGGCCCACTGTTGGGAAAATTTCAGCCTTCTGTAGAGGATTCCCAGAAGAAGGGGTATCCCCCAGGGAGAACCAGAATTCATTCAAAGTATAAGAGGTGGAGAATGTGTTTTGGGAAGAGTTTGAGAATAGGGGGCATCAAGGGCCAGGCCAAAAAAAAGAAACCCAGCAGAGTGAAAAGGCAGTCTATGGGATTGCAAATATTTGCAACTATTTTCTCCCATCCCATTGTTTGATATAGTCCCATTTATCTGTTTTTTTCTTTTGTTGCCTATGCTTTTGATGTCATTTCCAAGAAATCATTGCTAAATCCAAGGTCATGGGATTTCCCCCTTTTTCTCTAAAAGTTTTATATAATAAGTTTTGGGTCTTACCTTTGGGTCTTCGATTCAAGTTAATTTTTGTATATGGTGTGAGGTAAGGGTCCGACTTCATTCTTTTGCATGCAGATGTCCAGTTTTCCCAACACATGTTGAAGACACTGTCAATTTTGTTGATATTTTCAAAAAACCAGCTCTTAGTTTTATATATTTAGTTTTCTAATTCTCTATTTCATTAATCTCTGCTCTAATCTTCATTTCCTTCCTTCTGCTAGCATTAGCTTTAGTTTGTTATTCTTTCTCTAGTTCCTTGAGGTATAAAGTTAGGTCTTTAATTTGAGATCTTTCTTCTTCTTAAATTGTATGTGTTTATAGCTATAAAATTCCCCCTTAGCACTGCTTTTGCTACATCCATTAAGTTTTGTTTTTATTTGTCTCAAAATATTTTCTAATCTCCCTGTGACTTCATTGACTGTAGGATGCTTAAGAGTGTGTTTTTTGATTTCTACATATTTGTGGATTTCCAGTTTTCCTTCTGCTATAGATTCTAGTTTCTTTCCATTGTGATCAGAAAAGATACATTGTATGATTTTTATCTTTTACAATACGTGGAGATTTCTTTTGTAGGTGTACATTTTTTTAAGGAAGGACAGCTGAATTGCTTTTAGGTCTTGAATATGAAAATTCAAGATATAGCTGGGTGGTAATTCATAGCAATAGTCATTTTTGTTGCATCTCTAAATGGGGAATCTGGGAAGTATTACATAACCATGAATCACAAACACAAATCCCAAGTTAAGTCATCTATTTAACAACTTTTTACTCAATGAAAATCATGTATGAGGCCTACAATCAAAGTCTCATAAAGTTGACCTTAGTGGTCACTTAATGTGGCCCCTTATGTTGCAGATGTAGAAACAGGGAGTTCTGCCTGTTCCAGAGGAATGTGTCTCAAAGGAACAAGAATTGACTATAGGTCACAGCTTGTCTTACAACACACTGATGATGTCTTTGAGGCCATCCACTGACGTCCCCACCCATGACATACACGCGCACGCACGCGCGCACACACACACACACACACACACACATACCCACTACATTTTCCTTATCTACTCAACAGTTGGTGGGCACTTAGGTTGTTTTAATATCTTTGCAATTGTGAATTGTGCTGCAATAAACATATGAGTGCAGTATTTTTTATAAAATGATTTCTTTCCCTTTGGGTAGATCCCCAGGAGTGGGATTAGTTCTTTGAGAAATCTCCATACTGTTTTCTGTAGAGGTTGTACTAATTTGCAGTCCCACAAACAGTGTATAAGTGTTCCCTTCTCTCTGAATCCATGCCAGCATCCATTGTTTTTTGACTATTTAATAATGGTCATTCTGTTCTGACAGGGATAAGGTGGTATCTCATTGTGGTTTTAATTAGCATTTCCCTAATCACTAGTGATGTTGAACATTTTGTTTCTCTTCTTTTGAAAAATGTCTGTTTATGTCTATTGCCCACTTTTAATGGGGTTGTTTTTCTCATGCTGATTTGTTTGAGTTCCTTATAAATTCTGGATATTAGTCTTTTGTCAGATGAATAGTTTGTGAATATTTTCTCCCATTCCATAAGTTGTCTATTTACTCTGTTGATTATTTCTTTTGCTGTGCAGAAGGTTTTTAGTTTAATTAAGCCTCATTTATTTATTTTTGTTTTTATTGTATTTGCTTTTGGAGTCTTAGTCATAAATTTTTTGCCTAGGCCAATGTTGAAGATAGTTTTTCCTAGGCTTTTTCTAATATTTTTATGGTTTCACATCTTACATTTAAATCTTTAATCCATCTTGAGTTAATTTTTGTGTATGGTGAGAGTTAGGGATCCAGTTTCATTCTTCTGCATGAGGCCATCCAGTTTTCCCAGCACCATTTATTGAATAGGGTGTCCTTTCCCCAGCATATGTTTTGTCTGATTTGTGGAAGATCAGTTGATTGTAGGTATTGGGCTTTATTTCTGTGTTGTCCATTCTGTTCTGTTGTTTTATATGTCTAATTTTATATCAGTACCATGCTGTTTTTGTTACTACAGCCTTGTAGTATAATTGAAGTCAGGTAATATGATGCCTCCAGATCTGTTCTTTTTGCTTAGGGATTGCTTTGGCTATTTGTGCTCTTTTTTGTTTCCATGTGAATTTTAGGATTGTTTTTTCTAATTTTGTGAAAAACAATGTTAGTATTTTGATAGAAATTTTATTGAATCTGTAGATTACTTTGGGCAGTATGGACATTTAACACTTTTGATGCTTCCAATCCATGAGCACGGGATGCTTTTCTATTTGTTCGTGTCATCTACAATATCAGTGTTTTGTAGTTCTCCTTGTAGAGATCTTTCACCTCCTTGGTTAAGTATATTCCTAGGTATTTTATTTTCTTTGTAGCTATTGTGAATGATATTGAGTCCTTGATTTGACTCTCAGCTTGGTTGTTATTAGTGTACAGAAATACTACTGATTTGTGTATGTTGATTTTGTAATCTGAGACTTTACTGAAATTATTTATCAATTCTAGGAGTCTTTAGGGATTTTTAGATATATGATCATATCATCAACAAACAGATAGATTGACTTCTTCTTTTCTAATTTGGATGCCCTTTATTTCTTTCTCTTGCCTGATTGCTTTGGCTAGGACTTCCAGTACTGTGTTGAATACAAGTGGTGGAAGTGTGCATCCTTGTCTTGTTACAGTTCTTAGGAGGAAAGCTTTCGACTTTTCCCCATTCATTATGATGTTGGCTGTGGGTTTGATATATATGGCTTTTATTATTTTGAGGTATGTTCCTTCTATGTCTAGTTTCCTGAGGGTGTTTAGTATGAAGAGATGTTGGATTTCATTGAATGCTTCTTCTGCATCTATTGAGATGATCATATGTTTTCTGTTTTTAATTCGGTTTATGTGGTGAATTTCATTTATTGATTTGCAAATGTTGAACCATCCTTGAAAGCATCCCTGGGGTGAAACCCACTTGATTGTGGTGAATTATCTTCTGATGTGCTTTTGGATTCAGTTTGCTAGTATTCTGGTGAGGATTTTTGCATCTCTATTAGGGATATTGGTCTATAGTTTTCTTTTTGTTGTGTCCTTTCCTGGCTTCAGTTTCAGGGTGATACTGGCTTTGTAGAATGAGTTAGGGAAGATTTCTTACTTCTTTATCTTTTGGAACAGTTTGGTAGGATTGGTACCAGTTGTTCTTGGTAGGTCTGGTGAATCCATTTGATCCTGGGCTTTTTGTAGTTGGGAGATTCTTTACTACTGATTCAGTCTTGCTACACATTATTGGTCTGTTCAGGATTTCTATTTTTTCAATCTCTTCTGGCTTGTAAGGTTTCTTTTGAGAAGTCTGCTGTTTGTGTTATGGGTTTTCCCTTGTGAGTTACTTGATGCTTTTGCCTCACAGTTCATGGGATTTTTCTCCTTCACTTTGACTTTGGCCAGTCTGATGACTATGTGCCTTGGTGATGTCCTTTTTTCAGTGAATCTTACCAGGGTTTGTTGCACTTCTTGTATTTGGATGTCTAAATCTCTAGCAAGACCAGGGAAATTTTCCTCTATTATATCCTCAAATAGATTTTCTAAGCTTTTTGCTTTTCTTCTTCTCCCTCAGGATACCTAAGATTCTTACATTTGGGAATTTTACATAATCTCATATTTTTCAAAGATTTTATTAATTTCTTGTGATTCTTTATTCTTTAATTTTGACTGACCAGGTTAATTCAAAAGATTATTCTTTAAGCTCTGAAATTCTTTCTTCTGTTTGGTCTAGTGTATTGCTAAAACTTTTCACTGTATTTTGAAATTCCCTAAATGACTCATTCATTTCTGGAAGTTTTGTTATTTGTTTTTTAAAAATATCTATCTCTTTAGTGAATTTTTCATTCATGTCCTAAATTTTTTTTTGTTTCCTTTTTGTGTGTTGTTTTTCAACTTTCTCATGGATCCCATTGAGCTTACTTGTGATCCATATTTGAATTCTATACCTGACATCTCAAAAATTTCCTTTTGATTGGGGTCCATTGCTGGAGAGCTAGTGTGATCCTTTGTGGGTGTCAAAATAGCCTATTTTTTCATACTTCCAGAGTTCTTATGCTGGTTCCTTCTTATCTGGGACCTCTTCCCTCATCTCAAAATAAATAGCTTTGCAGTTTGCCTATTCCCCTCTTCTGTGGATGCTGCTACTCAGTGTAGAGGGGGAGAAGTACCCTGCCTTTTGCCTCATGTATGTAAGTACCCATTGTGGTGTTTCTGGAAATTTGGGTCAGCTAGACCTCAGACCCCTGGGTGAGTTATCAGGTACTAGCAATGGTGGACTAGGTTAGGTAATCCTGGGTCCTCAAGCCCCTGGGTGGTATGCTTGAGTCCTGGGGGAACCAGACTGAGACTGAGCTAGCAAATTTGTCCTCAAGCCTCCCTGAGTTCAAGTATTGGGTGTGATAGGGAGGGAAGTGGTGGTCTCTTGCTTCAGAAGAATGCTCAGTCAGAAGGGCAGATGCACTGTGAGTCTGCCACAGGATGGGTGGCCCCTCTTGGTGAGATTAACACAGGCAGACAGTTGTGGGGTAGCTGAGCTGCCCACACCTCCCTCTCTCAGCAGTGACAGTGGTCTCTGTCCTTTGGGAACACAAATTCCCAGCTCCTACCCTGGCACAGCTGCACAGCTGCACCATTTTAAAGTCCCACCAACAATGGTCCTAATTTCTCCACATCCTTACCAACAATTGCTATTTTCTTTTACTTTCTTTCTTTCGTTTTTTATTTTAAATAGCAGCCATTCTAACAGGTGTAAGGTGTAGAATTCTGAACTTTTGAGTCTCTCTCAGACTTCTTTCTCATGATTGAACTTCTGTACAATTTTGATTGTTAATTATTGTGTTAGGATCAACTGCCAACTTCCTATTTAGGATTGGAACAAAAATTCTACAGACAAAATAACTGAGAAAAAATGACATGCTTCCTAAGCAAGAGAAAAAGATTTGAGAGATATTACATTGTGTATCAGTGAATTATTCCTGAAAAGCTTTAAAGTAGGGCAATTATCCTGGATTACCCCAGTAGGCCAGTTGTAATCACATGAGCCCTTAAAATCATAAAAAGAAAGCAAAAGGGAAGTCACGGGGGTCTGAAGTATGAGAAGTACTCAATTCACCACTGCTGGCTTGAAGATAGAGGGGGCCTCATGGGAACCATGAGAAAGAAAAGAATTCTGCTAACAACATGAATGAGTCAGGGAGTAGATTCTCACCAAGCCTTCTGGATATCTGACCTATAAAACTGTGAGATAATAAATGAGAGTTGTTTTAACTGCTAGGTTTGTGGTAATTTATCATGGCAGCAATAGAAAAACCAAAATACCAGATATTAATTATTTGTGTTCAAAACAGTAGAACATTTTCTTCAAATGAAATACTTGGATCACTGCAGAGCTCCTTTGGTCAAATCTGAGGAGTGGGGGTATGTGTGACTTCACTGAACATCCCTCCCAGGCAATGCCTAAAAGCACTTGAATAGATTCAGGTGTACACATCTCATGAGTGATCCTCACCGTTGATCTCAACACTTAGCACAATGCACTGTGTTCTTTGTTTTACTTCTCCATTTCCCCCTCTAGATTGTACACTCCATGAGGGCAGGGACCATTTCTTCTTAATTTTCATTCTCCCAGAGCAAAACCCAGGGTTGGCACAAGGTGGGCACTTGGTTGATATTTTTATGAATGACTACTAAGTGAGTTTGACAACCAACATCTCTGGAGGACAATACTGGTTATGAGTGGAAGCAAAACAAGGGACCAGAGTCATGGCAGGGAACAAAGGGAAAGAAACAATTTCAAGGACAAAGGAATGTAGATTTTAATACTTGTATAATTATTGTTGGTTTAGAAAAATTTCCCTGATGCGTCTCTCCTACCCGTACCACCAGCAGTATCAATTTCGGGAAGTAGACTGACCACTGCATAAGTGGCTTGTGAAATATCACATCGTAGCTTACATTCCCTACAAATTGAATAAATATGTTTGTGTGTAACTTACCCCCAAGGACGATTCTCCTGGCCTCCCTGCAGCTGAAATCAGAATTGGTATTTAGTAATCTCATGGTGACTATGTTCTCCCTCTGGGAATGGAATACCCCATGGCTGACACCCCACCCCCATGAGTAGAGGAGCTGAGAGACAGACTGGGTGCAGCTGGGTGGAATGTGGGCACTTCAAGTAGTCCAGGGACCTCGGTGCAAACTCCAGGAGCCTGGGGATGGCCTGTGAGGCTCCAGCACAGCACCTATAGCTGGTAACACCCCAAAGGCAAGGCAGAGGCAGGGGGTGTGAAGATGCTGTCTAGGAAGGTGAGCCACAAGCATAAAGCAATTGGGAGGAACCCCAAATACTCACACACCCAACTAATTTTTATGAAGACTGACTCTGTCTCGAAAACCAATTAAAGAAATGCCAGCCCATTCTCTATTCCCAGAGCAGTTCTTACTATTTTGGTCACTGTAATTGAGAGTAAAAATAATCTCTGCCGTGCCTGAAAAACAGTCACTGGTTTACTCTATTTTAAATGATGTAGAAAAACATGAGGTAAATGTTGGCCTTCTAGGAATGGCAACTGGCTGTATCCAGTTTCACTGGTTATACTGTGCAGTTTGTGATTTCTTGCTAGCGAAGTAGATCACCGCATGCTTTCAGGGGTTTTGGTGGCCCCAATACTGGGGTGGAGAACTATTAGCAGGGGTGCATTTTATGACTTCAATGTAGGTTGTGAATCTGGGTCAGCCATTTTGATGTTCAAGGTCTCAACTTGCTCTAAATAAAAACTGAACAAGCCAACGGGGAGATGAGAAGTGGAGGAACTTGAAAGCAATTGCTTTTTAAACTAGCTTCTGGACTTTTCTTATTTGATCAGTTGATCATTTTGTCTATTTTCCACGAACTCTAAGTTTTATGCTGAGTCTGAGACATGAAATATGTCTTCCGTATATGGGCCGATCCAGGTTTTTTGGAACTTGAGCCTTAAATTATGTTGGAGGCTCTTTTGAAGAAAAAAACAGAAAAGTATCTACTCTGGCAAATTGTACAAAAATATATGACCCTGTGAACACATCACCCCTTCTTAGGGCTCAGGAAGGGTTCTTGTGCTGGGGGGTGGCCCTGAATCTTACACTTTTGTACTTCCTGGTAAATCCATCTCTGCATCTATAGAAGAAGGGGATCACGTTGCTCCCTGAGAAGGAAGGAAAGTGGCAAGAACCACAGACTGTGTTAGTCAAAACAGACTTAAAAATGAATCCTGCCATTTTACAGATGAACAGAGGAAGAAACTAAGGTTCAGAGAGGATAAGTAACACCCAATGTCACATATATAATCAGTATTAGAACCTGTATCTTTTAACTTCAATTTTTCTGACTGATGTGTCTGTGCTATTTCTCAGGTTAGCTTATAAATCCAGAGCAAAAAATTGGGGTGACTATGTTACAGTCTATTTTTCCTTACAGAGGTTCTGTATATAGAAAACCAACAGGGAGGATATAACCAGGTGACTCCACACCCAGCAGAATCTCTGAGAGAGGGAGAATGGGAGATTCGCATCATCTGATCCCCTCCTGCCCTATTTTCAGAGGCTTACGAGGTGGACTGCATGTCTTCTCTTTTTTAAGTCACGTACAAAAGGACATTCATATCCAAATGAATGTTGTCCTCTTGTTCCCTTCAAAGGAGGTTCTTATTCCAAATTGCTGCTGTCTCTGAACTGTTTTTGGAAACTTCTTTTTGGACTAACATTTTTGTCAGTTGGAGTCACCCAAGAAAGTCAGTACCTTGGACAATTTCCTGTCTTCCCTTCTTCTCTCTTTCATTTCCATCCATATTTTTAAACTAAAAAAATATATTATCTAATTTATTTACCAGGTTTGGTGCTGAATGATTTTTGGATGTTTCCCAAAACCAAACCCATGATTAAAGGCTTAAGACTTGGTATCATGAAAATATTGAAAATAGTTTGATATGGATTCTGAAGAGGACTATAATTTTCACCTAAAACCTATGGGAGAAAGTTAAACAGTGGGTCTTAAGTCCAAGGTAGGTAGGATTTATATCTTCTGACATTAAAAGGACCTATGCAAGGTGAAAGGATATAAATATTTACTATATGCCAGGCGTTGAGCTAGATGGTTTCATGCACATCATTGCATTTATTCCTCCAACTTTAGGGAAACTGAGGCACTGAGAAGTTAGAGTACTTTCTGTGGTACAGCTGAGATTTGAACCCAGTCTGCTGGTTACCAAATCAATGTTCTTTCTCTCAGCCACCACCCATTACCCTGGGCAGTCACCCACATGTCTGTATTGAATTCAAGGAGGGTCTGCCATGCCCAATGTGCTCCCAGTGTAGGTTATAGTCAGGGAAATGAGGTCACAAAATCAACCCAAGAGAAGTGCAGGCCCAGGCCACCTGGCAGCCCTCAGGGAGAGCCTGTGAGCCAGCAGTTGCCCAAGGACAGCTCTGGGGAAAGAGGTGAGGCCCTTGCTGAGTTTTTTTCCTGCCACGGAATGGTTTGAAGCCTGTGTATATCTCTTATCTCTTATCTGTTTCTCCCTGTCTTCTCCAACTCCCTCTCAGGTGTGGTTCTTTCTGTAGTTGTCCACATCCCTCGCACTCCTACCAGTCTCTTCTTCTAGAATAATTTTATACTAATGCCTCTAGACATTGCATTGCACTTCATTTCAACATTGCCTCTACCCTAATTTCTATCCTCTGCACTCCTACTGTTCTTTACTTCATTGGAATAAGAAGCATGAGTAATGACCTATAGCGAATAGGACTGGAGCCTTCCCTCAGCCAAGTCCTTCCCCATCATGCATCGAAGTGTGGTGATGCTGAAGTTTAGAGAAGGACATTTGGAGATCAGCACAGTATTATTCACAGAGATTAAACTCTAGATATTTAGGTCAACTTTTATTTTGAGGACTGGTTCTTGTGCTTTCTGTACATGGTTTTTGACATTCACCCATATTATTTATCTTGGAATGACCCATATACCTAAATAAAGATCTTTGGGAGAAGAGCATCTCTTCAACTCCTGCCAGTGTCAGCAAATAGGAGCACGTGGGCTTTATACTCAGGTAGACCTGAGTTAGAGGAAACTAGGCCCATCATCGATTGACTCTGTGACATAGAGCAAATCACTTAACTTCTTTGAGTCTTGGTTTCCTCGACATAACAGTTATCTTACAGGACTGTGTTAAGGGCACAGGTTTTGAAGTTAGATCAAAGTAGGACTCCTAGTCTGCCATGGTACTGGGCAAGTTGACTTCTCTAGTCTTGTTTGCTGCCTGGTAAAATGGAAGATACTTACTTAGAGGATTGTTATGAGAATTCAAATAGATATTGTATTTGAAGCTCTTAGTCTAAAATATGGCACAAAGCAAGCACTTAATAAATTGGTGGCTATTCTTAGGATTAATGAGATGGTAATATGAAGTTCTGAGCACAATGGCTAACCCATAGTTGTTTCAGTAAATGTTAATTGCCTTTCTTCCCTCCCAGGCAGAAGCAGCAAAGTAAATTAGATAATTCCTGACTGTTCCCCCTTCAAGCTAATGCGCATACGATTTACACTCTTCCATGCCCCACCACTTTGCATCTGGTGACACTTCTTACAAGGATGCATATGCCATGAGGACTGGCACTATGCTTTGAGAAAATAAAGAGCTGTTTACATCCCATAATTTCAGAAGCACTGCAAGCTTTGTTTGCCTCAAATGCCTGTCCTTTAGCAGACTTCTTAGAGTTGCAATAGTGCTTTTTCAGGGCTCTCCTTTGGGTTGCAACATTATCTCCAGAAGGTTTTTGTTGAAGTGCAGTTGTCTTGCCTGCATAGGATAACACGTCCCTTGCCATGCACACGTTAACATGGCTTTGTCCAGGGAAAGGCCCTGCAGGATTAGAATATGGGCATGGTGAATTTTAAGACAGGAGAACAGTAAAATTTATTTTTTACTGGAGCTGTAGAGAGCAACAGTGATGGGCTTAAGCAGTCAGGAGTTGCCCAAATGGGCCCAGGATGGGCTTGGTCTGTTTCCCCAATTTGCTTTGGAACCTCCCCATAGCAAGGAGCAGAGCTTGAGCAGGCCCAGCAAACCTCTCCCTGGGGATTTCTAAGGATGCATGGGAGGTGGATTTCCACGACGTGGGCACTGCTCACTGAGACTATGGCAGGAGCAGATTATGGTGCCGGGGTCTGATGTCGCTCTGTCATGGTGTCTAGTCAGACACAAATTGAAGACTGCAAAGCTACAGTAGATGTTTGTGTGAAATGGGTCAGAGAAAGAACAAACAGCATGATAGAAATGCAAAGGGAGGCTAGACTGGGTCAAGGACTGAAATAACTAATAACCCACAGAGATCACAGTCCATATGGGCAGATTCAAAAACCAGAGGAAGCGACGTAACTCCATTGTCACACCGAGGTGGAGAATCGAGACATCTGAGGGTAGGTGGATCACAAATAAATAAGAAATAGAAATACAAACAGATTTTTTTAACCTTAAGAAACAGTGGGGTTGAGGAACGGCAAGCTATGCAGACAGAGTCCTTTTTGTATTTAAACTCTGGCATTTAAATACTGTAGTAGCAAAACCAGCACTACGTTAGTAAGTGAGGTTTACATACTTTAGTGTTTCTTTCTGAAGGCGTTTTATTCACCAGAGCTTAATTACTATTATTTAAATATTTCCAAAATTGTTGTATAAACAGGGATGTTACAAATACTTTGTCATTCCCCGTTCACAAATGGGGCATTGGAGGCACAGCTAGATTGTGACTTGTATAACAGACGTATGTGTTCCTGGTACATCTGTCTGAAGCCCAGTGTACTGTTCAGATGTGCAAATATACATACATATCGTTACAATTAATTTTCTATGGAAGGGGCCTGGTAAGGCAGAGAAAAGGTTGCTTTTTAACTATATTTATAGCTACTGGGGAGGGATATTGTTGGAATGAGAGACACATAGAGAGTAAATAACTCTACAAAATGGAGACGTTGAAGGTCTTTCAGAGCTACACAGATTAGAGATTGATCCTTTCCTGCCAAAAGTTAGGGGAAGCTTTAAAACCCTTCCTCCTACCACAGTGAGGCATTTCACAGCGGCCCTTCCATAGACTCAAAGGAGAGTTGTGTTTACAGCATTTGCTCAGATGATAGTAACCAATAACTGACTACCCTGCATTGTCTGTCTCGTTATGTAACCGTAGTCTATAAAGCAGCAAATAACAGATATGGTTAGAACCAAGGAAATAGCATGGTTAGAACCAAGGAAGTAGCAGATAAAAATAGATATGGTTAGAATCAAGGAAATAAAGATTCTGCATTTAAAAATGAAAGAAGCAGCTTTTGAATACTTGCAGAAAGGCCTGGGATTCTCTGCAATTTGCACATAAATCCTGATACCATCCAGTGATATTCAGTGTGGGTTGTAGGTCCAGGTGGAATGTAGCAAAAACCAGCAGATGACCCCATAAATAGGTCATCAAAGAACTAGCACAAGGAGAGAGGACTCATTCTTGGCCACACTTCTTAGTGGGGAGAGCTTGCTAGTTAAGAAGAATTAATCATAATTAAATGAGTGCTGTGGTTGTAGGTTATATAATGTAAAATCCTACTTTAGTTCACCTGATAATAAACTGTATTTAATTAATTATGTAATTCTATGTTCTTTTGTGGTTTTTACAAAGTCCCAACTTAAAAAAAACCTTCTTTGGGTATTGCTAACCAGTAAATGCAACTGTTGACTAGGGTCTAGATCAGGGGTGGGGAAACTTTTCATGTTAGAAGGCTGCATTAATTTAGCTGTAATCAAATAAGGCCACATTCGAGAAACTTCAATTAGATAGACATAAAAATGTACATTATTTCATAAAAATCTAACTACTAGGTACTTAGTAATTAAAAAAAATGAAAACTATTTAATTTTAAAGTTAACTAATCTTTTAATGACTTTGTTGTGTCTGCTTTTTGTTGGAAAGCATTTGTTTATTTGGTTGCAGCATGGAGGTCCACACTTTAAGTTGATCCTCTAGATGGATATCAGTCATTTGTGACCTTAAGGATGTCTTGATTTGGGTTAAGTAGGAGTATATAGATTCCCAGGAATAAGTGGTTGAAAAGCAAAAGCACTTTTTCAGGCATGTTGCTTGAAGGTGTGGGTATTCTACTGCATTTTTCCATATTTCAACTGGATTTTTCTTAGCATCGAACAATGACTTTAAAATGTCATCTACTGAGAGCTCAATCAATTCTATCTGTAGTTCTTTAGGTGCCTTGGTGGTATCAACTAGGTGAGTCTGAAATGCTAATCTGAGCGTGATGTCATGACTCTCAAAGTCAGTGAAGCTTTCATTGCATTCTCCAATTTATAGGTCTATAACAGTGTTACCAAAAGCTTGGCACTTGCCCACAAGGCTGCATCAGAAGAATGAGGACAAATGGTTAAGGAGAAGGAAAGAGAAATTTATTCATTTGCCAGCAAAGGAAGAAAATGGCAGGTTATCTTTTCAAAGTCCAGATTCCTGTATATAAGCAGAAATACAGAGCTTTTAAAGGGAAGATCCTCAGTTCTAGGCTATTGCTGTTTAACTGAAGTTAATTATTCTGATTGTTTCATTTCTGCAGAAGACAAAGCTGTGACCTCCACTCACCTGGTTGACCCATCCAGACTTCCACCAGCCAGGTGGGGTGGATGGCCTGGGATGGAGCCAAAAGTTCAGCTGAGCTATCTCCTGTAGCACAGAGAACAAAACACATTCCCCTGCCCCTCTGCACCACCTGCCTGAAGCAGGGATGCAGGACTCAGTTCCCAAAAATCTTGGGGGAAGTTTAAAAGAGACAGAAAACATCTTTTGCTATTTTTCATCCAGGCCATTCTCTCTGTTACAACAGCTGTATATTCTTCAAGTGATTCAAATATATCATCCTGCTCATCAGTGACCTTTGCTAACTGGAGAAAATGTTCATCTGATTTCCTTTTGAAGAAAAAGTGTTTTGAAAACATATAGCTTTTTTCAAAATGTTTGGATTTTTTTTTGCCACGTATCATATATAGACTTAGTTTTCCTTGCAAAGAAATATTCAAGTTGTTTTGATTTAACATGGTATCACACAGAAATGCTGCATTCCTATAGAAATCTTTCAATAATTCACATTGATGATTCTGTTCTTCATAAAATTTAACTATCTGTTCTTGCAGAGATAAAATGTTAGCTAACACCTCTCCCTGCAATAGCCAATGCACTTTAGAATAATATGGCAAATCCACACTGAATACCTCATCCTCCAACTTTAGCGTGTTAGGAAACTGATAATGCCATGATGCATTGGCATGAATATAGTTAACAATACTTACCAGTTGTTGCAAAGTGTCACTTAAAATAGTAGCTTTAGTACAGAGATTTTGCTGATGCAAGATACAGTGAAAAGAAATGAGAGAATCTGGATCTATTGATACTTTTTTTATCTGTTCAGTAAACCCTTCATGTTTTCCTGTCATGGAAGGTGCACCATCTGTTCATACACTCACTCAGTTTACCAAATTCAGTCCAACTTCACAACATTTATCTTGAAAGTTGTTGTAGGTATCTATTCTTCGTGTTGTTTGCAAGAATGCCCAAAGCGAGTAACTCTTTGTAGCAAAGAAAATCTTCTGTTATGACCTGAATGAAGTATAAAATCTGCACGGAGTAAGTAGTATCAGTTGATTCATCCAAAGCAATTGAATAATATATATTTTCCTTTGAAGTATTGCACGAAGTTGTTCTCTTGAGTTGAAGGCTAACAATTGATTCTGCTGATTGGTTATGGTACTCCTTGAAAGAGGCAGTTGTTTGTACTTTGAAACGTTACCAGGGTCTAAGCATTCTACAACTTCGACAATACATTCTTTCACAATTTCTACATCACTGAATGGCTTCTCTTTTTCCCCCCCGAGTATATAAGCCACTTTATAAGTTGCTTCAATGGCATCATTTCCGGGTTTTATTGCTGCTTGAAAGAATTGTCTTTGCTTTTGCTTTTCATCTTTTAATTTCCTCAATACAACCTTTTGTATCTCTCCCTCTAATTTAAAATACTTGTGGTCCTTATGAGTGTTACAATGCTGATGAGCATTGAATTTCTTTAAATGTTGATATTATTGCAGTATCACAAAGCAAGCAAATCATCTGTAGCAGAAACAAGATAATATTGTAATTCCTAATCCTCCTTAAAAAGTCTGTTTTCTTCCTTCAGCATTCTCTTGGTCTTCTTTGACATGATGGGCTGTGAAATAGACAGAATTAAAAAATACTGTGGAACCATGCAACTATTCACAAATTCCACTTCAAACAGAAACACAGCACACCGTTGTCAAAAGCTTATAACAGACCAGCATACTTGATCTCCATAAACTCTCACCAGGCAGCCTCCTGTGGTAGTGGTGCTGGTTGGGTGGGGGAAGTTAGGACTAAATCATGAGCATAGCAGCTGTCAATTTAGCCTTTATGGCTCACTGATGTTCTAATTGTGCTGGTCAATCTGGGAGGATCATTTCATTGAAACTTATTTTATTCTTTGGTATTTTAAATACATTCATTTTAAAGCTAAAATAAAAATATAAAAGATGAGCTAAAATGTATTAATAAAAATAAAAGGATTTATTCTGTGAAATTTGGATTCAGTCAAAAGGCCACACTTAAGGACCTAGAAGGCCACATGTGGCCTTAAGGCTGCAGGTTCCCCACCCCTGGTCTAGATTTTGACTTTTTATGTTGTAGTTCATGTTCATTGACTTGGAGAGATGTTCAGAATGTATTGCCAGAAACTTAAGCAGAGTATAAAACACCATGTATGATATGATCTCATTTTGTAAAACAAAAATCAGGCAAACAAAATGCTAAATAGCATTGTTTATTAGTGTTGGAAAATGGGAAACAACTAAACATCTAACTGTGAGGCACTGGTTAAATATAATAAATTCAGACATATGCAGCCATTAAAATATGTTGTTGAAAAATTTGTTGACACTGATAATATTCATAACTTATTGTTAAGAGCAACAAAACATGATCCAAAACAGTTTGAGCCATTTTTTAATAAAAGGAAATTATGCATAGACAAAATGTTTCGAAATACAAATACTGATACATTCACATGCTTACTCTGAGTGGTAAGATTACAGTTGATTTTTTTATTTTACAAAATTTAAATAGACTTTATTTCTTTAGAACACTTTTAGATATACAGAAAGTTGAGGAGATAGTACACAGAGTTCCCATGTATCCCACACCCAGTTTCCTCGGCACCAAGTGAACTTGTGGTTGGCAAATTTTTTCCTTAGCAAGTTTCAACCTGACTCTTCAGCACGCCTCTCACTCCCTCCTGTCACTCCATTTCCATGTCTCAGACAGCTGGAAAGGTTTAAGATACAGCTTCTTTATGAAGGCAGTTGCAGTTTAATAAAAGATTCCTAGAATATGAAAAGGGTCCGAGTTTCCACTATGGTGGAGTTGCAGGTACCTGGTGGAGAGGAAGTTGGGGTTGGATAGAGGAGGCAATGTTCTTCTTACCTCTAGATCTAATTCTGCAGAGTGACTATTCCCTGCGTGAGATGCTCATACGAAGACTCATCAAAGATATGCAACTTATAGCTTATCAAAGGAATAAAATCAGTCATCTGTCAGAAACTGAATTCCTTATAGAACAGTTTTCTTCCTGACTCTGGAATCTGCAGTTTTTGCCTTCAAAACCCTGTTTCTTCTTTCCTTTCGTAAATAGCAGCCTGATTTTCCTTCCGCGACTCCCCTTTTCTCACTCTCCCCTGCTGTTCCAGAGTGTCTGTCTGACCAGACACCTAGATTCAGGCTGCTCCCTGTCCTCCTACAGGTGCATTTGGGATAGACCTGTGACTCTAAGTGAGCCAGTGGGAGCTTGCCTTGAGATTTTTGCCAAAGCTCTTAGGAAAGATGACCTTTCTGCTGTGGTTGTTATGCTGATAGGACGTCAGCCTGGAGTCGCCAGGGGTCATCTTTATTGGTACTGAGAAACACTCTGTCTGAGAAGGAAGCCAACACAAAGGAAAGCAGATCTGGGAAGTGAAGCGGAACAGATTCCTGAAAATAATGTGTGAGCGTCCTGGAATTGACAGGCCAACTTTAGCTCTTAGACTTTCAGTTACATGAGTAACTGGCCAGTAAAGCCTTTTTTTTCCTTAAGCCAGGTCAGGTTATATTTCGTTACCACAACTAGAAGACTCTGGACTAAAAGACCCTCTTAAGATCTTATTCCCCCTAAATAAATTAACTATCTTTTCACTCAAGTGTTGACTTCAGTATCCTTTTCCTATTTCTCAATGTTATTTATTTTATCTTTGGAGTCTTATATCTTGTTTCTTAAAAAGAATAAAGATAACCAGTTAAAAATTCAGTCAAGTCACTCATTTAGTTTCATGTAATCTATACAGTTTGTCTCCTTTGTGATGTAATCAAATTCAGAATACACTGAAGTATTGACCATATTGAAAATATTCTTGTGATTAAGATATAGCTACAACTTTGTGACTTTAAAAAATATCGTTCTGGCTGGGCACAGTGGCTCACACTTGTAATCCCAGAGCTTTGGCTGGCCAAGGCAGGAGGATCGCTTGAACCTAGGAGCTAAGACCAGCCTGGGCAACTTAGCAAGACCCTGTCTTTACAAAAATTTTTAAAAAAATAAAAATTAGCCAGATGTAGTGGTGTGTGCCTGTAGTCATAGCTACTCTGGAGGCTGAGGCAGGAGGATTGCTTGAGGCCAGGAGTTAGAGGTTACAGTGAACTATGATTGTGCCATTGCACTCTAACCTGGGCAACAGAGTGAGTCCTTATTTAAAAACAAAAAAATCTTGCTCTATTTTAAAAAAGACTGTTAACCAGTGTTTTTGCCAGCAGTTTCTCAACTATCAGGAAATTCTTTTGGTCAGTTGCCATGGCAGCAGTACCAACTCAACTTTCCTGATTTTAAAATGGCATTTGCCAAATAAGTAATCAGCCTCTTTTCTACCACATCCCAATCACTGGACCAATGTAAAACAAATGAAACTGAGTAACACGATATTATCCTTTGCACCTGAAGAAATACAAGGGTGATAAAATTGCTCCCAAGAATTCACACAGAGTAGGGGTTGAATGTTTGGACATTTCACAGCCACTTAAAACTTAATCTCAACCCCAGCACTGCTACTTGCTGTCCGATGGAGGAGAGCTTACTAAAATCTCTTGTGATTTAGTCTCATAATCTAAGAAGCAAGACTAATAATAGAATAATTACCTAATATAATATATAATACAATAGTATACCAAATAATTGTATACTAATACAATAGTATATCAAATAATAGGGCTGGTGTGAGGTTAAAAGATCTGGTCCATAAAGTGTTAAACACAGTGGCTGACACAGAGGAAGTGATCAGTGTCAGGTGGTTATTTAGATATGCAGTTGTGATCACATCTAGAATTCCGTATATGCTTAAAATGAATACTTACATGAAGTCTGTGTATTAGAGACTTTGCAAAGTATCATTTGCAAAAGTATCATTCTCTTTTGAGAATGATAGATATGTGGAAAAATGCAATGAAGGTCTAGTTTGGGTCAATTATTCATTGTCTTGCTGTTCTGAAATTATGACTAGAAGTGTTAATAAAAGAATCAAACCGTAAATGACCATCAGGAAATATTGCTATAAACTTTTGACTTCTGCCACTATCCTTGTTGAAAGGGCTCATCAAACACTCTTATGTGTTGCATGGTGCATGTTTATTAATTTTTTCATTGTATTAAAGTTAAAATTTAAAATATATATCCTCAAAACCATTTATACTTCATGAACCTATGTCAGAAAATGATTTTCAAAACAAGTTCTATCACATGTTGACCTTTCTGAACATAGGTCACTAGAAATCTAATCAGCACTGGAACTACTGCAGTATTTCTCATATTTTATTCTGAAAGAACAACAAATGATTTCAGGATGGTGCTGGCCCATCTTTCCAAAACTCTTTGTAGTTGCATGATCAGAGAGTGTGTAAGAATTCAAATGATAAGTCATAACGGAGTTGGAGGATTTCTTCTTTGGTGATGAGATGTTAACATGAAGGAATCTTGGTATGCCTCCAATCCTTGAAGCTATTGCTTCTGATTCATTTCTGCTAAGCATATATTTGAGGCTAACAATACTTTAGGATAAATGCTGATTAGGTTCATTAGTAGCAAAAGAGAGCTGAGCTAAAGCCATTTGCAAATTGTGACTGCAGTTGCTTGATGAACTATTGAACTAACTGCCTAAATTGCTGAGTAACTGTAGGATTTCTTTAAGTTAGAGGACCACGTCAGAGGAAGAGACTATTTACAAATCGTGTTTCTGGTACAGCTGGGTAGAATTTAGGATCATTCATTTATGTTCAGCATTTCCAAAGGTTAACAATGTGAATCATGCAACTGAAACTGGCATCACATGGCTTCAGAATGTCACCACATCAAACACCCAGCTCGCGTCAGGGAAGGAGGCCTGATGTCATTGTATGTTTGGCCTATATGTTTTCTTAACCCAACAGCTAGCTTCCTGTGAAACTCAGTACATCTGAGTCGAATGTCTCCATAGATTACATGTAGATTTTCAGGATACTTCTGCCATCTTAGTTATGCTTGTGAGTCAGTTAATATAGCCAAATGTGCATTTGGAAAATACATTCTGAAGTACACATGTGAAAAAACAAAGGAAAAATATTTGCCAAGTGGCATAATAATAAGATATAATGCTGAGGATATCAAGCTGGAGGTAATTAATACAAAAGTTATGTTGACCAAGTTAAATCCCTTTTGAGGTTCCAATGACAGTTACACAGCACAGTTCTAATGTTACATTTGCAGCAACCAACTTTGCAAGTATAACCTGCCTCATCCTTTATGTTCCAGATTCAGCCCCTTATTTTGGGGGTGCTATTTGCATATGGCACTCTTTCTGTGGGGAGCTTTATGACTTTTAATTACCCAATAAGTAAAACCCTGCAATTGCTTGGTGATGGCTAATCATTTTAATCTTCAAGAATTTATAGCCTGACTCAAGGTGAATGATTACAAATAGGAAAATAATTAAAGACATGTGTCATTTAGAGCAGTGTTTCCCCTGAGCTCTCTGAGGCTAGGTTGCGCTTTCTTGAGAGCCAGTGGGGTCATGATGTCTTCTCTCCCACCTCTACCCTTCAGTAGACTTCCCCACATTTAGAACTTACAGATTTGACGGATGGAGAATCTCTTGCTGAAACTCATAAGTTTCCAGAGGGGAGGTGCTGGCTCTTAGGCAGCATTATAAAAATCTAGTGTCTGGCACGGTGCCCAATGTATAGTAGGCATGTAAATACTTTGAATAAATGAACAAATTTAGATTTGCCCATGTGAAGTAAACCACCTGGGAAAAGTCACTCTATATCTATTCATTGGGTGATTAGCAAATAGAATGTTTGGGAAATAAATTGGTCATATTGCTATTACCCTCCAAATAATCACATTGTTTCCAAAGATCCTAGTACAGGCATGGGCATCGTGGGAAACAGGTATAAATTAAAATTAAAAAACTAAAACAGTGCATTGAATGGCAAAGCAATTAGAAATGCATCTGGATTTGATTCTGAGCTTTAAATTCCTTCCAGTAAGGTCAGCTAACTTGCTTTAGCTAACACTTGCTCTGCCGGGTCCCTTCCTGCGTATCTTTATGGCTCTGTTATACAGGAGAGTAGGGACTAAATCAGTAGAAAGACTGCAGCCGCTTCAGGGGTCAGGGAGCTGGAGGGGATGATATTTAAGGGCACTTCAGTCCCTGAATTGTTCTAGGGCCATAAAGAAACCCATTACAGTAAAACAAAATAGGAAAAAGCCCGCTTCCAGAAGCAGTATTTTCTGTGAAACAAATTCATGAAGCTCTTATTTGTTGTCTTGTTGAAAAGGCACAATTAAGAAAAAGATTATGGCAGATTATGGTTTTCTTTACATCTCCACCGGTTGCTTGGCTGTCATCTAGAAACGGCTGAAGCTTGCTGTTTTGCGTCTTAGCTTCATGAATCAGGAGGGGCTTGGTTTCTGTCCCTGCCCTTGCCTACTTGCTGACGGTGACGGGAGGCTTTTGCATTTGTTTCCTTGTTGGCTGACCCTTGGGCTTGGGTTCTGGAGCTTGCAGTGTCCTTCACAGGGACAGGGACATATCCTGGAAATGGCTGGCAGTTCATTCCCCCCAGTGTTCTCTGTGGGTGAACTCAGGCAACCAACAACTCGGTGACTTCGACAGATGTTTTTGTCTCTCAGCCTGGGGGCACCTTGCCCTGCTGTCTCGCATGCAGAGGGTGATGCCTGGCATCCTGCCCAGTGCCACCAGGAACGAGCGCGGCCCCAGGGAGTACTGCCAAATCCTGTCGGCGAGCTGCTTTCTGGGAGCCAAGTGGCTGCTGGATAAATGTGTTGGCTGGCGTGCTCAGAACACTGTCAGGGGTCACACTAGCTTAAGTATCTCACTGCTTTATGTGGCTGTAAGTCCTAAATCTATGTTCTGTGTTTCAAGCCATTTTGTTTACACATTGCATTTGCTTCATTGTGCAATTGTGGTGACGGAGGGGGTTCACTGGATGAAAGCCACAGGTTTCATGGCTGTGCCTGTAGCAAAATATTAGTGGGAAAACATGCTGCCCCGAGTGTATTCTGGTTCAACCCTGAAGATTGAAGTTACCTAAACAATAAATAAAAGATAAACCTCTGCCAGTCAACACAGATTACATAGACCCACTTTTGGTAAGAGGAAAAGCACTGAGCTTGTATTCAGAAAGCTCATCATTTATAAGCTGAGTCCTTGAAATGTTTTCAATTTATTTGTAATTCTTTCCTATTCCTATTTTAACAGCTGTATTTGGTATGGAAGTATTTCTAAAATTAAAAAGAAAATAAGAGTGAATGGGTGTGCAACTTTATCAAGTTATTTAATCATTTAGTGCCTCAATTTCCTCACCTGTATAATAGAATTCACTTATTCATTTAACACACATCAGTTAAATATTTTTCCTCTGCTGGGCACTGGCCTGGGTCCTGGGGGTGCAATGGGGAAGAAGACCAGGTCCTGCTCCTGTTCCAGTGGGCAGAGTCATTGTTCAGGGATAAATCTCAAAGCAAAGAGCTAAAAGGTAGAAACCAGCATCATTGGAAGATGGAGGCCAAAGAAACTCATCCTGCTGGGATCTTAAGCTCCACCTAGAGGTGATGTTTTGAGCTGAGTCTAGAAAGAGGAGCTGGGATTATGTCAAGGCACAAGGATACTTGGAGCAGGAGTAGGGGGAATGCATTCTGAACAACAGGGAAAGCGTGTTTGGGGCACAAAAGACAACAAAGGAGCATCTGGAAACAGGGAGCTGCAGCTCCTGGAGGAAGACAGAGTGGCTGGAGTGCAAACCCATCTGCAGTGAACCGCGGTGCCTGCATTACTGCAGTTGATGGGACCATCACTTGTCACAACACTCTGTAGGTTAGGACAATGATTAAAAGAGTTTTTTTCTGATTGTAAAAGCAATGTAATTTTATTATAGTAAATAAAAGCTTCATCCAGAATCTCTCCCCACAAAAAGAACTGTTAACATGTTGATGTTTTTGTTTTTTTTTTTTTTTTTTTGAGACAGAGTCTCACTCTATTGCCCGGGCTAGAGTAAGTGCCATGGCGTCAGCCTAGCTCACAGCAACCTCAAACTCCTGGGCTTAAGCGATCCTACTGCCTCAGCCTCCCGAGTAGCTGGGACTACAGGCATGCACCACCATGCCCGGCTAATTTTTTCTCTATATATTTTTAGTTGGCCAGATAATTTCTTTCTATTTTTAGTAGAGACGGCATCTTGTTCTTGCTCAGGCTGGTCTCGAACTCCTGAGCTCAAACGATCCGCCCGCCTCGGCCTCCCAGAGAGCTAGGATTACAGGTGTGAGCCACCGTGCCCAGCCAACATGTTGATGTGGTTTTTAATACTTATGTGTGATTTCACATTTACTCTTTGTGATGTTTCAGCTGAGACTTAAAGAATGAGGAGGGACAGGGGAGGTGCCTCCAGGCAGAGATGAGCTTGTGGAAGGTCCAAGGAGGGGACAGATTGGCTTGTGGGAGGACACAGAAGGCGGCCAGGGGGCTGGAGTCAGGGACGAGGTGGGGGCGGTGGGATAGAGTTGAAGGTTGGCAGCCAGATCACATGGGACCTTGTAGGGCATTTGGGCAACTCGGGGTTTTGACGAGTTTTGACCAGGAAACTGATATGACATGGTCTTTCTTTTTACAAAGACCATCTAGCAGCCAGAGGAGAATTGATCGTGAGCAGCAGGGGAGACTTGGGTGAGCAGACACAGGAATCCCAAAATGTGCTGGACAGGTGGGGCAGGGAAGTGCCTCCCACATGGAACCTGCTCTCCCCACCGGCCTCCCCCCGCCCACTGCCCCGCTATGAATCTTCTGCCTCTATTGTCCAGGTGGAACCAATATCTGGAAGTCAAGCTATGTTGCTGAAGACCTCAAGAATAGGTGGGAAAGCCAGTTGTAGTGAGTGACAGTGAACTGCAGTCAGTGTCAGAACACTGACAGAAGTCAAAGCTGAAAGTTTGACACAGAGTTAATGCTCACTGACTAGGATGACTGGCTGGAGGTGAACTAGAATGTCAGCAGCGGGTATCTCTAAGTGGTGGGGTTACAGGTAACATGAATTTTCTTCTTTGTCTGCCTCTGTATTTTAGAAATGTTCTACAATGAGCATGTGCTTTGAAAAAAAACTGATGAAAAATTAGTTTTATTATTACCATTGCTATAAAATTGTCAGCACTTTTAAAATTCGCCAGCTTTAATAATTATGTGCAATGCATTTAACTTTAGGGAAAAGATGGTATGGTTTTTATTGGAAGGAGCTACCTTTCTGTTTCTTTCAGATGACAGAGGTGGAACTTACCCCACACTGAAATAGACTGCCTGTTTGTGAAAACTACCTTGTATACTTGCAATTTTCTAAGAAAATACAAATTGAGATTTTACTCAAAATGTTTTAAAATATAAGTAGTATATCTACCAATTTAAAAACATAAGTTATATATCTAGCAACTTTATATATGATTATCATATTTAAGCTGTGCCATGTATGTGTGTGTATATATAGATAATCTTTGTATCACCTACAGCAGTAGTCCCCAACCTTTTTGGCACCAGGGACCAGTTTCATGGAAGACAATTTCCATGAACCAGGAGCCAGGGAGAGATGGGAAGTGAAGGGGAGCGGCTATAAATACAGATGAAGCTTCACTAGCTCGCCCACCACTCACCTCCTTTATGTCGTGACAGCAAAGAAAGGCAAGCTTCAAGACGATTTCTTTTTTGATGCATGTTTAATTCATGCAGAACCCATCTATCCAGCTTCTTTACCTTGCCCATTTGTTTCAAATGGTCCAATACTGTTTGAATAGTAATGTCAAACCTTGCTGCTAATTTACACGTAGGTTGAGATGGCTTCGCTTCCACTACAGCTTTCAGCTCATCATTATCCACCGTGGTCTCAGGTAACCCACATGGCTCATTTTCAAGATTAAAATCACCAGAACGGAACTTCTCAAACCATCGACGTACTGTATGTTCATTAGCCACATCCTTCCCAAACACTTCATTGATATTTCAAGCTGTCTGCACTGCATTGGTTCCATGACGGCACTTACGTTAAAAAATAACATGAATTTTTGACTTACCAATGGTTTCACAAAAATTGCTCTAAAAAATATTTGGAAGATAATCACAAGCCAAAACATGTGTTTGAAAGACTGAGGATGTTACCTTCACAATAAAAATAAAACAAGAAGTATCAAAATGAAATGTCAGAGATACCAACTGTCAAACTTAGTACTTAAGGAAATTGGACATTTCATACTTAATAGCCTAATATTTAATATATTATCTTCAATGGACAATATAAAATGAACATGTATCCACCTTAACAAATATGTTTTTATATCATCATTTATTTTAATGCCTGCATCACCTTCTACTGATATGTGTGTACCATGTTTTACTCAACCAGTCCCCTGATGTTGGACATTTGGATGATTTGCATTTTTTGTTACTCTAAATGATCTTGTAATAAACATTCTGGCAAGGACTCTAATATGTTTATTGAAGAGAAATAATTGTGTTGAAAATGAGAAAATTATGTGCTGTGAAGCAAAATTCTATAACATATCCTGACCTTATGTATCCCCTAAGGAAACATAATGGAAATATTTATTTTTGAAACAAAATTTCTCATGCACTGCCAGCTACCCTCAGTTATTCCTGAACATCCTTGGGGAAAATTTAGACTGTCTTTCTTGGGTGAAGATTTATTAGTAGTAGATAGGGGAAGAATGGCAAGGGAGATAATATGCATGTATAAAGTGAAAAAGTTAGAATACTACCTCTGCTTTTTCAAATCAAGATGAGATCTGTTGTCATAATATTGTATTGCTGCCTTAGCTTTTTTTTCCATCAATGTGGTTATTGTTACTTCATCTATGGCCTGGTTCCAAAAGCAATGAGTGAGCCTCCGCAAGATAATCACTAGAGTATCTGATTCTTTCATGAGTAATAGGCCAAGAGAATGTACTAAACAAACAGTTTAGCTGAAACGTGTTGCAGGAGATTGAAATTGTCTAAATGATAAAATAATGGAATTCACATGATTTGTGTTACACAGGACAGCCAAGTCTAACATTCTTATTTCATTCAAGAGGTTATAATTTAGGACCGTATGTTCAGTAAGGATATAAAATAAAATTTTGGCAGGTTTTATGGTGTAAAGCTATAATATGGTATTTTGGGTTTATAATATGGATGACTCTATTTACCTTGTGGTTGACTATGAGGTAAACTTGCAAATATGTGTCCATAGTACACTCATCTGCTATGAGCAAATACTTCTGGATTGTGAACCCAAGGGAAGTGAGTGGTGAAGGGCTTATATTGCCTCATGAACCTCAGTTTACTCAGGTAACATGAATGTGGTGGGGTGGATTTGTCATTTTTGGGGTTATAACACCAGGGGCTACATTTAATTCAATGACCATCAAAAATGACATTATTTGGGAAGCATTCCTTCTTCTTTTTGGTTAAACCTGGATTGACTCCCATTTTAAAGCATTTTTGTTCAGAAGAGTAATAGAATCTAACAACTCTCTATTTTAGGTCAATGACTTTGAACCAGCTAGTGTGCCTATAAGAAAAAAAAAAATACTAGTGCTTCAGGGGAAATTATTTCTTTCTTTTTCTAAGATACTAGACTCTTGTTTTCAGGTGACACAAGGGGGTACATTTCTTATCCCCAGATTTCCTTTAGAAAGGATCAGATCAGAAGATGAGAGGACAAAATTTCAGGGTCCTCAGAAATCTTGCTCAGTTTAAACAGTGAAATTATGGTTACTATACTTTATTCTGTGTTTAGTACAAATTCAGTGTAGCCTTCTAAATGGTGATTTGGTGACATCCCAACCCACAGTGATCAGGTTTACTGTCCTCTCAGAGAAGTGTCAACTAAACTCATTTTATTCTTTCAATAAAAAAATGAAGAGTTATGGTAAGTCCATGAAGGCAGTAAAAGCAGAGTATAGGGATGGAGAACCCTATACTCCAGTAAAAGCAGAGTATAGGGAAAGGGAGGACCAACCTAGAGGGATGAGGAACAATGTCTCTCAGCTAAAGGCTGGAAAGGTACCAGCCATGAGTGTTAGCGGCTGTACCTAGAGCAGGGCCCGACACAGAGTAGGACCTCAATAAATACATGCAGAACAAGCGAATAGATGGATGTGTGAGTAGCACTTGGGCAGAGGGATTGTCCTGGGAGCAGACAGGAGGCCACTGGGGCTGGAGCACCAAGGACAAGGCAAGAGAATGCTGACAGGTAAGGGTGGAGAGGCAGGTAGTACATAGGTTGTGCAGAGGGTTGTGGATCCTCTTGGAAAGAAGTTTGAATTGTATGTGTCATGGAAAGATATTGGAGGCTTTTAAGATGAGAGTAATCTGAATTTTGTTTTAAAAGATTGCTTAATATTATGCCAAGTAGCCAAAACAATCTTGAAAAAGAAGAACAAAGCTGGAGGCCTCACACTTTTTGATTTGTTATCTTAGTACAAAGATACAGTAATCGAGGCAGTGCGGTACTATTATAACAATGGACAAACAGACCAATAGAATAAAATAGAATAAAATAGAAAGCCCAGAAATAAACTCTCTTATATATGGTCCAGTGATTTTCAATAAGAGTACCAAGACCATTCAATGGAGGAAATCAGTCTTTTAAACAAATGGTGTTTGACAAACTGGATAGACACATGCAAAAGAATGAATCTGGGCCCTAATCTTACAACACACACAACAATTAACTTAAAATGGACCAAAGACCTAAATATAAGACCTAAAACTATAAAACTCTTAGAAGAAAGCATATGGAAAGAGCTTTGTTGGATTTCACAATGATTTCTTAGATATGACACCAAATGCACAGCAACAAAAGTAAAAAAAGATAAATTGGACAAAAAATTTCTGTTTATAAAAGGACACAAAAAACAGAATGAAAAGGAAACCTACAGAATGGCAGAAAATCTTTTCAAATCATATGTCTCATAAGGAGTATATAAAGAATTCTTACAACTCAATAACCTAAAACAACCCATTTAAAAATGGGCAAAGGACTTGAATAGACATTTCTCCAAAGAAGACAAACAAATGGCTAACAAGCATATGAAAAAACACTCAGTATCACTGATCATTAGGAAATACAAATAGAAACCACAATGAGATATCACTTCATACCATTAGGATGGCTACTATCAAAACACAAGAAAATAACAAGTGTTGGCGAGGATGTGGGGAAATTTTAGCCCTTGTGCACAGTTGGTGGGAAAGTAAAATGGCACAGTCACCATGGAAAATAGTATGGAAGATCCTCACAAAATTGAAAATAGAATTATCATATGATCTAAGTAATTCCACTTCTGGGTGTACAACCAAAAGAATTGAAAGCAGGGTCTCAAAGAGATATTTGTATATCCATGTTCTTGGCTCCAGTATTCACAATAGCCAAAAGATGGACATAACCCATATATCCATTGAAGGATGAACAGATAAAATATGTTATATATACATACAATGGAACATTATTCAGCCTTAAAAAGGAAGTCCTGCCACAACATGGATGATCCTTGAGGATGTTATACTAAATGAAATAAACCAGTCACAGAAAGATAAATACTGTATGATTCCATTTATACAAGGTTCCTACAGTAGTCAGGTTCACAGAAACAGAAAGTAGACAGGTGATTGCCAGAGGCTGTGAGGAGAGGGAAATGAAGAGTTGTTGCTTAATGGATATCCACATAGAGTTTTAGTTCTGTGAGATTAAAAAGTTCTTGCTATCGGTTGCATAAAAATGTAAAT
>CM052445.1:21538953-21569713 GCA_028533085.1 Varecia variegata | reverse complement strand
AAAAAAAAAAATGTGGGTGAAGACCTAGTTCTACAGACTTTGAGAATATCACCTCTGAGGTGTGAGCGGGGGCTTAAAGACAGTGGCACCATTTCAGCCTGGACACGGGAACATTCTGATTGAATAGATCTGTTCATAACTGTAAAAAGTGCTAGATGGTAACTGGATAGAAGCATATACTATGCTTCCCAGCGGAAGACAAATCACACCCACTCTCCCAAGCCCATTTTATAGTGGCATTAATCCATCATGACGGCTCTGCCTTCATGACCTAAACACCTCCCATTAGGCCCCAGCTCCCAACACTGGTGCACTGGGGATCAAGTTCCAGCCCATGAATTTTTGGAGGGGATACATTCAAACCATAGCAGTGATCAACTGTTGATTATCAAGATGGCTCAAATATTTGTATATTCGGCATCAATTATAACCGTTTTTTTGGTGTCGGGGGAGAAAGGCTCTCTTTCTGTTGCCCAGGCTAGAGTGCAGTGGCGTCATCATAGCTCATTGCAACCTCAAACTCCTGGGCTCAGGCAATCATCCTACCTCAGCCTCCTGAATAGCTGGGACTACAGATGCACACTACCATGCCCAGCTAATTTTTCTATATTATTGTAGAGACGGGGACTCTCCATGTTGCCCAGCTGGTCTCAAACTCCTGGGCTCAAGTGATCCTCCCACCTCGGCCTCCCAAAGTGCTGGGATTACAGGAATGAGCCACTGGACCCAGCCTGACATCAATTATATTGCCTTATCCTTACCCATCTCCCAACTCTTGGCTTTTTATCATTGTATTTTAGCACAGCCCTGCTATTCTAAACAGTTTGCAAACATTGGGTTACGGGAATAATGGGAAGGAGAAGGAGTGAGAGGTAAGAATGGGGGAAAAGGGAAGAGGGGAGAATCAGAGAAATGGAAAATATATTCTATGAGCCTTTAAACCAGTGGTTCTCAAACTTGAGTGTGCATCAAAACCACAGGGAATTTTATTAACTCACAGGTGCTTGGGCCACCTTGAGTTTCTGATTCAGGTCTGAGGTGGGGCCCAAGAATTTGCATTTCTGACCCATTCCCAAGAGATGCCAATGCTGATGGTCCAGACCACACATGTGAGGACCCCTGCTCTAACACTAAAGTAGTGGGTCTTAATCATGACTGAACAATAGATTCATTTGATAAGCTTTGAAAAATCCTGCCTTCCAGGCCATACCCCCGTATAGCAATTAAATCGGATCTCTGAAGACAGAACCCAGTCAAAATTATTTTTCAAAGAGTCCCAAGTGTTTCCAGTGGAGCGGCCCAGGTTGAGAACCACAGCTGAAGGCCCTTCCTACTGAATTTTGCCAGACATACCAGCAGCAACAGCATCTGCTGGGAGCATGTTAGAAATGCAGATTCTCGGGCCCCACCCCAGACTGCTGAGTCAGCACCTGCATCTAACAAGCAAACCTCTCAAACTTCGCTGTGCATAAGAAGCTCTGCCGAGAAATCAAGCACCAAGGAGCAGGTCCAGCAGAAAGATTTTGTGATGCTGACTATAAGCTAAAAACCAAGTATCTGCAGAAACTGGACACTTGCTTCTGATGCTGACACACTAGAGAGAGTGTTCAAGGAATGAGTGCTCAGTCCAGACAACAGAAAATACTAGTGACTGAATCCACTGATCAACATTGATTTTTAATATGCCCAGTTTCTTGCAATGAGGCTTTTACTTAAAAAATCAAACTGGGAAGAAATAGATTAAGCATCTTTATATGGACATATTCCTTAGAGTGTTAAAACAGTCACTTTTACATTGAATGTGCTTAAAATACAAATACCTACAATTGTGCTACCTGTAGCACCAGGGATACCTGCTGCCTTCATACAGGGGAGGCCGGCCAGGTAAGTCCCTCTGCGGGGCCCTTCATTTGGTCATGTGATGGTCGATGGCCTCACTGGCTCACCACATCGCATTTCTCAGATGTTGTTTTTTTAACTTTAAGGGTGATCCCAAAATGCCAGATATGAAGTTCTGATCTTACCCCTGGAAAAAAAAAGTAAATAAATAAAAAACAAAAACAGAAGCAGCTTACTTGATAGAAAACTCCCCAAAAGGCACAGAACATTAGAAAAGCACAGTGAGCCCATGGGCATTGGGTTGCTGCCACTTACTAGCTGTGTGTCCTTAGCAAGGAACTTAACCTCTCTGTCACTCATTTTCTTCATGTATAAAAGGGTGATGATGACGATGATGATGATGATGATAGTCTCTACCTCACAGAGTTGTTGAGAGGATAAAATGACTTATTGTTGTCAAGCTTTTCAGTCTGGCCTGGCATAGTTGCTGTATGATAACTGTTAAATCCGCAGGAGAAGAAACAGAAGGATTTATATTCTTTTGCATAGCTCAGCCCCAGGGAAAACCTGAAAGATAGTATCTCAAGCTCCAGTGCTGTGGCTGAGTCAATTTGGTGAATGAATTTCTCCAAACAGGATGGGACATAACTCTCAGTGGCATAGCTACGAAACAAGAAGCAATACATCATTTAGAACAATGATAAGAAGGGCATAAATTAACAAAGAGGAGTATTTTTAAAAGAGGAGAAAACCCTAATCATCAAAAGCACCCTAGCAAACTCCTTTCTCTGAAGAGAAGAGTGGGATACACTAGATTCAGAAGAAGAGGCTTTTGTAGACCATTTACATGGAACAGAATTCATACTAGCATGGGATTAGAAAATTATTTTTAAAAATGCTCTCAATAGACAAAATGAAAAATAAAACTTTTTCCCTCTTTTGTAAAGTGGTTGGAGATGTCCCCAGCAGCCTTATTCACAGGGCTTCCCTGGCCACGAGGTTCTATCTCTTGGGGTATGTGGGTCCACCCAGCCACGCAATCCAAACATGCTAGAAACACACACACAAACACATAAGCCAGGCTGCTTTTCCCAACCCAGAGCCTCCTTGAAACCACCATGAGCCATACACAAGGATCGCATCACATCACCCAAATCACACATTTCCAATTGCGAAAACAGCCTGGCCAGAAAGTTTCTTCCTCCTAATCTGAAAGGGAATTGCCTCTCTAGTCAATTCTTCTCCACCTCTTTTGTTGGTTCCTTCTCTTTTTGGCTACCTTTTAAGGTTGAAGTGCCCCATCCTTGACTTTCTTCTCTGTCAGCACCCCTTCCCTTGGATATTTCATTCTGCTCAAGCCTCTGCCTTTTAATCTCCAGTGTAGACGTCTCTCCTGAACTCCAGGCTCATCATACACGGGTGTCTGCACTTCCTCATGCATGTCTCACAGACATCTCAAACCTGTGACGTCCAAAACTAAACTGCTAACCTTCCCCCAAAAGCTGTTCCTTCTAAATCTCAGTTGATAGAAACTTAAAGCTTGCAGTTGTCCAGACCAAAAACCTTGGAGCCATTCCCAATTTTCCTCTGTCACATTTACCATTAATTCAATGAGGAAATCCTGATTCAAAAATTTTGCAGAATTTGACCACTTCTCACCACCTCTATTGCTGGATCACTCTAGTCTGAGCTGCCATTGTCTCTTTCCTGGTTCATTGCACCAGCCTCCTAATCTTTTTAAAACATCAGTCAGATTGTGTCATTTCTCTGCTCAAAACCCTGCATGTCTCCATATCTTACTCAGTTAAAATTAAAGTTCTCAGTCTTCCATGGTCTGGTCATCCCCCTATTATGTCCCTGATGTCATCTCCTACAGCTCTCCAGACCCTCCCCCCACCTCCTTGGGCATGCTCCACCCAAATAGGGCCTTTGCACTGGCACTTTTGGTCACCTGCACACTCTGGACTCCAGTAACCAGTATGGCTTGCTCCCTCACCCCCTAAAGTCTTTGCCCCAAAATATCTCAGCAAAACCTACTCTGACCACTGTTTTTAAACCTGCAGCCCCCCCAATACATTCCCAATCCCCTTACCCTGCCTTACTTTCCCCCTTAGCCTGTTTCATCTTCCAATATGCTAAATAATTTAGTTATTTATTATCTGTCTCTCCTTGCTAAAATGTAATCACCAACAGGTCATGGAAATTCGGTATATTTTATTCATATAGTAGGTACTCAATAAATATTTGTAGAATGAATGAATTCCTGATTGACTTGGCTCCTGGCTCCAGTAGTCAGCAATCCTGTTGGAGCAGGGAGCCCCAACAATCCTGCTAAGTCATTAGAAGTGTGTATTGCACTCAAAAGACCAAACAAGCGTCCTCTTCTGGTAAGGAGCACTGGATTTTGTACCTCTCTAAGCCCACACCTTATCCCTGCTGGCACTCAATGCTCATTTGCTATGTCGAGTATTTGGCTGTGCTAATGTGAATCCTAGTGTCAAGTTCTGACTATCAGTCTGTTTGGGTTCTGGCACCTTCTGCCACACAACCCAACACATATGTATATAATCATCAGCAATACCAGCTGGCCTTGTATGCTGTGGCAGCCCCTCATCCAGGGCTAGGCTCCAGTATGCAGAAGCATATTTGTAGGTCTGGGATTCTTGATGTATTTCTATGTATTGTGTAGTTGTACATCCCCATCACCGCCTGGGAACCGAAAGGAAGGGCCAGTGGTACCAAACATAATCAAACCTTACAGGCTAGCTCCTTGAGGGACTGCCATTTTGCAGTCCTCCTGCCTTTAGTACTGTGAAATGCATATTTCTTAAAGCTTTAAGATTTGGTTGAGAAGGCCAGAGATTCCTTTCAGAATGAATTGTGAGGGTGAGCCCCTGTAGATTACTGGCAAAGCCATCAGTCTCTGTTATCTCAGAATTGTTGGTCATCATCCCATTTTTCTCTCTGCCTCAATTAACTCTTCCTCTTTGGTTAAAGAAAATAAGTTACAGAGGGAATTAATGGAAATTCTGTATTTTCAAATATGTAGGTCTGAACAGTGAATGTAAACTAAGTATGAAAACGTATCTATTGGAAACTTAATACTATTTCTAGATATTTACATCATTTATTTTTTCTTTATTAATATACATAAGGATTCAAAATGTGTTTTTTCCATGAATGAATAATAATAAATTATGTTTAAATAGTACAATGGCTATTGGCCTTGCATCTTCCAAGGCAGGCTACCAATGCCCTGAGGGGGAAAAGCTAACAAGTAATTATAGGAGCAATATCACTTTTAAGAACCTACACTGTGCCAAACACTTTAATATACTTATGTAAACTTGTTAGATCTTCACAGACACCATGAAAATTAGGTGTTATTCCTGTCTTACAGGAATGGAAATGGTGGCTTACCTTATGGAAATGATGGCTCAGAGGGCTGAAGTAACTTGCCCAAGGTCACACAGCTAGCAAGTGGTAGAGTCAGGTTTTGAATCTGGGCTGAGGTTCTTGCAAGGCCAAGTACCTGGATCATATACGTCTCCCCATTTAGGTCACAGACTGCTGTAGTTGGGGGAATGACTCAGACTTAGGGATGGTGTATGCACATTCTCTAGAACACTTCCTGGTCTATTGCAGAGGCTCAATGCATGTTAGTTTCTCACATACTATTCTCTTAAGATGATTTCTGGCAATACATGAAGTCATGAAGTGGGCCTTAGACAAAAGGGTGTAGTATGATCATAAGAGTAGCAAACAGTCCCTACTATTTGCTAGGTGCTGTTCTACGTCATCTATGTGCATTAATTCATTTGATCATTTCAACAATCCTATGAAATAGGTCCTACTGTTGTCACCCATTTAACAGAGTTGCCAAGGTTTCACATATACTACAGCTAGTAAATGAGAGAAATGGAACTTGAACTCAAGCAGTCTGTCTCTTAGAGAATCTAAGCCCTTAACCACTATACTATACTGCCCACTAAGTTAATGGCCTGCTGTAGTCTAGATACTGTGTCCATATACATGTGTCTATGTGTGTGTGCATGCACTCCACCACAGTGAATTGCACTGACATGATTTTGTGGCTCCATCTTACAATGCCTTGTTATGATTCCACAATCCAAGATTTTCCATTATCTTATTACAATGACTTGATCAGAGACATCATGCTCTGAGCCAGGTGGTAGAGATGTGTTCAACACACACAAGGAAAGTTGGTCAAAGCCAAGGGGATTGACTTTGGCCCCACCGCCCTTCAGCTCCAGGCACGGTAATGGAAACATGCACAAAAAAGGATAATTGATGCTGCAATTTGTTGAACTGCAGATTGTACTGATGATGTAGTTTGAATAAACACCATGTCCTTTGAAAGCATCAAATCATTGCACAGTGTTAGACACATGAGGGTTTTTTAATAAGCTGGCAATAGGCAAAAATCTATTTTCATAGCTGAAATTTTGGGGAATTCATTGCTGCCTTTCGGGACAATGCTATTTAATTCTGCCTCCTGGGTGTGGCTCCACACCCCCGCCCCTACCCCATCTCCACCTTCTTTGCATTAATAGATCTAGGAATAAAGCCCTTTGTAATGAGGCTACTTTTTCTGCAACAATGAAATGTTTCTGAGAAATATGTTAGAGCCAGATTTTCTTTAAGTAGTGGTATCTTGTGTTGTTTACTTTAAAAATAGTTTCTAGTGCAAGGGAGAAGTATGTCCTAGAAGAACTGTCCCAAAGAGCTCATGAACAAGAATAATGGTTTGTACCACTACTTTCTGGAAAGCAAATGGGATTTTGATGTGAACTCAGAAAGGGGTCAGACCACACTGACATATATTTTCTGGTTTCTAATCTTACCTCCACTGCCATTATGGACTGCATTACACAACCCTCTACCCTAAGACCCAGCCATTCTACAGCTTTTTATCAGCTCACAGAATGGTCTCAGCTCAGCATGGCTCTAGCTGAGGGCTTAGGGACCAGTGGGTGGCCAGACCTCAGGCTCTGGGCACCGACACCCAGACCTCCAGTTCTACCCCGAAATAGAATTATGATATCACTGTGGGCCAATCCAATTGCTTGTCTCAGTTAAGTCCCAGATGCTCTGAAATGGTAATTCCCAGATGATTTGATCTATAATATTGTCTAGTACCCTGAATAACATGACAATGTCAATTAACTGAAAAATTTTTCTTCCATCATGTTTATTTATTTATTTATTTTGCCTGTGCAGAAGGAAGTTTGGGAAGGGGAATTAGCCTGTTTTTGTTTTTTTTTTTCTAGTTTAGAAGGGCATAAGCTAAGAAGAAAATGTCTCAGTAACTGATGCCCACTACACTCAATTGCTTAAGCCAAAATTTTAATCAGGAGTCATTTATATGTCTTCTCTTTTACTCACAGCCAATATTTAATCCACCAGTAAGTCTTATCCTCTCTACCCCCAATACATTTCCTGAATTTGACCATTTTTATTGTATCCACTGTTAAGACCCTCATCCAAGGCATGATTGTTCCTCGTGCAGACCAATGCAACAATCCTGTAACTGGTTTCCTGCTTCCCCTCCTACCTCTCTGTCTCCATATAGCAGTCAGAGATAGCTTTCTAAAGAACAAGTCATATATCACTTTCCTGCTTAAAGCTCTCCAGCACTTTTCCTTTCCAACCAGATTAAAATATTTTATTTTTTAATTGATACATAATAATTGTACATATTTATGGGATGCATAGTCATGTTACAACACACATAATGTAATAGTTATCAGATAAAGGTAGTTAGCATATCCAGCATTTCAAACATTTACCATTTCTTTGTGTTGGGAACATTCAGTATCCTTCTAGCTATTTGAAACTATATATCATTGCAACTATAGTCATCCTACAGTGGTATAGAGCACTAGAACTTATTCCTTCTATCTAGCTGTAATTTTGTATCCTTTAACAAATCTCTCCCTATACTCCCAGCCCCCTGCGATTCTCAGTCTCTAGTATCACCTGTTCTACTTTTTACTTCTATGAGATCAACTTATTTTAGCTTCCACCTATGAGTGAGGACATGTGGTATTTAACTTTCTGTTCCTGGCTTGTTTCACTTAACACTATAGAATTTCTTTCTTTTTATGGCTAAGTAGTATCCCATTGCTCATATATGCTACATTTTCTTTATCCATTCATGTGTTGCTGACACCTAGGTTGATTCTATATCTTGGCTGTTGCGAATAGTTCATCAATAAACATGGGGTAGAGATATCTGTTTGATATACTGATTTCCTTTCCTTTGGATAAATGCCCAGTAGTGGGATTGGTGGATCATATGGTAGTTCTATTTGCAGTTTTGTTGAGGAGCATCCTTTCTGTTCTACATAGTGGCCATACTAGTTTATGTTTCCACCTGCAGTTTATAAGAATTTCCTTTTCTACACACCCTAACCAGAATTTGTTATTTTTAAAAATAATTTTGATTATAGCCATCCTAACTGGGGTAAGATGATATCTCATTGTGGTTTTGATTTGCATTTCCCTGATTAGTGATGTGTGAGCATTTTTTCCATATATTTGTTGGCCATTTGTATGTCTTCTTTTAAGAAATGTCTGTTCAGATCATTTGTCCATTTTTAAATTGGATTATTTGGTTTTTTGATGTTGAGATGTTTGAGTTCCTTATATATTCTTGATATTAGTCTCTTAAAATTAAAATATTGATTCCTTACAATAGATGGCCTGAAAGATTCATTGTGGTGCCTTATCCATACTTCTCTCTTTAACCTTTTCTCTGTCCACTTGCCACCCCATTTACAATGTTCAGGCACTATGTTCAGCTTTGTTCTTCTTTCAAGGTTTTTGCATTGATGTTCACTGTGTCTAGAATACTCTTCTTCTAGATCTTTGCACAGTTGCTAGTTATCTCTTCCTTATTACTCAGGTCTAACTCAAATGTCCCCTCTCCAAGAAGGAAGAACAATGCATTTCATGGCAATTGCATTCTTGTAGAATTCCTTGCCCTGTGCCCCAAGTATAAACTCCATGAGGGTAGGGAAATTGCAAGTGCTGTTCCCTACTTTACCTGTAGTGCATAGCACCATGTCTTGCACACAGGA
Source organism: Varecia variegata (assembly GCA_028533085.1). Lineage (NCBI taxonomy): Eukaryota > Metazoa > Chordata > Mammalia > Primates > Lemuridae > Varecia > Varecia variegata. Next base: position 21,560,771 of record CM052445.1, on the reverse strand, counting down.
GTTGTTAAGTAAATGAATGAATGAATTACTGGATCCCAGTTAGTTTAGATGTTTACAGCTGAGGAAGTTCTCTAGCATAATATGCAATGGACACTTATAAACTGCTTTGCACTATAGTTACATAGTGATAATAAAACACACACTGATTTTAGTTGGTTTTATCACAATTTTAAAATTTCTGCAGACAATATACCCTCTTATTTCCTGCATAGGATGGATAATTCCCACTGTCCCACCTTTGGCACAGTTCTGGAAAAAAAATTGTCCCTCTTCATAGCATTAATGGTAGAAGACAGAGTCAGCTGACCCAAAGAAGATAAAGTATTCAGATTAGAGGAATTCACAAAGCAGGGTTACTAAAACCTACAGAGATAAATCATTCCTGGTACATAAGCAATTTGGGGTAGAAATTTTGCAGAGCATTTTGGAAAAAGCATTGATTGGTAAAGTTATGCTGCAATAACAAGTGACTCAAAAATCTCAGTGGCTGGCTACATTTTTTTTTTCTGCACCTATATGGTACATGTTCAATGTGGGATAGTGAGGCTTCTGGGTCCATGTTATTTGAAGCAAACAAACAAAAAGGGGAATGCAGTGAAGTATATACTAGTTCTTAAAGATTCTGCTTGGAAATAACACCCATCACTTTCACTCATACTTTAATGACCAAAAAATTTATATGGCTATATATAACTTCAAGAGATCAGGGAAGTATAATCCTACCGTGCAACTAGAGGACACCTGGAACGATTCGGGGAACTGCTGTAATGATGATCTCACCATCCTAGCAAAACAATTGATTGAAAAGTTGTACTTAGGGAATTTTGAGCAATTGCAAACATACAAATGTATACAGCAGATGTACACACTGGTATGGGTCATACTGATATGACTCAACAACAGAAGAAATATGGAACCACAGAAGAAGAACAATTGAATTGGGCAGTAAGAGAATAAAAATATGAATTGAATCAGATCAGAAACTATCCATGATACTAGCTTTTCTTTCACAGAGTTTTATGAGAGAACTCCTAATGATCTATACATCTACGATAGTATTAACTATGTATCCTTAAAAGAATTGAAAAAAATAGTTATCAGATAATTTTCTCTGGAGCTTAATTCTCTCATGGCACCTTGGTTGGATAAGAGCTGTTTGTCTTATCTATATAAGTGTTTCCACCAAATCCTTAAGTAGGAGCAAATGATATTTACTATTACAACCCCAGTGAAAATTATTTGAGGTCACTTTTGCATAATGATGCTAAAGTTATCTAGAGAGAACTATACAGAATTTTCTCTTCATTGTGTGGATTCAGTTATCTTTCATTTTTTTCCAGCTTCTCATATCCAGCTATCTATTGCTCTAATCTATCAGTTTTACTTCCTAATTTTCACCTAAATCTATCAGATCCTCTCTGTTTCTACTAACCTACCCAAGCTACCTCTACATCCTATCTTTGATATAGCAATAGCCTTCTAACTGGTCTCCCCTCATGCATTCTTGCAACTCTGCAAACCAGTTAAAATGTTGCAGCCAGAATGCTTTTAAAAATTATTTCATCACACACACACACACACACACACACACACACACACACACACATAGCCAATAAATCTTCAGTGGCTTTCCATTGAAGATCAAGATCTTGAACTTGATCTGCAAGAACCTAGAATTATCTGAGGCTCTCCAGCCTCAACCTGAGCCACTCTGACCCTCCCTCTCTGGGCGCTAGGCACACCACCACTGCCTTGCTGCCACTGCTGTTGCCTTCTCCATTTTTGATGAGAGTGATAATGTACAAGGTTAAAGACAATCAAACTATACCAAAAAACTTGTAAAGACAACAGACATTTTTCATATATTTTTAATTTTTCTAAAAACTCTTTCATATTGACTTTTAATTTTCTTTAGAGACCTTCTTCCTAGGATTTCCACCTTCCTATTTCAATCCTATATGGTCTGTTACATGGGTGTCATCCTGGGTCTTCCCTTCACTGCTCTCCTAGAATAGATCCATTTATGACTTCCTGTTTCTTGATTTACAGCTAGATAGCAGAAATAAGTTCTAGTGTCCTATAACACTTCAGCTAGTTTGGCTCTCCAGTATAAGTTATTGGTTAGTAGGTAGACATGAACTCAGTTATCATCTATAGCATCCCACCTTTGAGTAAATTTAGTATTGTAACTATGGAAGGATGGAGATCATTGGAAAAAATGAGCAAGGCATAGAAAAGACCGAGTGGGGAAAAAGAAACTATAATTCCAAAAATTCACAGACCATGACAATTGCAAAAAAAGATGGTATCAGCAGATGTGGTAATTTTTCTACAGCACTCACATTCCTGTCCTGCAAGTCAACTTAAGAGAATTTTGTCAGAAGGACATCACACAATTATCCACTCACATTGTGAGGTTTTGGAATTTTTAAAATAGCAATTTAAAAATTTTAAGTAGGGTCATATGTTCCAATTTATCTGTTTTCTCTCTCAATATTTTCTGATAATTATATGAGTGATCACTTTACTGCATTGTTTAATATCCATATTGTTTTTATACTTATTGTACATTATGTTGCTCAAGCTTAATTTATAATCAGTTAAGCAGAGGTGCTTCCCTTTTGAAGTATCTTTCTAGGTGTTTAAATGTTGCTGAGTGAAAGACTAGTAAAAGGAAAAACCTGTTGAGCAATGTATTTTAACAATTCTTTTGAGGTTAGGGACTCTATTGAAGATCATAAAAAGAGCTACATTGGACTCCTTTCCCCAAGGGGGGAAAAATGCACCTATGCAAATCAACACAAAATTTTCAGTATAAGTTCAGGGTTTGGGTGGAGAAAAGCTCCTAGAATCCCTGCTTCAGACAATTCATTTATTTCCCATGCCCTGGTAGGGAGATTGCAGTTTCTCTAGCTCATGCTTATACTAATTTTCTACTCCTTCAGGCAATAGCCGACTAGAAATAATCATTAAATAAACAAACCAAGTGGGATCTAATAGAAAATAGCCAGTCAACTTAAAAGAAAATGAGGGTGAGCCGCCACACCTTTCTGTATGTTTTTATGGAAATCTTTTGGGTGTGGGAATTCAGTGTTTGTAACTGTTAGATTTTCCATCTTTTGAACTTTGTTATTTGTACAGCAGCTGTAGAAAGGCCATGCATAGGGACTTAACATCCATGCAAATTGTATTCACTGCATATTTTACCACCGCATTTCAGAAGTATTTCAAGTAAGTGACTACCTATTTGCGATGGCTGGTAAATGTGAAGGTTAACGAGGAAACTGCATGAACCATGATTTCCATACTCTCTGCAAGACTGTTAGAAAACTCCTGCTGCCCTTGACAATCATGGCTCTGAAGTGGTCTGAAAGGGGTGTGGTCTGGAAGACATATTGTTTACTCTGGAAGAAATATTGTTTTCTTTGTTTTGCTACTATTAACAAACTTGAAATAGTAGGTAAATGTTTCATCTAATTGTTCCAATTAGATTTTTCTCTGGAGAAACTGGTCGTCTATACCATAATGAACACAATAGATTATCTATATATTTTTCTTTAATTTATAAAGATTAGATGAATTAGCCTCATAATACTGCACTTAAAAAATAAAATATATAAATAAACATTTTAGTTATATGTCCATGATCTAGACTTCTAGTTCTCCTTCTTTTTCCCCTTTATTGCCTATCCTTAGGGAAATGCACGTTTAAAAAGTACCTTCATTAAAGGGTGAGCTGGAAGCTAGAAAAAAAATAAATCTCAGTGAATCAGCTTTCCTATGGTTAAGAAAATGTGACGGTAATAATTTGAAACGGATATATTCCTCCATCACCGTTTTGATCCCCACCACCATCATCATCGTCATTGTTAACATTATTAACCATTACCATATGCCAGGAACTGTGTCAGGTGCTTTTTTTTTTTTTGCACGATTTTAATAAACATCCTCTTATGAGGTGGAGCCTTTGCACGGGCTGGTTCCTTTGTTTGGCCTGCCCTTCCCTTTTCTGGTTAACACTAATCCGTCCTTTAGGGAGCACCTCAGACATCACTTCCTCCAAGAAGATCCCCCTTACTGGGCTTTATATAGAGTCTTTCTATGCCCCCTTACTTTTCTCCTGCAAGTTCTAGAAGAGCAGGGTCCATATGACTTTTTGCTCAATAGGTCGTGTGCAGCACACAGCACACTACCTGGTGCATGGGACTTTGCATTTGTTCAATACATGTTGCAATTGGGCCATATGTACAGCTATACAGTAGGAAGTGCCACAGTCAGGATTCTATTCCAGTACTTTTCTGGCACCAGAGATCTAACCACTGTAATTCCATTCTCTCCCTCCTCTTCTTCCTCCTCCTCCTCGTCTGCTTCTTGCTCCTTTTCCTCCTCATCACAACAGCATAGTCTAGTATTAAAATCAGTGGCTTCACATTTAGACTATCTGGGCTTGAATCCAAATAGTGCATGCAAAATGCTATGTGCTCAATATGTATTATTGCTAGGATTTTCCTCATTCTCACTTCCAATCTGTGAGTAGCGTTGTGCCATACCAGATGTGCTGTGTGTCCTTTGAATTAGCCAAGGGCCCTGCCAGTGGAACTGATCCTTTACTACTGATAGTGCTGATCCAGAAAGGCACATAACACATATGAAGAATTGGATGAACTATATTAAAGTAATAAGGCCATGGAAGAGGAAAAGATCAAAAGCCAACTATGCAGCTAACAGTGATGGAAGGAAGACTCTGGTTAGAGAAGGCTCATCAACCAATGTGGAAAATTTGGGAGCTGTTTGAATGGTTCTAGATTAGGATATAGTGAAGCCTTGAGTACTCTGCCCAAGAACTGGGAAAGCCTGAGGGTAATGCATGAGAGAAGTAAAACATTCCTAGAAAAAGTTCTGGATGTAGGTGGTGGATATTAATAAAGATAAAGGGTGTGATGAAAATTCATTGCAAATGCAGAGATTGATACAAATACTAGGTGACAAAAATAATTATTGGCTAAAAGGATGGTGGATTAGGATAAAGCATGTGTTTGCTATATGCTTGTTTCTTTTTTTCTGATGAGTGTTTTAAAGGCTACTTTGTACTAATACACTAAGTGTTTTATCACCCTTAGATGACAATTTAAAAAAATCAACTAACAAGGCAGACTAGAAACAGGATCAGAAACTGTCTTAAATTTATTAAAATCATCAGGATGTGACAAACTCTGGATTTATAAGGTCCATGTGTGAGAAATAAATGAGAAAATTTTATATATTTGTGTGCATGTTGCAAAATAGAGAAAAATCAACATATCCTAGAAATTGGTGCTATAATTGCAGGTTTAATTTTACCAGTGGTTACATTTCTCATAGTTTCCTGTGTTGGAGTATAAGGCATGGGAATGAATGACCGTGGAATTAGCAATTATCCTGTAATTTTAAAAGTGTGGTCGAATTTGTTTCTGTTAGCATTAAGTTTTCCACTTACATAAAAACTTACTACACTAAAGATTTGGGGAAATTGGATCAATCTTATGTGCCCTAGCATTAGAGGCTAGTGAAGATAATGATATCATTAAACTCAATGTCCTTATGAAAAAAAGAAGAGTAACAGCTGATTTGTGTCTCTAAATAGCTGCATTAATTAAATCCCACTCTCTTACCACATTGAGATTTGAGGAGAATATAATAATTTTTTTTAAATGTTAATTTTTCCCCATAAAACTAAGATGACTCTGGCCATTCTATTTATTTGTAGCATAGGGAGGCTTAAAATAAAAAGCTGGAAGTCCCCAAGATGTATCATTCTACCAACAGTAAGCTCATGCTTCCATATTATTACGTGACTTTCTCTCGAAATTTCCTCAGGGCAGGAAAAATCACAAATTGCAGTCATTTCTTTTTATACCTACGACTTTGCGGTTGTAGAGTATGTACCCAATGAGAATCTGTTGATGAATACAAATACACCTGGATGCAACAGGTGGATACAGGCTTGGGAGTCTTCTCTCTGCCTGCCTGGTCCAGCAAGAAGAAGGAGAACAAAGGCTTTGGGAGGGGAAAATTGTCCCCCATCCAGGGCAGTTTGAGACACCAAACAGCTTGAAAGACAAGGAGCCTGCGTAGCAGTTCACTTACTTCAGCTCCAAGGGAGGCAGGGACATTTCATTTCTTTCCTCAAAGAGCAGGAAGGTCCGCCCCAAACAGGGCTGACTTCACTGTTGTAGCCCATTGGCCTGCAGCAGTTACAGAACACAACTAGTTCTTTAAGTACTGGGGCAGTTGGCTTGCTTGAACTTGAAAATAAAAAAATACAAAGAATCATTTTTCCCCCTGATTCTAAACATAATAGTGATTATAAACATTTTGTAAGATACAGAAAAATAAAAAGAACATAAAAATTACTTGGACTGAAATCACCCAGAAATGATAACATATTTAACATTTTGGAATGTTCTCTTCTTTTTTCTAATAAGGAAATTAATGAATAAGTACTTAAAAATAAATGGGATCATAATGTATGGATGGATTCTAACCTTATATTTTTCCTCTTAATACAGTGTGACCACTGCCCCATGTCCTTAAGTGATTTTAATGATTCCACAAAATAGTTTTATGTATCAAAACTCTATTTTTGGCCATTAACATTGTTTACAACTTTAGAATTTAAAATAATGTAATGATGACCCTCTTTGTCAATAAATCTCTATGCACCTTTCGGAATATTTCCTTATGGTACATTGTCTACAGTAATGTCTACATATACATTTTTTATATGTAATCAGACAAAAATGCTCTTAAAAGATCTTTAAAAGATTGTCCTTTAAAATGCCACTGACTGCACACTCACATTCACAGACACACGGGAGAAAAGGCTCAATACATTTAAGAATGCCTCAGGCCTTGATCTCAAAACCTTTAGCGGTGTAATCTCTCCTCCTCTTAACCTTCCCGAGCAGTCACCAGTGAATTGTGACTAGACACATCTGAGAAAAACACCTCATTTAAAAAAGCATCACCCCAGGTGAGGTTACCCGGGAGAGTGGTGCCTTCGTGATTTAGTGAGAATAATGAAGTGAAGTCCAATTTGATAAAACCTCTCGTTCCTCACTCCGCTTTCTCTGCCTTCGGGGAAGAAGGGAGAAGGCCAATTTCTAGACCTGATTTACTGAGATTTTCCACGGGCTGGTTTTATGCTCATTTCCGCTCAGCCTGGAACCTTCATTTTAAACTTTCTGCTCTGTCTTTCACTCAGGATGGAAAAAAGGATCTCAAAACCTATCCTTACATGGTCTCCACAAAAGTTCTGCAGTTTTGCAGAGACGTGAAAAGTTTAGCAAAACGCGAGGTATTCAATTCCACCCATGTCATTATTCACATGGAGTTTAACAGCCTTTAAAACTCTGAAATAGAAGCAAGGAAACAGATCTGATTTGGGCAGCCAGGAAGCCTGCCGCAGGCCTTGACCAGACTGCATGGGGAGAGCCTGTCTCACGCGACTGCTTCCCAAGCAGCCCTGATGTGGCCACACTGAGGCAGCAGCATGAGGACTCCTAACAGTGTCGAGGGGGAGAGGTGAGCCAACAGTGTTTACACTGCAAAGGAATCCCGCCCAGTCCTGGGCTAGAAGAATACTGAGCCCTTCGACCCATTCATGCTCTGCTGATACCAGGTCTGCAGCTAAGGCTGATGTAGGGTAAAACCAAGGTCGTGGAGATATTGGTCTTCTGGCCATTCTCCACCTTCATCCTGCTTTGATAGCTTGATTTTTCTCACATGCTCACTGATTTTTTTTATATTTCTATATCGTCAAGATTTTCTCTCTAGAAAGAATCCGATAGGTTTATTTACTATCCCCATACTTCAGGGATTGGTAAACTGGCGGGGGAGGTGAGGACAGTGTGCATCGTAGGGGGCTCCCTTTCTTTTTCTTCTTTTTTTTTTTTTTTGAGACAGGGTCTCACTCCATCACCCAGGCTAGACTGCAGTGGTGCCATCATAGCTCACTGCAACCTCAAACTCCTGGGCTCAAGCGATCCTCCCACCTCAGCCTTCCAAGTAGCTGGGACTACAGGCACATGTCACCATGCCTGGCTAATTTTCCTATTTTTAGTAGAGACAGGGTCTTGCTATGTTGCTCAGGCTGGTCTCGAACTCCTGGCCTCAAGCCATTCTCCTGGCTTAGCCTTCCAGAAGTGCTAGGATTACTGGGTGAGCCGCTGTGCCTGGCCTCCCTTTCTTCTTATAAAGAGAGTAACAATGGCTCTTTCTACTTCCACCATTCTTGGAGAATGGTATTTTGTTGGAGAAAATGAAATGGGGTTAGTAGGTGAATGCATTTCAAGTTATAAATCATGAAACTTAAAAAAATAAAGCTTGCGCCACATAAGGGGTTTCTGTGTATATCTGTCTGAAGTCAAGATTAGGGGTGATATAATAACAATCCAAATTGATCAGCAGATATAATTTTTCTCTTTTTTTTTACTCTTCTGGATTTCTTTGAACTCTGATTCTTTGAATAGTGTCATTCACATATCTGGATTAGACTCGCTTGGGAACTTATATTTCACTATTGCTATTTGTTTCTGTGATTTTCAATTCAACTACTTAAGTTATTCAAAGTCACTGCTATAGCTGTTCTAGAGTACTAAGGTGATGCACTCTCTATCTGGTAAAAAACAATATCCTTGAAGCATACATTAATTCATGGGTAATAGGACTGTATATTAAATTTTTTCTAATCAGAAGTTGCAGTGAATTGCAGCTCAATAACAAGGAGGTTTGAAAATCATAACTGATGGGGAAAAATCATTTATTAAACAGCTTAAACCCTGACATTCCAGGTTGGTTACAAGGATGCCTGGAATAGAAGCTCAGGAAAAACAAACCAGAAGTTTAGCATGCAGCACTGGTGTGAGTCTGGCACGGGGGATGCTGCTGGAGGTGTGTTCCGTGCCCAGGTGGGGAGGCTCATGAAGGTGTGTCCCCTGAAGATGGAGGGTGTGTCCCCAGAAGATGGCAGGTGGCCAGTTTGGCTCCTATAGGTGGGAATCCCAATGGGTTGACCTTTCTGACGGGTTATAATATCATGTCCTGAGAGAGCCAGACACAAACTCATTTCCTCAAAATCAAAGTTTTAGATAGTTTCTATTCATGGCTAAGAGGAAATGAAAAGAATTACCTGTGAGGCAATGACTCTGCTAAGCTTAGGGTTACTGCCACTAAACTTCCTGGCCATGGGGGAGCAATTTATTTCTCCGGTCTGATATGGCCCAGTGTCGACTGGAGGGGGTCTATTTCCCCACTGATACCACTCCTGGCCAGGTGTGAACTGTCTCATTGGGTATCAAGTCATAGTCTGAAGTTTATCTTTACTGATCATCTCATAGTGAAGTTAATTATTTCTGAGACTCTGAAGTCAGTCAGGGTTTGCTGTGAGTTAAATTCGGATCAACCTAGAATCATGAAAGAATGGGAGGGTTACTTTTTCTTGTAGACTAGAGTGTGATTTTCAAACACTCCTTAGCACTCAACTCTTTTGGCCAAACACAACTTTCTGTGGAATCCCAATATAGAAAATAGATGAAAAAGTAGAGGTTCTCTGGTACCCCTGGTGTCCAACCACATAAGACACAGCATGAGGCCTCCCTAGGGAGAGACACGCTAACTGAAGTGGAAAATTCCCCTCCAAATTTGTACATGAGCAGAACCTGCTTGCGCTTGGTGGTGGCACATGGAAAGAACCTGGCGGCATTGAGGGATGTCATAGGAAGCGATTCTGTGAAACTTATTTTTGTGTTTACTGCAGGGATGTTGTTAAGGATGTGGTTGATGATATCCCACAGTGTTTCCTTTATGATGATCTGCTGGAGAAATTTTTCTCTTCCCTTGGGACTACGATTAACCACATTTCTCCTGAGCAGCTGGGTAGTTAAGTCTTGTAGGTACTGTAAATTGGGGGCCAGCTCTGTGTGTACCTATAGGGTAGGGTTCTCAAACCTTACTGCGCACTAGAACAAACTGGGGAGCTTTTTAAATGCAAGTGTCTAGGCTCAACCCAGGCCACTTGCATCAGCATCTCAGGCGGAGGGTGGTGGGGAGATTGGCATCTTTTAAAAGTTTTTTGGGTGACTATAATGAGGAGCCAGGGTTGAGAACCACTGCTATGGGGCTTTCTTGCATGTATTGTGAGAATTCCCTTTTTCTATCCAATTGCCCTATTGTTTATTCCTTCTATGTCTTTGTTAGCCTTGTAAATCTTTTTTATTTTGATGAGTGGATATGCGTGTATATGTATATATGGATACTAGCTTATGATGGTTAAATAAATGGTTAGAAATAGTCACCTTCTTTTAGAGTAAAATTCAATTATTCTTACAACTTTCTCCTGCAGCACGTGGTAGTTTAGATCCTCCAAGAAGCAGACACCAAGATGGGATTTGATGTGCAGGAAATTTACCAGCAAGCTGCCTGGGAGAGAAAATGGAACTGGGAGTGGGTGAGAGAGCCGTCAGTGCTAGATGTAGGTCTGACCTTAGGGAGGGAGAGAGCAAAGGAATATAGGGTAGGAGAAGAGGCTCTGCTTGCAGTGCAGTCGTAGGTAAGTTTGGGAGGGCTGACAAGGAGCCTTGAGTCACAGTCACCAGCCAGAAGACTTTGAGGCTCCCGGGGACAGGCCAGACTTGGGATCCTGCTGTGCTCGGCCATTGGCTGGGAGCACCCAAGGGAAATGTGGCCGCGTGCTAAGGTGATGGTGGACTTCAGAGCACAGCACCCGGGGCCATAAGTCCATGATGCTGCTGGGGGTCTGAGAAGCCCTGTTTATGGGGGCCGCAGCCCATCACCTGAATTCTTTTCCCACTCTGATTCTTCCCATGATTTGTGTTTAGAAATAGCAAAGGATTGAGAGGGATGAGGATGTTTGACAGGAGGATGAAAGAAAGCGGCAGGGTCAGGAGGGTGACAGGCTGTGTGCACATGGCTGCAGGGAGCAGGGGCTGTAGATGGAGCATTAGTCCTGGTTCAGCACCAGATCAACAAGCAAGAGGCAGGATGGGGCAGGACCGACAACTGGGAGAGGAGTGAATGAGAAATTTGGACCAGGAGTGAAAAGGACCTGGTTAGACCTCAACAGAGACAGTCAGAATAAAGTGTGTATGTCACTTGCTCATAAGAAATGTAGGCATATTTCCCCCGGGGGTGGCTACCTTACTCCATTACTCCAGCAAGGCACATTTGAACTTTAATATTAAGAAACACATTTTATTTCTTTAACACAGTGATTTTCTTTCCTGGTTTCATGTTAAAATCATCTGGGGTTTTTTAAACATGCTAATGTCTGCGACCCTAAGAGGATAATCAAATGAGAATTTTTGAGGGCAAGTGCAGATATCAGTATTTTTCAAAAGTACCTTAAGTAATGCCAATGTGCAGTCTTCATTTAGCTGCTTTAGCAAATGGGTCCAAAAACTATTAACAGAGCCTATGAAGGACCCATGAACAAAATGTGCATTTATTCACATAAATATCTGAGAACAATTTGAGGGTACAGGCATTGCATAAGGTACTTCAAAGTGCTAGGATTTTAACATTTAAATCATCCATGACAATTGTGTTTTCAGCCTGCCTCTCCCTGTTTGCATCAAAGACCGTAATAAAAACCTTATCTGCTCTGCCACACCAAAATTACGGCTAGAACCACTTCCCACTCCCTTCTCACACTCTTCCTCTGGAGGCAGGGTGAGAACAGGTTTCCATTCTTAACAGGCCAAAACAGATCTGAAATAAGAATGTGTATTTCCACTGCACAGAAGGCAGAAGCAAATTCTCTGCTGAGGGTTTGTTTTAACAATCATTCATTAAATACTTACACTGTGCCTGGTGCCTGAGGGGTACTGAAGCAGATATGTCATAGAACAGGACAACCAGTGGCACCCCCAAGATGGCCAGCCCCAGCCCCACTTGAAAATGGGGAGGCCCGATATGCAGATCCTAAAAAGGCAACGCCTTCCCGGTAGAAAGGGGGACACCATTTGAATAGAGATGAACCACCCAGAAGGCAGTTGGGCATTGACTGAAGAACTAGTAGGAGCAGTGTGCTAGTCCATTTTCAGCACAAATCAGCAATCATTCATTCACTAAAAGCTTCCTATGTGCTAGACACTGCAAGATTCTTCAATTGATTTCAAAGGGGAAGTCCTGGGAATTTGTCTCATCAGCTTTTTGGGGTTCCCTGGTGCTGGCACCAAGAGAGCTGCCTCCTTTTCCCCGAAAAGTCCCTATGGCAGGCAAAAGAACAGCCCCCACCCCCAAAATGTCCTAATCCTCTAAACCTGTGACTGTGTTTCCTAATGTGGCAAAAGGAACTTTGCAGTTATTAAGTTAATAACTTTGGGATGGCATCATCCAGATGGCCTCAATCTAATCATCTGAGTCCTTAAAAGGGGAAAACCCTTTCTAGTTACAGTCAGAGAGGAAGATGGCAGGGTGACCTGCCCTGGCTGGCTTTGAAGATGGAGGGAGGAGCCATAAACCAAGAGGTGCAGCAGTCTCTAGAAGCTGAAAGAGGCAAGGAAAATCCTTCTATGAAGTTTCCAGAAAAGAACACAGTCCTGCCGACACCTTGATTTTAGTCCAGTCTCATGTTGAATTCTGACCTATAGAACTGTAAGATAAACAATTTGTGCTGTTATAAGCCACTAAGTTTCTGGTAATTTGTCACAGAAGCAATCAGAAACAAACATACTACTTGAAGGATCCCAAATCCATTTGTAGAAAGAAGAGAAATGCTGCTTAATTTCTTTTTTTGGTTTTTTAATTTTTTTAACTTTTTATTTTGAGATAATTTTGGACTTACAGAAGAGTCCCCCAAGCAGAACAAAGTTTCCATATACCCTTCACTTAGCTTTCCGTAATGTTAACATCATACATAACAATAGGAAATTAATCAGTATTAGAGGATTAATACTGATTCAATACAATGCACTAAAGACTTTATTCAGATTCTACCAGTTTTTCCACCAAAGGCCTTTGTTTTTCTGTCCCAGGATCACTTTGCATTTAATTGTCATGTCTTCTGAGTCACCTTTAGTCTGTGACAGTTTCTCAGACTTTCCTTGTCTTTCATGACCTTGACATTTCTTAAGAGCACTGTTATTTTGTAAAATATTCTTCAGTTTAGGTTTGTCCAGTGTTTTCTCATGATTCAATTGAAGTCACATATTATAGGAAAGACTTCCGAAGAGGAACGTGCCTTTGTCAATGCATATCAGAGGCATGTGGTATTGACGTCCCTTATTACTGATGATGTTCACATTGATTACTTGGCTGCAGGTTTTTCCAAGGTAAAGTTCCCATCTTTCCCTTTAAAATTAACACATGTATAGTCTGGAAGATAGGCTTTTATACTATACAAATATCCTGTTTCTCCTTCAACATTGGCCCAGTAATTTTATCATCCATTAATGATTCTCGCCGACAGCAAATACTGCTGTGGTGTGGTCGTGGGAACTTCCTAGTTCCCTTATTCCTTTTATATTTATTAGTGGGAATCTGTAAGGAAAAGCCCATTTCTTCTCTGCCTTTTATTTGTTTGTTATTTTTATCAGTATAGACTCAAGGATATTTATTTTACCCTTTGGGTTATGACCCAATGCTATCATTATTTATTTTATTGCTTGAACTGTTTCAGATTTGGCCATCGAGAGCCCTTTGGGGTGGGCTTCTGTGCCCTTTCAGTATGTCCTCATCCTCCCCTCCCACTGTTTTTGAGTACTGCTCGTCTTGTATTTTCCCTGCCCCGGTGCTGAATTCAACCACTTCTCCAAGGAGCACCCTGATTCTTTTTATTGGAGAATAGTCTTTAGAAACCAAGATCTTGGCACCAGATGTGCTCACTGCTGCTGGGGTGTCACTTCTCCTAGGCCCTCCCAGCAGATAAAACTACAGATATATGTATGTATACTAATCTGCACACACACACACTATACACACACACACATATATTTCTGTATCTATGCATATATATGTATTTTAAAACTCAGTTTACACCAATTTCTCCAATGTCAACCCCATAAAACAAAGGTTCATTCTAACCTTTTCTCTTTTTTTATTTGGAACTTTTTTCTCTAATTATAAGAAACTTGGCTCTCATTATCTATACTATGCTTACTTATTAGCTCAACCTTATTATGTATGTAAAATAGTTTCAGGATTGTGAACCCATATCTCTGGGAGGAACAAATTTACCAACTAGATTATAGTGTTTGTGGGCCGTTCTTTTTGTGTTTAGCCTTATAGAATCCGGTTAACACAGTTTTTCAAAGGTACTTAAGTCAGTTGCTTTCTTCCCCACTATTTAATTTTTTAACCTTCATTCTTGCAACCTTTCTATTGTCTCAAAATATAAGATGAATTATAATTCACTTTCAACTGCCCAACTTGAAAACATTTCTTTTGAGGAGAAATAGTGCTTCTGCCCCTACCCTACTGCAGCTTTGTCTAATAGACTGGAGCTGAGAATCTGGGGCTCTTATATATTGACACTCAACCCTTTTAGCTCTGGGGAAGCCATTCATTGTGTAACATAAGTTAAATCATTCACCATGCAGCATTCATCAATCCTGGATAGCTCTGACGGTTCCAGCCTTACACAGATACATGTGATAATTTGATACAATCATATAATCAAATCAGGGTAATTGGACTATCCATCACCTTACATATTTATCTTTTCTTTATGCTAGGAACATTCTAATTGTGCTCTTCTAGTGATTTTGAAATGTACAATAGATTAATGTCAACTATAGTCGCCCTACTGATCTGTAGAATACCAGGTCTTACTTATGCTATTTAACTGTACGTGTGTACTCATTAATGAAGAGGAATTATTTTTAATGCTCAAATTTTTTCTAATAGAGTCTTCTTAGACCACAGTTTTTATCCTGCAGATTATTATGATTAGAATGGGGAAATTGTTAGAGTCCAAAATTTTCTCCAAATATTGTGTTGCAACTAGTTTTGACTTCCAGTCAATTTTATGTGCTTGCCAAGCACGTTATCAGCAAGTGCATCTTCAAATGAAACGCTGACTTTCACTTCCCCACAGATGATTACTCTTCCACTTCAGAGGAAACTCATTACGCCCGAAGTTAGACACGCGAGAGGTCAAGCCAATACTTTTCAAGCATAGTGTTCCATTCAACAATGTATAATTCTACTTTAAAAAAAAAAAAAATCAAACTGATTAAAATGTTTTACAGTATTACATCCTGGTGACAAACAACTTTCTTACTCAGAGCAAAGAATAATTGGTTGTGAATGAGGAAGTGGAAAATGATTTAAATCATTTATTGGATGAGGAATGTAAACAAGTAAAAACCATTAGACAAAAAATGGTTGGCAGTTATTTGCAAGCCTTCTTTACTGCTGACAGTCAACATAAAGAATCATGTCTGAAGGGATAACTTTAACAGTTTTTCTTTAAGGAATGAAAAAAAACAGCCCTTGTCCTTCTTTCTCCTTTACTCATCCTTACATAAAAGTATTTTGGATGACCAACTAAATGAAAAAGTTTGAAAATCTACAAAATAACCTAAATTTACAAGAAAATTATGGGGCTACCTTTTGTACAAGATATGCACATGAAAAGTAAAAATCCACCCTTTGAACTGAGAAGTAATTTTAATAGCTTGTTGAAACTAAAGTCTTACAGCTGTGCTTGGTAAGCTTTTTTTCTATTCTTTTTTTTTTTCTCATGCAAATAAAAACCAAGAAAAACATACAGCCATGCAAACCCTACCTCAGACAAGTCTGAGAATGTATTATTTCTCAGAACTCAGTTGGATTTATGGTCTATCTAGTGTGGACTCTGCTCTTGAAAGATAAATATAGGAAATAATTTCAAAAGGATAACACTTTCGCTTAAAACAAACAGTTTTCTGGCTCTCCTCTTCTCTTACTATACCCCAGCGTAAGACTTTGCTATCTTCATTCCTAATTCTTTTTTTCTTAATTCTGTACTCCAGCTCTAGGCCCTAAGAGGGTGCTGGGTATGCGATATGCATTTAGTACATTTTTTGGAGTGAATTCATGAGTTCTGGGACTGGGGGTGGGGAGGTGTAATAAAAGCCTCCTTGTTGCCTGCAGGCAAAAGCTGCTTCATCATTACTGAGATTTTCTCCCAGCATAAGCCAGGCCTCCGTTGAAAGGCATCAACTCTATTCAAGTTGCAAGTATATCACACTATCACTTAACCACCATAGCAGCCACACTGGGGCAGCCACTTAGAGACTGTGGTAGACACACCAGAGCCAAATCAGATCCCAGCACAACAAACTCAAGCTGCCCTCCATCTCCTCATTGAGCTGGAAAAAAAGAACTGCAGGGAGCACTTTTCCCCCAAGCCTTCTTCCATACTCCAACACATGCACACATGTGAATGTCAGTTGTTTACACACTGTAAACAGTCTAGCAGTCAACTGTTACTGGAAAGAGCTTCTATTAAATGGAATTATGTTTCTCTGTAGTTGTCACCAGATTGTCTTGTTTTTTTTCCCCCAGGGTGGAGCCCTCAAGAAATCCCTTCCATTATCCAAAGCCAGGTATGTTTGGTTAGCGTGTTTGGGGAGTTGTCTTTGTTGGACTGAATCACAGA
Organism: Varecia variegata; assembly: GCA_028533085.1. NCBI lineage: Eukaryota > Metazoa > Chordata > Mammalia > Primates > Lemuridae > Varecia > Varecia variegata. The sequence continues at coordinate 21,544,129 of CM052445.1, read as the reverse complement.
AATATCAAGTTCTGCCTGATTTTCATATGACCAGTAACAGGGGGCTCAGACTGGAGATACCATCTAGCAGGCTTCAACTGGACTTGGCACACAGGTTCAGTGAGGCTTCAGCACAGTTGAGGTTCCCTAGGCAGAGATTGACCAAGGCAGGGCCACTGGCAGGGCCAACAGCATCAGAGAGACTGTGGGTTGCTCAGAAACAAGAATTAAGACCAGAGAGGAGAGTGAGGCATGCTGAGGCTGAGGCTGATCAGGAACATGGAAGCAAATATGGTAGAAACCATGACCTGGTTCTAAGGCAGCTCTGGGAATCTGGGCTGGACTTTTGCTGGTTTTTCCACCCAGCATCCACTCTCTCTTCTTGGGATGAGAGCAGTCCAACTCTATTAGGAGACCTCTCCTCCCTCACTATTTGTACACGTGGTTTCAGTGAAGCTGGCTCTTCCTTAGGTGCAGGGTGGAGCTAGGCTGAGCCAATCAGTGCATTTTATCCCCCAGCCACTGGACTGGTTCAGGAATGGGCACATGACCTGAAGTGGGCCAATCAGGGCCAATGACATGGAATTCCAGAATGATTGTTTGAGTAGCTGGGAAAGGGAATTCAGTTTCTCTGGTTGTACCTGAAACCCCAAAAGATGTAGGGGCTAAGTCTGCTGCCGTTATATTATTACCCTGTGTGTTCTGTGTCTAAAGTCAACAAAGAGGAAGATAAAGTTGTCAAATGGAGGGAAAGAGAAAAACTAAATCCTAATGGCACTGTGTGCGTCCTGAATCCAGCTGAACCTAAAGCCTTGAAGTGCTGTCCTTAGACTTTGCCATTATGTGGGCCAGTAAATTTCATTTTTATTTAAGTTAGTTTGGATTGAGTCTTCTATCATTTGCAACAAGATGGATCATTTTCTGATACAGGATTGCAGTGTTTTTCTCATTACCAAATTTATATCCTTGTATACCTGTTGAGCCAGGAGGACTCAGGCTCCATAAAAATGCCATAGTTGTATATTTTTTCTCAAGTACCTAAATGTTACACTCTCTGGACAAAAGCACAGGGAGAAGGCATAGGCGAACCTATGACTAGGCTGATTTTTCTGCTATGGTATCAGTAGGCTGAGTCTCAGTGGGCTGGAGCTGAGATAAGACAGGATGTTGGCAACAAGAGGCAGGAGTGAGGGTGCACAGATTTACTGGCAGAAGTGAGGCAACAGGCTTGGTGTCAGATGGAAGCCCCAACAGGACATAGGAGCTGGGCTCTATAGTCAAAAATCAAGGCCAGGGAGTGGATAGTATAGACCAGGCTTAGACAGCAAAGGGGAAGCAGTAGAAACAGGAGCATGATCAAAAGCAAAACCAGAGACCTGCCCCAGTGAGTAGACTTGTTACTTTGCCAGGACACTGTAGGCAACTCAACACGTGTACCTTCCCTTAGCCCCCTTCTGGAATCGTTCCAGCTTTAGAGGTGCAAGGCCCTGCCTCTTCCTGCATCTCTTTCCCCAAGAGCCTGGCGTGTTGTTCACTATTCTCTAAGTGGACCTCTAAAGAACTGATATGGGAAGTTTGGATCTTTTGAGTATTAGAGGGGAGCATGGAGCCAGTTCTTCTGAAGCCTGGAATTCCCAGTGAATTCATCCTATCTATTAATATACCCACTTGAGCTTGGAATTTGAGTGCTTGAAAGCTTGGTGTTTGTTTGAGCCTCAACTCTTGCTGTCAGAGAAATCACTGTTATTACTTTGTTTTCTGCGATAATAAGACTTCTTCAAGAACGTGAAATTTCTCATGTCTGCAGCCATTTGATTGTTTTAAGCAACAATGTAGTGTATGAAATTTTACACATATGTTAGGATCTATATTCTTCTTACTTACAAATAGGGTTTATCTTGAGAAATAAACATTCATAAACTGAGGCTATTGAAACGGAAAAAGAAAATTACAAACTTTTGTAGAAGGAAAAAACCCCAAACGGTCTATATTATCTGATACATCTAAATAAACCAGGTCTTTGGGAGATACAATCTTTTTCCTGGTACTAAAAGGAACATATTGTATGTACATGTTCTAACACAAGGAACACAGAACAACTTAATAGATAATATCTTCAATAGAAGCTTCAGAGATGATGGAATAGTGTTCCTGGGTGCCAGCTCTGATGGCAGGTTGCAGAGGTTCAAATCTCATCTATGCCAGCTTCTAGTTGTGTGTCCCAGGACAAGTTGCTTAAACCTCTGTAGCTCTCAGTTTTCTTGTTTGTAAAATGGGGACAATAGTATAACCACTTCACTTCATTTTGGGAAGGTTAATATTTAAGGAAATTAGAACAGTGCCTGACACATGGTGAATGCCAATGACAAACTGTTACTATTCTTCTTACTATCTCTTGTATGAATCCTAAATAGAAACCAAGATTCAACAAATCACTAGTTTTAGAGTGATTTCATGCAAGAACCTCTAAGGATCAATTTAGAGACTCTAGTCTAGGCTAATGTCTTAGATGACTTTCATAATCCTCCTGTCCTCTAACTTTTAGGGGAACTTCACTTCCAATCTCTGGCTTCCCCTTTCCCACACCCAAATTCTTAGCATCTTGTGCCCACTGCTACCTTCCGGTCCTGGACTGCCCATGGCAATGTTACACTTACGCTCTGGCATTTTTGTCCTGTTGTTTTCTTCCTTATCATTTTTCATGCCTCGTCAAAACTAGCCTTTCCCAAGTACTGGCCCCTCAGGAGACTGACAAATAAACATGGTAAACTAATTCAGTTAACCTTATGTGTTAACTTAGCTAGGTTATTGTTCCCAGTTGTTTTGTCAAACACCAGTTTAGATGTTGCTGTGAACGTATTTTTTAGATGGGATTAACATTTCAATCAGTAGACTTTGAGTAAGGCAGATCACCCACCATAATGTAGGTGGTCTCCATTTATTTAGTTGAAGGCCCTGAGAGAAAAGACTCAGTTCCTCCCACCAGGAGGAAGGAAATTCTGCCTCCAGACTGTCTTTGGACTCAAGACTGCAGCATCGACACCTGCTGGAATTCCCAGCCTGCCCATCTACTCTGTGCATTTCTGACTTGCCAGTCCCCACAATTACGTAAGCTAATTTCCTAAAATAAATCTCTCTCTCTCTGTCTCTCTCTCTCTGTGTATATATATATATACACACAGAGAGAGAGAGAGAGAGTGTTTTAGGTCATTAAATATGAAATGTCTGATCTCCAATCAAAAGTGTATTTTATTATATCTAAAACAAGAAGCAGTACAATTAATCAAAATGTGCACCTAAACGGTCAACACAGTTTTGCCATCTTAACGGTAGCTCATTTATGCTAACAGCAAAGAAGCCTGGAGAACAAGTGGCGATGAAATTATGAAAGGTGTTTTCCACAGCTTGTTAAGAATTGAATATTTTTCCTTGCAAGAAGTGGTCCAAAGCCTGGGAGAAGTGGCAGTCAGTTGGTGCAAGGTCTGGTGAATACGGTGGATGACATAAAGCTTCCAAGTCCAGCCTCTGTAGTTTGAGCAGCATTGTTTATGTGACACATGGTCAAACGTTGTCTTGCAAGAGGATTGGCCTGTCTCTATTGACCAATCTTGGCTGCTTAATCGCAAGCATCCTCATCATTTTTTCCAATTGGTTGCAAGAGACATCCGCTATAATCAATTGACCAGGTTTCATGAAGCTGTAGTGGAAAATACCAGCGCTGGAGCACCAAACAGACACCATTAGCTTTTTTTGATGAATATTCAGTTTTGGACTGTGTTTTGGTACTTCATCTTTATCCAACCATTGTGCCGAATGCTTGTGATTGTCAAAAAGAATCCATTTTTCATCACATGTAACAATACAGTGTAGAAATGGTTCGCCTTTATGTCATGGCAGCAAAGAAAGGCAAACTTTGAGACGATGTCTCTTCTGAAACTTGTTTAATTCAGGCAGAACCCATCTATCCAGCTTCTTTACCTTGCCAATTTGTTTCAAATGGTCCAATATTGTTGGAATACTAACGTCAAACCTTGCTGCTAATTCACATGTAGGTTGAGATGGTTTTGCTTCCACTACAGCTTTCAGCTCATCATTATCCATGTTGGTTTCAGGTCACCCACATGGCTCATTTTCAAGATTAAAATCACCAGAATGGAACTTCTCAAACATCAACATACTGTGTGTTCATTAGCCACATCCTTCCCAAACACTTTGTGGACATTTTGAGCTGTCTGCGCTGCATTGGCTCCACAACAGAACTCATATTCGAAAATAACATGAATTTTTGACTTATCCATGGTTTCACAAAAACTGCTCTAAAAAAAAATTCAAAAGATAATCACAAGCTAAACCATGCTTTTGAAAGACTGAGGATGTACCTTCACGATAAAAATAAAACAAGAAGTGTCAAAGTAAAATGTCAGAGGTAGCAACTGTCAAACTTAGTACTTAAGGAAATTGGATATTTCATACTTAATAACCTAATATGTTATAAATATATATCCCATTGGTTCTGTTTCTCTGGAGAACCCTGACTAATACAATGTTAATACTTATAATGGCTAAGTGTCTTAGTTTCCTTGGTTGACATTTGCATTTTAATAAGGGCTCAACTATACAAAGTGAGTAATGTGAACATTTCTAAATACCATCAGAAAGCTAGGTAAGGGTGCAGGGGTACTTCCTAGCAACTTTGAAATCACTTCATTTAGCCAATGGTCTATTAACAAGATGGGCCCTGGGAGCTAGTGCTCATTTGGATTTATTTCCTCCTCCCCTGAAGCTATGCATGGCACATGTAGAAATGACTTCAGCTATTGGTGCATACCACACACATTTCTTTTAGCCTGGGTTAATGTTTGGAAATCATATATAAATAAAAATAGCCTTCATGGTGCTCTGTGCATCTGCTTCGAAGATCAGTATAATTCACCTATTCATCATAATCATCATAACAGCAAGGTAGACATGAATCACTGTTTCCTTAAGCGTCTGAAAAGAAACAAAATCAAATTTTTCTCTGAAACTTCCTGGAGGAAAGCCAATCTTCCACCCATTACATTAGGGCAGAAAAATCAATCAGCCTAAAACCAAAGTCTTTTTCTTTTTTTATCTACTCATGTGAAAGACTGTCATCAATAAATCCTCCAGAGCCATCATTGTTCTTACAAGGTAATATTGCATTCTTTCAGAAATG
>CM052445.1:21424604-21538453 GCA_028533085.1 Varecia variegata | reverse complement strand
TTCTTGAACTTTTATTATCTTTGGACTTCTGGCACAGTGAAAACGAAATAAGAAAAAAGAAGCCTATGGGATTGAATGAATTAAATGTTTAACTTTGAATCAAGAGCTTCAAAGAATTTCAGAAAAATCTGTATAATATTCATGGAGTGCTACTCTGTGCCAGGCACTGTGCTAGGTTGTGGGATAAGAATGAGGTTGAATTTCCTCTCAGTTCTATCAAGAATTCTCCTGTCTCTGGAGTCATTGGGTCATAGAAAGCCTCAGTTTATTTGAAATATAATGCAAAATACTAATAAGAAGATGTAAATCAGAGATTTTAAAAAGTGAATGTATAGGTCTGTGCTCTCCAATGTGACAGCCTCTAGCTTCCAATGCACCAGCCACATTTCAAGTGCTCCATGGCTGTGTGTGCCTAATGGCTGCCCTGTAGGACAGCACAGATCTAGAACATTCTCATCATTGCTGAGTGTTCTACTGGATATAGATAATGAACAATAAATATGGGTTCATATAGAATATTGCTCATTTCAAAGCATTTTGCAAACCACAGCTTATGACACCTGGAAGGACCAGTTAAGATTGCTAGTTTATATCTCAGAACTGGAAACAGCCTTAATGATCACCCAGAGTAACTACCCACCCAATGATTAATTGACTCTATAGCATTTCCACCAAGCCTTTGTCCATGTTGGGCTTGATAATTCTAATAATAGACATTTACTTTCAAAGGCACTGGCTTCTACCAGTGAACTCTCCCAATCCAAAATGGTTAGTATAACTCAGTACATGGCTCTTAGAAATGCTAATTTTTCTTTCAAAGTATTAAGGAATTCCATATTCCTACAAATGCCTTTACAGATGAGTCACACAATTTCCATTAAAATTGTGTATAGAAGCAGTAAATGTCAAATGTAGATGCAAATGTCAAAAATAAAATGAGGTTATGCAGTCTGCCCCCTTGTCCTGCGGTTTCCTAAAGTATGCTAATAATAATAAAAACGTAACTTTGGACATGTTAACATACTAAACAGATGACTTATTATTACTAATAACTTTCTTATATATTTCTCATGATTGTTTTCTCAAAAATATTTTACAATTGAAAAATGAGTGAATTTTCCAGATAAAAAAATTAAGTTTTCCTTTTAAAACACCTACATCTTGAGAATTATAATTAATCATGGTAGAAATATTTTCATAGAATTTCTCTGTTTGGGTAAGCAGGACATATTGACATACTCCAGTTTCCCTCAAGGCCTTGCCGTTGTCAGCACTATGGACCTGTATCTGACCACTGCACCATTGAGGTGCACTAGCTGGGGGACTCTGCATCCATGCTATTGGTTTTTTTTGGTTGTTGTTTTTGTTTTGTTTTCTTTTGTCTGAAACAGAGTCTAGCTCTGCTGTCCTGGGCTTGAGTGCCGTGGCGTCAGCCTAGCTCACAGCAACCTCAAACTCCTGGGCTCAAGTGATCCTCCTGCCTCAGCCTCCCAAGTAGCTGGGACTACAGGCACATGCCACCAGGCCTGGCTAATTTGTTCTATTTTTAGTAGAGGTGGGGTCTTGCTCTTGCTCAGGCTGGTCTTGAACTCCTGAGCTCAAGCAATCTTCCTGCCTCGGCCTCCCAGAGTGCTAGGATTACAGGTGTGAGCCACTGAGCCTGGCCCTTACCGTTTAATTTTCAAATGACGAACGGTAAGGCACAGATATATAAGTCACTTAGCTGGTAAGTAAGTGGCAGAGCCTGGATTGAATTACACGACTTGTTGCTTCAGAGCCCCCCGTCTTTAACCACTTGGTTTTAGGGTAGTTTTCTAAAGCTTTCAATCTGTAACAAAGCATGGAAATATTCATGTTTAAAACAATCCCTCATTTTTATCCTCTATTTTGCATGGGGTGCTTCAGTAAAACCTGCATTCTGTTTTATGAGAGGTGGCTTGTAATAACAGAAATATACATATGATCAATAGATAGAAGAGATACGATATTTTCTTAGGCATTCAATACATATTTGCTTGAACAAAGTCCCATTTGAATATTTTAGTTTTTAATCTTTTTCTTTTACCTTTCCTAAAAGGCTAATAGTGCCTTGTTTGCAGGTGAGTATGCGACACACGTTTGTTGATGTGATGATGATGTCTGCCACACTGGTTATTTCTGAAATGTGTTTGCTCAGCAGCATCTTATAGAACATATTTTTGCATCTGTATTGCTGCTCCAGTATTTCAATATTCAGGAGGATCCACTTTATTCAACAACACTGATAAAGTGCCTACTGTGGGCCAGGAGTTCTGCGAGGTGATGAGGGTACCTGTGATGAATAATACAGATTCTATATCTTCAAGGCTCTTACAGCCAACTGGAGAAGACGCTCATATAAATGGTTAAAGTCACTGTGATGAAGGAAGTGATAGCATAAAGGTGAGTGAGGGACAGGGATTTGGGAAAAGCCAGAAGGAGGTATCACCTGGGCTAAGAGTTGAAGGTTGAATAGGAGTCAACCAAATACACCATGAAGTAGGAGAGACTTCTCAGTGAGCTTGTCCAACCTGCTCTTCCTCCTGGGTTTCTCATTTCACTGGGTGGCACCTCAGTTGCAGAAGACAGAAGCGTGTCCCCTCCCTCTTCCTCACCTTCCTGTGACCAGTCACCAACCCAGTGGATTCCACTTCTAAGTTGCTCCGAGACCCTGCACGTCTCTTCACCACTCCTGCCGTGCCCACCCTGGCTCCTGGCCTGGGCCTGGTGGTGGTCGAGTGACCGGATCTCTGTGTCCAGGCCCCCTCTGCCCATCCCTGTCTATCCCTCTCCCCAAGCCCATTCCCCACACTGCAGCCAACGCACATTCTAAATTACAAACCAGACATGCCATTTCCCCGAGGAAAAAAACAACTTTTAATGACTCTCCATTGCTCTTAGAATATCTTAGAATAAAATTCAAATTTTTATCATGACTGACAAAGGCTTCTCGACTCAATCCCTGCTTATTTCCTACTCTCGTCTTACCCCATTCTTCCCCACACTCTGATCAGGCTACACTAAACTTCTTTCAGTTCCTTGAATACATCCTGTTTTGCTTCTTGGCTTTTTTATATGTGTGTTTTCCCACTTTGCTTGGATAACTATTACTCATCCCACAAGTCTCATTTTAAATATGGCTTCCTCCAAAGAGTCTTTTCTGGACTCCCCAGTTTAGGTTCAGAAGTTCTCTCATGTGCTCCCGGATGCATTTTACTAATTACACCACATGGTAAGTGGCTGTTTGCTTGTGTTGCAGCATGTTAAAATGGGAAGTAAATAGTAGGTGGCAAAAACTCCCGTATTTCGAAGAAAGATACTTGCAGAGAAGGAATCTGGAAACCAGGTTAAAGATATAAATGATTGAGGTTGAAGTAATCAAGAAATAGTTTTGTTTTGTTTTTTTTTTAAAGAGTTTGTTTAGGGAATCTATGAGAGAGGCTTGAGATAACCAGTGGGAGAGGGTTGACATTTGTTGTGACATTTCAGGTGACAAAGAGACTGGGATTTGTCCGATGTCTAGGAAGACTAAAAGTAAATGGCTGTGGCTGAAGCTGCCTGTCTGGTGGCAGAGCTAAGATGAAGCTGCGCACAGTGAAAACAAACTGTGTTTTCACTGACAACAGGGCAGAGTGTGTACCAGGGAGGCCATGTGGGCAACCAGGCAGGGGACACTCTGAGGATAACTTTTAAAGGGACCCCATCCAAGAAGGCTTTGAATTAATTGATTTTTGGGGGGAGGAGAGGTATCCAGTCTGCTATTAAGTTCCTCTAATTAATTCTTAATTTGAGATATTTTATTTTTACATTCTAGAATAGAACATAAAAATAGATGCTTTTTAAAACATCCCATTTCTCTAAGTTCTCTGTCTTTTCATCCATTTTGTTTACCTTTTCCTCTATTTTCTTTACTATCCTTTTAATAGTTATTTTAAAACCATTGTCTGCTATTTTCAATATTTGGTTTACCTGTTGATCTGCTTCTATTGGATGACTTTTTTCTTCTTCATTATGAACTACACATTGCAGCTTCTTATCACATCATGCATGTCATTTTTAAATTTGTATACCAGACATTGAATATAAAGGAACTAATGTAGATATTATTTTGCAGCTAAGGAGAAGACTTCAATCCAATCAGGAATTGAGCTAGATTGTAGCTTTACTTGGTTTCAGTGCAATTCTTATTTCAAAATCTCGAAGGACACACCTGTTTTGTGCTTATTTCACATCTCTCTCTTTCTCTAGCAAGATTCTCTCACACAACACTGGGAGATCTCTCTTTACCTTCCCAGCCCAGTTCCCCAGCTTCTTAGGGAAACACGAAAAATTTTGAGGGGGAAGAAAACCAGTAGTTGGAGAAAACTAGCTGGGCATTTGCAGTTTCTCCAGATGATAATTTGTCATATCTTCCCCAGTAACACCTCTCTGCCTATAGCAAGCCCAACACTACACTTAGCTGGGTTTATGCTTGACAGGTGCTCCCAGGGAGGAAAGAGGTTGTTGATCTTCCTCACCTAGAAAAGATTTTTCATATGGAATTTAGTCCCTTTAGACTTTTTTTCATCAGCTCATTGATGTCTTTAAAAAAATATACTCCTCCTTTTTTCTTATACACTAGTTTATCTGGTGGCTTTGTCTAGTTGTTATGGTTATGGTAATAGCAACAGTATCCTGACATCTTCTACATAATAAATAAAGCAGTTTGCTGAATGGTTTTAAAGTCTCATTGCATGGAGGAAATAATATGCTTCTTTTCTCTCTGCCTTTATTAGATTCTTTTCTTTCAATATTACTGCAGCATTTCCCTTAGAGTGTAAGCTTTGTGGAGGGAAAACTATGTATCTTACATAGTTTAAGGAGGAGATATAGATTCAGCATTATATCTCCTGTGCCTATCATAGTACCAGACTCATGGTTGGGGCTCAGTAAACGTTTGTTGAATGAATAAATGGTCAACGTGAAAAAAGACATAGGGGTTTGAAATAAATAGCATAATGTGTGGGAAAATGACAACTTAATATTGTAAAACTACAACTTTAAGTGCAAGGCAGTGTTGGAAGATGAGGCTAAAGATACAGATGAAGAAAAATTAAGGAAGAGTTTGTAAAGAGCTTGGACTTTATCTTAAGACAGCTGATGGTTTCAAAAGGGGAACTTACACAGCCAGTTGCACATGATAAATGGATCAGTCTGGAAGACGGGTTTAAGCAGGAGAAGGTTGATGGCAAGGAGGATGATAAAGAAGCCATTTTAGTAAGATAGGCAGGAAAGGATAAGGAGCTGATTTAGACACACAGAGGAGGGGACCAGCATGCTGGGACTATGGCAGCTGGGCAAGTTGCTTTGACACCCCCTCACCCGCATCTCAGACAATAACACAGATAGTTTGTTGCGATGGGAAGTTTACCTGAGGCTCCAGGTCCCGAGGAGACAGTACAGGAATAGAAGAGCACAGAACTATTGCTGGAAAAAATTACTTATAGCAATGAGTAGACCTAAACATTCATAGATTTTGGGAGGTCTGTAAAGAGAATTGATTTCATAGCTCACTGAGAGACTCTGGCCAGGTGATTCCCATGCAGCCTCAGAGACATAGAATCTACTCAAAATTCCCAGCCCCGAGAGACCCCTCCGGCCCTCATTAAGCTACCCTCCTGGTGAGGACGCACCTTCCCTACCCCTCTCTTCATGGGTGTCCACCATTGCCCAAGGCACTGCCAGTACCCTGACATGGGTGTTATGGGGACTCACACTAGCAGATACCAGTAGGTAAAGAAATGTCAAATGTCATTTAAAGGGCTTCGGGAGCTTGAATGAGGAAATCAAGCCAAATAAACAGAGCAATTTCTTTACAGAGGAGGGTTAGTAAAGAAGCAGAGGTGAATTTAAAAATTTAAAACAATTGTAAGGAGAATTCTTAAGGAGATACCGGAAGGTATTGAAAAAGATCAGTTGACGAGAAATAAAGATTTCTTGAAATAAGATTTAATTCTAGACTTTAAAATCCAATAGATGCCCTGAATAATAGAATAGAAAAATTCTATTATTGTTGAAAAAAACTAAATAAAGATATGGGTCAAATGAAGGGATATACTCATAATAAAAACATAAATAAAAATAAATTAAATTTCAAGTTAATCAATAAGGATTATAGGAGACCTAATATGGTAAAAATAAGAGTTTCAAAGAAGAAGAAAGAAGAGATAATAAAAAACTATTTTCTGAGTAAAACTGAAGTGAGGACAGATTCAGGAAACATTTAGGAGAGGAATACAATAATACCCTTTGATATCATTTGATTATGTTTTCAGAAACTACAAGCTCTCTGATTAATTTCTGTATTTCCCAGAAGTTTACTTAAAAGGTCTAATGCTTCAGATAATTTTATTTTAGGAACAAGTCTGAGATAATATTAATTAAAAACCTATCACATAGAGTTTCTTCCTGGGAAGCTAGAGGTAAAATTACTCTAAATATTTCCAGTGTTGTGCACGGAAGAGATAAACAGCCGTGGACAGGTACACTTCACCTCCCATCCAGTTTTCCCTGGTGTCTGATGATTTACCTTTAGAAATGCACTCCTTTAGGGGTAAAGCAGTCTATTTCCAGAAGACTGCCAACATAAAACTTTAATTGCCCATTGACACAAGTCAATGTTAATTTGTTATAGTTTATTAGTTAATTTGTTAGCTAAAGGGAATGTGATGAGAACAGGTTGCTTGTAACGGGTAATGGGAATGCTGGGTTAGATTTTTAGGGAGGCCAGACCTAGGTGAGAGGTTTCACTGGGTCTTCAGTGAGCAGAAACAGCCTGGCCCTGAGATCAGAAGAGGCAGGAACACTTAGAGAAGGAAGAAGTGATAAAAGAAGAATTGGTGAGTAAAAAATACAAAGTACACCAGTTTTATGAGGTTTTGGACTGACCCAGGGTAAGATATTTTCATATACTTATTGTCATGGTTATACATATTTAAAAAATTGTTATTAGCATGAAGGATGCATGTGCATTTTATAATACCCATGCTTATAAATTAGTTGTAATTGGCTTCAGATTTAGCAGGTATATCATACAGGGTCCTGGCAGAAAAATGGGTGGGAAATCCAAGGGACTTAACTGAAAATGCTTTAATTTGAAGAGTTGAGGTCAAGGTGAAGCAAATTAACAAGGAATGGTGGGGAACCAAGGGCCTTTCCCACATCGTAGTAGGCTGATGAATGCTCTGCCCCAAGATGCCCACATCCTAAACCTCAGAATCCATTAATATATTACCTTATATGGCAGGAGGGCCTTTGTATATGTGATAAAGTTAAGGATCTTGAGATGAGGAGATGATTCTGGATTGTCTGAGTGGGCCCACTGCAATCACAAGGGTCTTTGTGAGAGAAAGACAGAGTTAGAATCAGAAAGAAGATGTAAAGACAGAAACAGAGATCGGAGAGCGCAGTGATGAACTTTGAAAATGAAGGAAGGGACTATGAGCCAATGACTACAGGCAGCCTCTAGAAGCTGGGAAAGGCAAGGAAACAGATTCTCTTTCAGAGACTCAAAAAATATATATATACACAGTGATCCAGGTGAGAAGCAATCCTGGAGGCCCACGGCGGAAAACAGACATGGGGACTTGGCACAGGGAGGGACCCCTGCAGTGGCCCATGGCTCAGAGTTTCTCAACTCTAACACCCCTCCTTTCCCCTTGGCCTATTTCTTCCTCTGGACTATGGGACTTTCTTCCCTGCTTCATGATCCTCAGATTTTAATGACTCCAAGACCTTCTTTTGACTATTTACCATATCTACTAGAACTAGGCTGCACTGTGCACAGCTTTGGCAAAAAATGCCTCCATCCAATAGATTAGTGTTTCTCAAAGTGTGGTCCTCAGACCCTGGGGGTCCGTGAGGTCCATTCAGCTGATCCTCAAGATCAAGGCTATCTGTAGTAATACTAAGGTCACAGTTTGCTTTTTTTTTTGAACTGTGTACACATCTGTACTGACAGGTAAGATAGTGCAAATCAAGTACAGTTGACACAAAAACTATATGAGTAGTCATTGTGTTCTTCACTGCTACACATTTCATGGGTTTTTTTTTAATCCAGTTTCACTTAAGAATGTCCTTGATAGAGCAACAAAAACTATTTTTTATCAAATACTGGCACTTGAATACACACCTTTTTAATATCTTGTGGGGTAAAATGGGAAGTGTGCATTAAAGCACGTAACTAAGTGCAGTGGCGGTTGTGAGAAGCACGCCTGTAATTGAGTTGTGGGCTCAATGGAAGACAGGTAAACTGTGCTTGTCAGACTTGGGTGTCACTGGGTGTCGGTGGGATCGGGGAGGAGGGGATGGGTATATACATACCTATTGGGTGCGGTGTGCACCGTCTGGGGGATGGACACGCTTGAAGCTCTGACTCGGGCGGAGCAAAGGCAATATACGTAACCTAAACATTTGTACCCCCGTAAGATGCTGAAATTTAAAAAAAACCCTGCATTCACACAATATTGCCACTGATTTCATCAGGAAAATCTTTAGTACTGGGAAGCTAAGTTCAAAGTGGCAGAAGTTTTCCAAAATTCTGATTTTTCACTGAATTGTATCATTGACAACAAATGCTGTCAATTGTTCTCCTTAAATTGACAGGCTCACTATATTCATTTTTCAGACAATATCCACCAAAATATTCCTCCCTTTTCTAACTACATGTTTGTGTAAGTCTATATTTTCTTCATATACTTTGGGAAAAACAATATATCATAACAGATTTAGCACAAAAGCAGACAGAAGAATATAATTGTCTTCTATTAAAGGGATTTGCAAAAATGAACAATGCAACCCTTTTTAATAATATTTTCATTTTTCAAAATATAGTTATTTTTCATAAAATATGTTACATGTTGCTATCTCAAGTGAGTACATAATTTTTGTTTCAATGTCTCACATGGTAAATATTGATAGATATAACCCATATTAAAAAGCTTTTTGATGGCTCCTGATTTAAGAATAAAGAGGTCCTGAAATAAAAAGTTTGAGAGCTGCTACTATAGACAATTACATAAAATCTGAAGGCCACTCAAGTTCAAGTTTTCTTAAGTTCTATAGCTTGACATTAAAATTCTACAACATTAGCATTAAAAATACATGCAGTTCCTCCTTACTATCTAAGCATTTAATATACCCATAAGTGTGCTGTATGTTTTCCTAGTTAAGTCAGGCTATCAATATATTCAGAGAGTGACATTATTTGGGGACCGTGGCACTTTCCTCTTTAACATTTTATCTTCTCCCCAGTCTAGGCTTCTGTTACAGGTATGCTAGAAACATTTATTTATTTTATTCTTTAACTTGTTCATTCATTTTACAAACATCCATTAAGCACTATGTTAAGGCAGTAGGAATACAAAGCTAATGACTGCCCTCAAAGAGCTTGTAGTCTAGTAGATGAAATAAAGAATTATAGGGAAGTAGCTCCCAACTTAGGTAGAAGTACCAAGAAAAGTTTCATAAACACAAAGGACATTACTGAATGTTTGAAGATAAGCCAGGAACCAGGTGAAAAAGTCAGGGAAGGGCAATCCTGGCAGAAGAGATTAAATCACCAAAGGTATAGAGGTTAGAAATGGGAGGTGCAAGTTGCTCTGTGTTGCTGGGTCAAAAAGTGTGAGGCTGGGAAGGAAGATGAAGCAATAAAGGAAGTAGGAACTAGAAAATGGCACAAGCCTCGAAGGGGAGCTTGAGAGTGATGGGCCAGTGGGGTTTTAGGGGCTCCCTGAAGCCCTGGTAAGGACTGCAAACTGCAAGTCTATGGACACGTCTCGTATGGCCAGCATGATGCTTTAGAATGGAATCCGAATGCTTTTCTCCGATTTGTCAGTCTTCAACATTCTCCTTGCCTTGTCCCTTGTTTCTCCTCTTCCTGCTCCTTCATCCCTGAACGTCCCCTGGCTACTGACTATTTTAACGACACCTTGGCCACTTGTATTGTACTGTCCATTGTGTCCTACAGGTCTCTCTCCTCTAGTTTTTACCAAATATTGTTGTTTAAACCCTTATGATGTGAAGCAAAAAAAAAAATCAAAAATGTTGGAAAACTCTGAATACCAAATCCCTTTTCTAGAGATTTACAATGTGCATTTGTACATTAAGGCCGCTAATAAGATCTGCACTAAATGAAAATGACTAATTTTGTTCAACATAGTATTTTCCAATCCAATCCAATCTAACCATGGGACCATCCTTTTTTTTTTAATACATTTCCGATATCAGTGGAAATCCTGCTTGGTGTGTATAGAACCATGCAGGGGACTAACCAGGTTGGACTCACCGACGTTTTCAAAGGCCTGGGAATCGTTAAGAATCTCTGAGATCCTTTCAGGAGTTCTGCAAAATGGAAACCATTTCATAATAATAGTAAGGCATTATTTCCTTTTTCATTCTCATCACTCAAGGGTGTACAATGGGGTTTTGCAGAGGCTGTTTGATGTGCAATATTGTAAAAGAGTAAGTAGAGAAGTGGATGTACTGCTCTATCAAACCAGATAGTAAAGAGATTTGAAAAAATGTAAAACAGTGTCACTCTTCTTCCTATTTTTCTCTTTTTGGAAAAATTTTTTTAAATAAAATAACAGTATAAAAATATTATAAATTATTTATAAAATTATATTATTACCATCATATTAACATGCTAATATGTTAAAATTTTCTAAGTTTGGGTTTCTATTATGCCAATTATTTATGATTATAACTCACATAAATAAAAGCTCTTGGTGTCCTCAACAACTTTTAAGAATGTAAAGGAGTCCCAGGACTAAAAGGTTGGAAAATGGCTGATAAGGCAAAATGACTGAGAGTGAACAATTATATAATGTTGGCCTGCCGCACAGTGCAGCATCAATCCCTCATCTTTCTCATATCTGCACTTTAATGCAGGCTTGTGTCCAGCCATGCCTGACTCTAGACCTAACCCTCTATTTTTCAACTATATAAACCAATAAATAGTCATTTGAGTCCAAAAGAATTCTGTCTTAGTACACTAAGGTACTAGGGAATATAGTTTGAGGAATGTTGATCTACTCATTGTGTTGTTTACAGTTGAGTATTGACATAAATTTTGAACCTTCAATTATGTTCTGGGTCTTGGAATCTCTTACTATCTGTTAGATTACTAGGCTTCAACCTAACTATCTTATGATTTTGATAATGAATTAGTTGATTAATTGATATGTCAATTAATCATAAATATAGGAATAAATTTATGGTAAATAAGACAGACATGTGCAACTGGGAAGACATATTAGACAAATAACTATAATAACACAATCATCCTCTGCTTACAATAGCCCCTGGTCACTTTCTCCCTGGGTAGCTGTCACTCTGGGATTAGGTTTAATCATTATCTTTGCCTCAGAGCCTTCTCTGACTCCCCAAAATAGGTTTAGGCCCTACTATTATTATAAGGTTCCCATTGTACTTGCACTTTGCCCTCAAAGCACTCATCATAGTTTTGTTAATTATTTGTGTGATGATTTGTTCAATATTTTTTCCCCATGAAAGTGTAAGCCCCATGCTCTATCTTGATCACCAAGTTCCTAGGACCCAGCTGGGTGCTTGTATATAGTGAGTTCTCACTAATGTATCTGTACAGTGAGTGAAGAAATGCATGAGTATCGTGTGATAGGAGAAGTCAGGGATGTCAAGGGAACATAAAACAGAGGGAGCCACCCTGGGTTAGGGGAGCAGAGAAAGACTTCTGGAGAAGTGACATTCGAGCTGAGAGAGGAAGGGCAAGTAGGAGATTTATCCAGGTGTGGGAGACAGAAGTGCACTCCAGCTAAGGGTAGCATTTGAAGGTGACATAGAAAAGGAGTCTTGAGCCAGCTTGTGAAGGACCATCTGAAGTTTTTATTCTCCAGAGTTTAGACTTTATAACAACAGCAATTAGAAACTATTAAAGGATGGTGAGTATGGAAATGATATATATTTTTGCTTTTTATAAAAAAATCCTGATCAGTGTGTACAGAACCATTCAGGGGCAAACAAGACTGGAGGTAGTGGAATCAGTTAGCAGATGGGATTAATTCAGGTGAGAAACAGTGTGGCTTGGACTTGAAAAGTGGCAGAGGCTTTGAAGATTCCTTCAGTCACTTTTTATTCAGCAAGTATTTACTGTGCACCTACTGTACCAGGCAACGTTCTAGGACATGGTGAAGTTATAGAGCTGAATAAAACAGAAAAATTCCTTGCATATATGAGGTATTAACTGGGGAGTGGAATGTGACAAATGAATAAATAGGTACATGGGCAAGAAAGATACGTTACCTTTAGAGGAGCAGCAAGTGGACCATAAGTGGAGTTCCCAGTACAGTGGGATGGCATCGTGAGAGTCCTAGTGGAAAAGAGCTGCCAAGCAATAGAAATGCCATATGAAGAACTATGTAGGAATGTAATGTATGGTCCCATATACCTGGGTCAAGCATACCTGAACATGATTCAGAGATTTGAGGGACCTTCCTATAATCTCAGGATCAAGATGTCAAGGAATAGAAACCATGTATAAATTATTGTTGTATAAATAATTCATTAAAAAGAATGGAAGGGACTACAGTAAAGTCACTGTGGGTTTAGTTGTTATAACACATTTGAAAAATCTTTGACCCTAATAAAGATTTACAAGAAGAAAGAAACATAGGATTGCTTCCTGAATGAGAAAGAAGAGGAAGGAGGAGGAGGAAGAGGAGGAGGAGGAAGAAAACAAGCTTACTTCCCAAAGTTAATGAACAAACAAAAGTAGGAAGAGGCCAAGGACTGCATAGAGTAGAACAGGGGGCCCAACCTTTTTGACACCAGGGACCAGTTTCATGGAAGACAATTTTTCCATGGACAGGGAGTGGGGGATGGTTTCAGGATGATTCAAGCGCATTACATTTATTGTACACTTTATTTCTATTATCATTACATTGTAATATATGATGGAATAATTATACAACTCACCAAAATGCAGAATCTAATGCCGCTGCTGATCTGACAGGAGGCGGAGCTCAGGCGGTGATGCCGGTGATGGGGAGTGGCTGTAAATACAGACGAAGCTTTGCTGGCTGGCCTGCCGCTCCCCTCCTGCTCTGGGGCTTGGTGTCTAACAGCCCACAGACCTGTATGGTCCACCACCCAGGGGCTGGGGACTGCAGGAGTAGATTAAAGTTACTTGTTTCTATGTTAGAATTTGAAGATTTTTTTTTTCCTTTTCCCTATCAAACCAGATATTCATACATACACAAATGCTAAAGGCATTTCTGCATTTGAACAAACGTTTCCTTTGTATGGGTGCTTTTTGTAATCCAACCTATTTGTTCTTCTTCAGCATGTACTGAGGTCTAAGTGTTCAATTTAGAACACAACCTTTAATAACTCAGAGATGTGTCATTTGTGAGAAGTCTTGCCTATAGAAGGGCTCATTAGAGAATTAGGTAGAAAGAAGATACAAAACAAAAAAGTACAGTCATCCCTTGGTATTCATGGAGAATTGGTTCCAGGACACCATCAACCCCCCTCCTCGCAGATACCAAAATCCACAGATGCTCAGGTCCCTTATATAAAATGGCATAGTATTTGCATATAACATACGCACTCCTCACATATATTTTAAATCATCTCTAGATTATTTATAATACCTAACACAATGTAAATGTTATGTAAATGTTGTAGTATATTGTTTAGGCAATGACAAGGAAAAAAAATATCTATACATGCTCAGTACAGACACAACTATCCATTTTTTCTCCCCAAGTATTTTTGATCTGTGGTTGGCTGAATCCAAGGATGTGGGACACATGGATGTTGTGGGCTGACTGTATTAATAGAAAAGTGGAAACATCCTAAGATTTATGGGTGTTTTAATTGGCCAGCGCCTCCCCTCTTTCCTTCTGAAGATGTATCATAACTTGTGAGCAATGTTAATATTTTCGTTTTCTCACCAAGAGTCACAATTCTGAATAGGGGCTTTTAAAAAGCTCTGGAAAGGTTTCTTTAGCAATGAAGCTAACACTTAACTCTATCATCAGCTTTGTGCAACATCTCTCTTTCCTGACTGTTGGGTGAGCCCCCCTGGGTTACCTGCTTCTGGCTGCATAACCCTTCACCCTTTCCTCTGTTATTTTTCATAAAGTCAGAGCTGGTGTCTATAGGCTCTCTGCCGCCACGTTCAAGTTCAAGACCTGCTTCACTCAAAGCCATTTTGAAGCTGCAGAAAGGGATCTGGGAAGGGGGTTCTGGAATTGTCTTAAGTCTTTCAAAATACTTTGGGAAGCTATATTTGGAACCAAGACAGAGGCCAAACCCTCAAGATCCCTGAGGATGTTCCTTGCTGAATATTTTTTGGGGGGTCGGGGGGGGGGGCGGTGCAGATAGAAAGCATCTTCCGAGATCATCAAATCCAACTTCCTAAATCCTAGGGAGGAAACTGAGGCTCAGGGACGGGAACTCCGCCAATGCAACCCTTATCCTTTGCCAACAGGCGCATCTGATCTTCCCTAGCGCATCCCTTGGACCTCCAGAAAGGCAGCTGAGGATGGGCGAGTGGAGTCTGGAACCAATGGGACAACCCACAGCCTCCCCCCGCTGAGGGCCCTGATGGGGAGGAGGCCCTCCAATGACAGAGCCAGGGCGGGAGGGCGAAAGGAAGGAAGGGGACCCAGAGGTGGGAGTGGAAGAGGCAGCCTCGCCCGGGGCTGATTGGCTCCCCGGGCCGCCCTCTCCACGCGCTTTATAAGAGTTGGGGCAGCCGGGCGCCCTGCCCGCTCGCCCGCGCGCCCCAGGAGCCACCGCCGGGCTCCAAGTCAGCGCCCCACGTCGAGGCCCCGCCTGGCCCCGCGCCGGCCCCGCCGCAGCCTGTGGAGCTGGCCGCAGGCAGACGAGACGGGGAGGGAGCGCGAGGGAGGACAGCGCCCGAGCAGCGGGCCGAGCGCCATGCGCCGCGCCAGCCGAGACTACACCAAGTACCTGCGCGGCTCCGACGACATGGGCGGTGGCGGCTCCGGAGCCCCGCACGAGGGCCCCCTGCACGCCCCGCCGTCCGCGCCGCCCGCCCCGCACCCGCCGCCCGCCGCCTCCCGCTCCATGTTCGTGGCCCTCCTGGGGCTGGGGCTGGGCCAGGTGGTGTGCAGCGTCGCCCTGTTCCTCTACTTCAGAGCGCAGGTGAGTGGCCGCCTCCCCACCCATCTCGCGCCTCCCGCACCTGTAGGAAACCGCGTCTGGCCGCGGTGCTCGGCTCTGCAGACTCTGGAGGAGAAAGTGACTCTAAGGGAGGAAACTTCGGGCTCGGGGACAGCCTGGCGCGCTCGCCCCTTCTCGGCGCACGCACCCCTGCCCTGCTGCGCGCCGGGGCTGCGCTCCCCCGGCCAGAGGATGGGTTTGATCTCCCCTGCCCGGAAACAGCACTGGCCTCTCACCTCCTCACACTTTCTCCCCACGGCCGTTTCTCACTTGAAGCTCAGAACGAACTTATTCTCCTGTAGGGAAAAAAAAAATGAGCGCCGCCTGCACTTGGGCATCGACCCTTTCGTTCCCTTCCCGCCCACCACTTGGTGGGTGTTGGTCTCTGGGCCTGGCTTCCTTGCAGGTGTGTTCTGGGCCACAGTGCTGGGGGCGGCGCGCAGAGCGGAAGGTCGCGGTGCGAGCGGTCCGGATGCCCAGGTCGTCCAATGGGCAGAATGACATAGCGCGACCAGAGGCGCCGGGTCTCAGGACAGGGGCTCTGTCACTGCTGCTTCTGCTTTGTCCTGTGGGGCTCCGCTCGCGCGGGGTGAAGGAACAGGGACTGCCCCACGTGCCTTCCAGGGAGGTGGGCGGAGGAAGGGAGCAAGGTGTGTCTGATGATGGCACAGGCTCACTGCAATCTAGCAAAACACCAACCTTAGGAAAAGATGAAGAGGTTTTGCACGACGGCTTGGAACTGCAGGGAGATAGTAGAAAGGAAGGGGTAAATTTGTAATATTATGCTTTCTGGTGGTTATGCTCTTGTGTTTTCTTGGAAATTGCAGTGCAGTTGGTTGGATTCATTCAAATATTCTTGTCTGGTGCTGTGAACTCTTTCTCAGAGGAAGTGGGGGGCTGACTGTGCATTTTTTTATGGGAAAAAAAAGTTGGGTTTGGACTTCATTCGTTTTCAGATTCAAAGGTGATTACTAAACCAAACTGGATGCATCAAAACATGGCATTGCTTGGATAGTATGGGTTTTTGCCATGTGCCAGCTTCTTGAACTCTTTTAATCATAGGCTTGTTGTTAAGTATTGGTTATCCACTAGTTTGCATTTTATAGAACTAGTATGATTATTGACTAGAAAGTAGAAGTGCTGTGAGCAATGCTTCATAAAATTTGCATTTAAAAATAATCTTTACCCATTGAGAGAATTTTTTTTCTAAAAAGACATCTTTTGGGTTGTTTACTTGCAACATAGATTACATAAACATATATAAAAGTGAGACTAAAAGTTTTTCTTTCATTAGAGTAAGTTGTGGCAAAAACGAATGGTTTATCCATTTTCCCGTCCAGCATTTTGTTAATAATCCATTTAATGTTTGTGCATTGAGTGCCTGCATATTAAATGCTATGGAATATGAGTTAAGAAACATTTATTCAACAATGTCCACCTACTGTGTGCATGGTGCCAAGTAATAGAGGGGCCTCCAACCAAAGATTGTTAAAATTCTTTGTGAAACCAGAGAGCAGCATTCAGAAAAGGGACCCAAGATGCAGTAGTTCTCCACTTTACCTCTTTCCTAACACCTTATGGATATGGCATTTTCGTTGTAGTAATAGTGAAATGAGTGTTCAGCATTGAAAGAGCAGTAGGGAATGAAGGAGTTCTAGGAATCATGAACAGCTTGGCCTGTCAGGAGCCATGGAAATTGGTGGCATAGCCGTGTAGGAGAGTGTGACCTGCTGGGTTTTTGTTACAGTTATACAGCTTTCCCAAAGAACTTTTCAATGGTCCGGTGAGCTGAGAGGTCTGGCCTTCTGATGAGCACCTATCATTCTGATGATCACCTGTCATCATTTAGCAGTCTTGATGTCACATGGATAATAGTGAAACACTCAAAACCTTTTTCCAAAGTAAACATATATATTAGCAAGCCTCACTGGAAAATTTTCATTTGGAGAATTTAATGTCGTCAGATTTGGGGTACAGTTTTCCTGAATACCATGACAACTGGGTTTTCCTAAGACTTATGCAAAATATTGTAGCCATTATTTTGAACTCAATTTTGTACTACATTTTTAAAAGGCCATCTTCTTCAGTAAACAAGTAATACCAGGAGCAATGAGTTCCTATGAATAACCGCTAGATCTGGTTACATTTTACTAGGTATTGTATCCTTTGTTACCTAACGGAGCCCTAATCATTTAGCGATACATTGTAAAATCATTACAAATAAAATGCTATGATGTCTGGAGTTTGTTTCAAAATAATTGGTGATGAGGGAGGGGCATAGGGAAGTGGTTGCTTGTAGATGAAGCAAGATTTGCCAAACATTGATAATAGTTAAAGCTGGTGTGGGAATTCACTCTGCAATTCTTTCTACTTTTATATGTGTTAGAGGCCTTCTTTCAAAGGTCTAGCTAAGAGAATAGACTCAATTTGACCTGCCACTGATTTAACATTTTCACTTATGTCAGCTCCTTTGGATTAGAACTTGGTACCAAATAAGAAATGGTAGTTGTTTGATTTCCACTAAAGTTATGGATCAACTACTTGGGGTTTCTGAATGCACTTGAAGGAGAATGAAATAATGTAGTATTAGGTAACGTGTTTGTAGTTTACAGTAAAAAAAAAATAATAAAAGGAGCCAGTTTTATTGTTTTTGTTTAAGGGGGGAGGCGTAGAAGTTATGTAAATCCTCAAGAAAAAGCAGTTTAACTCAGTTTTAAATGCATTTAGAAGAATGCCCAGAATAGTGTAAAAATTATAGTGACTATTTAAAAATTTTTCCCTTTTTAACTCATGTTTGAACTGTTAAAAATGAATCAGCCTCCTGAATGTTTGCAGATTGCCTGTGCCTAGATTTTTTTTAAAAAAAATATATGTACTAGATCCAGTGTAGATTGGCTTTTTCTCCACCATCCTGCCAAAGAGAAAATAGCATGTGGCTTGTGCTATATATTTACCACATAGTATTCATGCTTCGGTTTACAAAGAAAAAAGAAACCCTTTCAAAAAGTTGTTTGTAAAATTTGTGTGTGTGTTTTTAACATTGGTATAACCATATTCAAAGTTTAGAGTTTAGCTGTAAGATAAGCTTTTCAGAAAACTCAAGATCTTTTGCTCTTTTAAGTTCTTCCCTTAATTCTCCAGTATGCACCAACCAACCTCCCTGGCTGTCACCCACGACAGTAGTCACTACTGAAAATCAGATGTCGAGGTGTGCAGGCTGCCTGTTTGAAAAAACAGATAACAAAGTAGCACAAATGTCAAGCATCCTGCCTCATTTAACCCTACAAATGATTAAGTTTCAAGGAAGTTTAAGAAAAAAAAAAAAGACTGAGTTTATCTCATACGCACTATCTCATCTGATAAATGCATTTTAAATGTCCATTTAAAATCAGATATTCAAGATTTATTTAATGTTTTCAGACATGTCTAGGTACAGTGAATCCATTTTATAACTCAGTTTACTGTGATTTTTTTGTGAATTTCTGTGTTCCTCGGTTGAATGTACGTGCCATGAAGGCACTGCCTGCTTTGCTCACTACTTTACTTGTAGCATCTAGCCCAGAGCCTGGCACGTTTAACTTATTGGAAAGGCTTTTCAAATGATTTGCAGCACTACAAGTATGTCCATTTCTAATTTTTAATATGTAAAGTATCAAAATAGTAGCTAAAATAGTGTAACATTTCAGTCATTCCAAGCCCCCAACCAGATTGCTGTGTACCAGGAGATAGGTTGTTGGGGGAGGAGATACAATCGTTCAGTCACTTGATGAGCATTTGTTGAGTGTCCAGCACCAATCTGGCTCCCTGCCCTGCCTCTTCAGCATAGAGGCCATAGCAGCAGAGGTCCTCATTTTCCTGTGTGTGTGGTTGACCCTGTACCTCCAAACCTCTGTTCCTTCCTTTTCTCCTGGTCTCCATTTTTAGGAAATGAGAACTGCAAGAATGAGAAAGATATTTGATTATAGGTTAAAAATAAACTCTTTTTTTTTTTTTTTTTGAGACAGAGTCGTGCTCTGTTTCCCGGGCTAGAGTGCCATGGCGTCAGCCTAGCTCACAGCAACCTCCAACTACTGGGCTTAAAAGTATCCTCCTGTCTCAGTCTCCCAAGTAGCTGGGACTACAGGCGTGAGCCACCACGCCCGGCTAATTTTTTGTTCCTATTTTTAGTTACCAGGCCAATTTTTTTCTATTTTTTTTAGTAAAGATGGGGTCTCACTCTTGCTCAGGCTGGTCTTGAACTCCTGAGCTCAAGCGATCCTTCCACCTGGGCCTTCCAGAGTGCTAGGATTACAGGCGTGAGCCACCGAGCCTGGCCAAAAATAAATTTCTAATGTGGATGATCCTTAAGTAAAGAAAATTAATGAGTATATTAATACTAATTATGCCATGCATTCTTGATTTCTTCTGGGAAAAACAAGTGATGAAGTTTTATGCATACTTTAGCTTCTGCCTTCCAAAACAGTGGTTCTCAACTGTGCATTTGCATTTGAAGTGCTTGGAAAAGAGTCTACAAGTGGACCCTACCCTTAGGGATGTTGATGAAACTGGCTGGTTGGGAGTAGGAGGGTGTAGGGGAGGGTGGGCATGGGATCTGGTCATGGGCATTTTTTAAGAGAAAAGGAATAAAATCTTTGCATTGTAGTTATTTGCATCAAATCATTAACCATTATTAACTGTTGCAGTAGTTTCTACTAATTGGTGTTACTTGTGAAAAAATTTTAAAATTGGTGTCCGGGGAAATTTGGAGTAATTTTAATAGCAGAAAATCTATATTTGTATAGTTGACATTTTAAAGCAGTACTTCTCAAACTTTAATGTGTATAAGAACCACCTGGGATCTGGTTAAAATGCAGAGTGCTAGGCAGAGATTCTAAATTTCTAACAAGCTCCCAGAGAGCCCGCGATGCGCTGGTTAGACTACACTTTGAGTACCAGGAACAGGGGGGACTGCTGCTTTTGTTAGAAGGCTCTTAGCTTGTTGTCGGAACTCAAGCTTAACCAATTTTAGGGTCCCCAGGCATTTCCCCACTCAGGCCACATTGTTCCTTTAGCTCAGCAGTTTTCTGGTGGTGAGCCAACTGAGGCCTCTGCATTTCTTCTTTCCTGAGGTCTGAACGCAATGACCCTTCCTATCAGTTGCCGAGGCTTTTCTGGTCTTGTGGGAAACTTCTTGGCGTAAGTGAGGCTTTTTTTTAAAAAAAAACTGTGCGATCGAAAGTTTTCCTTAGATAAAAACTCACATATTTTGACTTGTACTAGTTATTATGAAACATAACTATGGATTCCAAATACTTTTGCTTCATGGCGGTACCTCTCCCATGATTATTGATAATTCTTACATTTGCCAGACTAGAATACAAAATTTGTATCAGTGGCTGCACATTGGTTAAAAAGGCTATCATTCCATTTTTGAGAATTTCAGATGTAGATAGGCTACTTTCCAGTTTATTTCTGATGGTTGGTTAATGAACCGGCACATCTTTCTGATTATTTTTTAAAAGATAATTAGAGCAAGGAAAGAGAGACTTGGTATTAATTTGGATTGAATTTTGATTATTGTAAACTTACGCAGTTTTCCTTTTTTTTCCATCTAGTTTATACCTACTAATAAGCAAATGAACATGAAATACCTTGAATATTTGAAAAACGAGGACAAGTTAAACTATTATTATTAAAACAATTGATAGCTAATTATCACTACCCTTTATTTGGCATCTGAAACCACTACAAAGGCTTGTCAGAGCCCAGGGAGGAGCAGGTGGACAATTTAAAGAGTAATGATTAAGGAAATGCTTATGCTGGACACATGTTCTAACCAGGCAATCAGCTAATACCTTGATGGGGACATTTTAGGTGGGATAATATCTTACATTACAAGAATCTTAACATCCTCAGTACAATCTGTATGACCTGCCCATGCAGCCTGCCCACCTCAATGTGCCACCAGATATCACCGGCACACATTCCCAAACACCCCTGATAGATGTACCACTCTAGGTTGAGCAACACTGATGAGAGAGTCAACAAAAAGAGAAATCATGCTTCTGGCTTCAGGTTTTGTTTAGAGCTAAGAAATGGATTTCTCTCTCCCTTGTTTGGCTGATTAAAATATACACTGATTAGGGGGAAAGGCTAGGCAAATGTGGTTAAAGATGATGCTAATTTCACCTGATTTGTGTAGGCTTCATGATTTGAATATCCAAGTGGGCTTCATAATCCCATCTAGTATGTTGCAAATGACTTAAATACAAAACACTTTCTCTACCTGCTGTGACCACAGGTAACTTCCTTGATGTCCCTCCCCTCCGTGAGGACTTTTACCTTGTGAGACAATTTTGAGAATTTCCCCCATGCATCACATGTGTATACTTTTGTTGTTAACCCACAACTGAACCGACTGTGCCTTGTGTTGTGGATGATAGTCAGCTACTCATCAAAATGAATTAGAAGAAATTACCTAATGGGTACAATGTCCATTGTTTGGGTGATGAATACCCTAAAAGCCTTGACTTCACCACTGCACAATCTATGCATGTTAATTGCACTTACACCCTATAAAAAGGAAAAAAAAACTCAATGTTTTCACCAATTTGAGGGTAATTGTATTACCTATTAATAGTCAGGGACATAAAAACTTGAGTGAATGAATTATTTGTTCTTAAGTCATATTTTTTAAAATAGCAGAATGACTAATGATAACCACTCTAACATCCTTACTTTTTCCCCCCTCAGATGGATCCTAATAGAATATCAGAAGATGGCACTCACTGCATTTATAGAATTTTGAGACTCCATGAAAATGCAGATTTGCAAGACACAACTCTGGAGAGTCAAGACACAAAATTAATACCTGACTCGTGTAGGAGAATTAAACAGGCCTTTCAAGGAGCTGTGCAAAAGGTGAGTCCACGCTGAGGTTGATAAGTCAAGGGCCCTTGCTGACTCTACCAGTACTGAAAATTAAAACTGGCTAAGTGCTGTTGACTCTGTTCTTTTTATTTCAATAATTCATAAAAGAGCAAAAGGGAATGTTTTAAAGAGATTAGCAGAATTCTTTTGAAGGTGGTAGTGGCTGATTATGGGGACCTGAGACGTTCATGCAAATATTCTTTTCTTCCTTTTTTTTCTTTTTAAGAGGATGGATTTAAATTAGCACTTAAAAGGAGGACAAAGGTGGCTTGTGGATAGTCTATGAGTGGGTTTTGCTAGTTTGAATCCCCTGACCTAAAAACCTTCCCCTCAGTTCATAGGACTTTCTGGGAGCTATTTCCTTTACATTTGGTTTTGTAATGGTGGAACTTCCTATTTCCCCATCTGTTGATCTGGGACTTTGTTGAGAAGCAATTGTAACTGTTCCTTTGTTGTCACCTGCGGTGAGGAGGTGAGTAAGCAGAGCAGAAAGTGATGTCCTGGGTGAGGTGGAAATTCTGTGTCAGTTTTCTCATTCTCTGGGAGAGCTGGGTGACAAGAGAGGACGTAGAGGCAGAGAATACCAACCACTCCTTTTATACTGACAACTCCAATTGAAAAACACCGTAATAACTGTCTGTTTCACTTTCCTGAACAAAGCTACCTGACAATTGTGCAGCCTTGGAATTATTTTATTTACTGACTCCACCAAAAACTGGATAGACCCCAAACAGTGATTCCAATGCAAAACACCTGTGTGCACTGCATACATCCCAACCTCTATTTGCTCATTCCAGAGCAAATTCTGAAGTTCTCAAAGTCCTTAAATCTAAATTAAATTTAGTTTAATTTTTAAAAATCCACATATAGTGATAGCATTTTTTAAAAAAGAGGATACATCAGAGGTGGAGGTAGGGAGATGGAGCTGTTTTATAAGACCAACTAATAAAGGTAAATAATGTCTATAACATCCTTAATGTTGAGATTTGCTGTATTTTATCAAATCTAAGATACCACCAATTTTAAGCCTACTTTATTGTTTCATGTATCACTAAGGAAAAAAAAATTTACTAAAAAATTAAATATGATTATCATAGATTCTGAGTTGCATCTTAATTTCAAACATACTAAAACATAAAAAAATGTGCATAGCATCAATGAAGTACATATTACTTTAACATCTATAAGAAAGCACATTGCTTATGAAAATTACTTTCTCATTATAATTAGTGTATAGGTGCTTATCTTTATGCAGTAGGTGCACATCTTAAAATGTGAGTTTAAATTCACTGGTCTTTTTATCTTATATTATAATTTTTGATCTATAGCAACAGCAATTCTGCTAATCTATTCATTTTCATTGTTCTGTTTTGTATTTCATTTTCATTACTCTGCTTTTTACCCCATTTGTGAAGCTTCTCTCTCAAATACTGAATAATCTGTCTATAAACAACAATTTACATATACTAGAGGTAATCTATTAGTTCAAAACTGAATCCCTTGTTAAGGTAATTCTAGTTAGGCAAATGATTGTGTCCTAATTTTCTGTTTAGATTGGCCTGTATTGTGTCTCTTTAAAATGAAGAGGCCAACTTTTAATTTCACTGGTGTCCTGATTCTTAAAGATTGTTCTTTGAGGTTCTTGTGGAACAATATGTATGCAATATTAGCCAAGATCGTTTTGAAAATAAATAATATTAAGAACAGATACCATTAACACTGATTTATGCACATGCAAGAATGGTTCAATCCCAACAGATCAAAGAAGAAAAACATGTTATCATCTCATAGATCCTGAAAAGTGACTGACAGAATTTTGTATCTATTTCTCTTGTTTAAAATCCATTAGAAAACAGAACCAGATGGATTCTTGATGTTATTGAAAATATCTCAAACTAAAAGTTAGCTGCTATTGAAAAAGGTTTCTTAAAGTCAGGAACAAAACAAAGATGCCCACTGTACCCACATCATTGTTCTGAAGTTGTTAGCTAATGTGATTACACAACAGAATGACACAAGAAAATACATATAGAGAAAAGAAGGTGGAATTTGCATGTGATATGACTGTACACTTAGGAACATTCAAAAGAAAAAGTGAAAAGCTGTAGGCAAAATAAAATAAATCAATTCATAAAAATTAATAAGTAATAATCACTAGCTGTCTGCATTTCAAACAATAATTAGAAAACACGAATGAAAGATTCCACTCATAGTTTTCATTATTGTAAGAGCTTTTTGGAGACATAGTGCCTCATGCCACATGAGTAATACTAATGATGAGAAATTCAGTATCTGGCAAGCCGGAAGAAGAAAGATTTGTGGGCAGGCAAGAATAATTAACTACTCTTAACAAAGGCAAGTAGTCTTAATTATACTAATAGATTTTTATGACTCACAGGATGAGTAGAACTTTATTTCATAAACTTCCTATTTGCTTTTATTGTACTATAGGATCTTAACCTTTTCGCATGGGTAATATTACATATAAGTAATCCTTTTTTAAGAATAAGAAGCTATTATAATATACCAATGTGTGTTTGGAGGTAAAAGATGCCCTTTCTTCCCCCTAGACAAGATCTTTAGGCAGGAGACGAGCCTTAGACATACCTTGTCATTAGAATCAACCAATGTCCACTAAGCGCACATACTGTGCTAGGCATATTGCCATATCTTCTCCTATACCCAAGGATTTATGCTTTTCTTACCCTAGTCAAATAAGGATTTGCCAAATGTGTTATTCTTTGATGAGGATTATTGGTTAATGTGAGATTCTACACATCTTGCCAAAATCATCAGATTTCTCATTTCTCTTGCCAATGCTGAAAATAGGGTAGATGCATTAGGCATTTGTAAGTAGGTTTATATCGTAGTTCTAGTTCTAATATAGATATTGAGTTAACCCGTAAAACAAAATTACATGTGTGGTTGCAATCATTATTGAGAGATCAACCCATCCAGTGGTAACAGATACCAGACATAAGCACAATATCACATTATATGTGTGCAAAAACTGGTGTTTACCCAGCCCGTCTTTGGTCAGACATGTAATGCTGTTTTTTTCCCCTTTTTTGTTTGTGGCTGGGTTCGCTTGGCTTTTTCCCCCCCTTTAGCACAGAACTCTGAAAGCCTCTCAGTGATCCAACTCTACCAACCACAATTTATAAAGTCTATCATAACAGTCTACGACAATAAAGAAAACGCTAGTACAAATATGGTGTCTGATTTATAAAGCGATTCTTGTTTCCAATTTTGGCAGCCTCCCTGGTTTCTGCCAGCCAGCGGGGTAGAGGGGGAATAGTGAGCTCAGGCCCTAATGAGAACTGCCCCACATGGCAGGGAGGACACTTAGCCCTCAGACCTCCTGGGCAGTCTTAGTGGAAAGCCGTCTGTTTACACACTAACTATACATTCTGAGTACTCAAGCTACAACTCCATTTGCCTTTAGAGTGCCAGGTGGTTGATTTCATATCGCGTACCTGTTTGTAAAATCTCCTGAAATTTACTTGCAATGGTATTTGAAAGAATGATATGCAGGAGAGAGACCAATATACAAATTACACAAATCAGTTTGTTCTCCAAAATGGGATGTTCACTGCTTTCAAGATGATCCCCTAGGACATGAGAAGAAAGCATGGGAACTTATCGGTGTGTTTATTTTTTAATATTAGCTTTTAAAAGCTGTGTTTCAGTAAATATTTTGCAATGTACATAACCTACAGGAGTGATTTTATTTAAATAAATAAATATGTACTTTTGAGAGCATTAAAATTGTGTCCCTAATAGAGGTGCACAGTCAAAAATATTAAGAGGTCATGGAATGAAGCTACCAAGTCCATCGGGACAAAGACTATGGCTATTTTGTGCACATTTGAATATATCACACCTAATTTTGTCTCAGAAATCAATGAATAAAAGAACAAATAAATGATTGATGACATTGAACTCTGTAAACTAATATTTTTGAATAAAAATGGGACATTAACCAACTAACTCATAAAGCCATTCAGAATCTTATAAACCTGGCTCTCATTGAGCTGACGTCTTATCAGTGCTACAATTGATAATTATGAATATTATAACTTGAGGCAATATGTTAATAATAGTACAATAATAATACAGGTTAATTTTTGGTAGAAGTTGTCTCCTGCTAATCTTCCGACTTTGGTCACATTTCCTTCAGGTTTCTTTGCCTTTCCATAGCCTGTTAACTATGTAGAGGCTGGCTTATAATGTGAGCTAAAAACATGATTCTGGCTCTCTCCATAAGTTTAATTTTATAAAACTCTCTAATTTCACTCCAGAATACAAAAAGCCAATGATGATACTGTAATGACTACCAGTAAGTTATCTTGTTGGCATATCCTTGACAAACCATTTCCTGGAGTGCAAACCTCTGAGCATCTAAAGCAGTGGTCCCCAACCTTTTTGGCACCAGGGACCAGTTTCGTGGGAGACAATTTTTCCAAGAGGTAGGAGGTGGAGCTCAGGGCTCAGGCAGTGATGCGCCAGCTGGTTCCTAACAGGTAGTGTGGGCTGTAGCCCAGGGTTGGGGACTGCAGCTCTAAAGACTTATTGGAACATGGGGAGGAAGACCAGAGAGCCGTAATTATCAAGCAATTCATTCTTACCTGAAATTCTTTTTTATTACTTAAGGATCAGTACATACTTGGCTTCATCTCCTTCAGAACTCATAATGTAAGTTGCACAATATCCTCCAGTATTAAGGACAGTGTGCCCAGAGATTTGCAATGCTTTGATCCTCAGGGCAATAGTCACTGTTGGTATAGTCTGAGCTGGGTAACTCGTAAATGCATTGAACTAAATATGAAGGTTTTCTCTCTCACGTAATAATCCAGAGGTGAGTTGCCCAGGGCTAGTAGGGATACTCCACCATCCTCCATGGGTACCTTTCATCTCTGTGTCCAAGTTGGCTTCTCTATTGTTGTCATTTCTAGACAGGGGAAGGGTAAAGGAAAAGGTGAAGTCCGTACCTGGGAGTTGAGATGTCACTTCCAGTAGCATCATATTGACTGGAAGTTACTCATAAGATCACATCTTGCTGTGAGGCAGGCTGGACAGCATAGTCTCCAGCTGAGAGGCCATTTACCCACAAAGCTCGAGGAAGGGCGTGGCCTATAATTAATAGGGAAAAAGGAGAGGATGGATACTAGGGGACAATGAGCAGCCCGTGGTATTCACTAAACCCTATTTAGGTAGGAAAGTGGGCTTACTATATGAGCAAGAGTTAACTCTGAGAATATGCAAGCCTATAAAAAATCTTAATAGTCAAGATTGTATTTTCTAAAAGTTAAAATACTTTAAGATTATTTAGATTGCAAAAGAGAGAGAAAGAGAAATTTAAAAGTAGATTTAAGCCATTCATCTTTTTGAGGACGTTTCAAAGGTCTGTTTAGACATATGCAACTGTGGTCATTGAATAAACCTTGATTGTCACTTGCACAGTGTTTGCTAGATTTTGTAGATGCAGGATATTAATTAAAAATCAGAAAGGTAATCAATTAAGTGATTGTGTTTTCTCCATATGTAAAGCCGATCCCTTAGAATTCCAATCTCCGTTATTATAAAAAGCCTATTCTCGTTTTTAAACTAAATAAGAAATCAATTAAAATTTAAGTAGATTGTAACTACTTGTGAAATTGTAATCATTGAAGTTGTTATACAGCCATTATTTCTCATTGGCTTTTTAGTTTAAAAAAAGGGAGGGGGGTAATTAAACCCCATTCATCGTCTTTGTATACAAGAGTATATGTCCCAGGAAAGTTTCTCATAAACCCACAAGGAATCTTGGGTTTTGGGGCATTGATGTTCCCAAGTCAAGATGTTAGTCATGTAGTGGTTTTCCAATAGGATTTCGTCTCTGTTTGCCATAACAGTTTTGGGAACTGCAATTCAACCCCAATCACATTTAGCATTTATAAAAGCTGTCTTTATGGGAAAGCTGAAGTAAGACCCACAGAGTTTTCCTACAAAACCAAGGCCATCTACTGTCTTTTGCCCAACAATGAGCTACTGGTTGTGTACCCAGTCTCAGGGGAGACCCAGGGAAGAAGGTAGGAGGTGGGAGGGTTTGCAAGAGAGAAATTGGTAATACCATTAGTGCTGATGTCTGAGGTAGGCTTATCTTTGTGCTACAAATACCCCAGGATGGAAGACATCTTTAAAGATGGGTTGACATCTTTAAAGAAACAGAGAGCTAGAAGGATGTGTCTGAAAAAAGAGCATTCATTATGTTGCCTGAGATCTTGGGCTAAGATTCCAGAAGTGGAAGAAACTGAGGGGCCTTGGTTGGGGAGCATGAGGAGAAGGAATAGATAGGATTGTTCTACCAGGAGTGGTGTATCCTAGGAGAGGTAAAACCTGTGTCCTTGGAGAGGAGGATGTGCCCTAGAGCAGTGTTTCCCAAACCTGCTGGATCTTAACACAAACTTGGGGCTCTCGTTTAAAGAAAAGAAAAGGCTCCCAGATCCATCACTGGAGATTCTGATTTGGTAGTTCTGGAGTGGACCCTCTGTCTTCTTCGAAGCATCCTAGGGAGAGATGAGAGCCACTGGTGGACAGGAAGCCATTTGTGAATGAAGTGACTATATTTGAAAAGTCAGATCAAGCCTGTGTGGTATGGAAAAGGTGGGTCTTGGAAATTGTAGAGACTGTCTGTATCTGAAACGACCAGACAATTAATGTTTGCTTGAACTTTTTGAAGTTCAGAGTCTGTAAGAGTTCCATTCTCACTTAGTTTCCTCATCACGAGAGTACTACCTAGTCCTCAACCTTCGCCTTTCAAGAACACTAGGTAGTGGTGGTGGTGATGGTGGTGATAGTGGCAGTAGTAAAAATAATAATTATACCCTTAAGGCTCATATTTATCAGAAAGTTTGAGTGAACTCAGAACTCAGTGCCCACAGCTACTTCTCCTTTGATCTGCTCTCTCACGGTGAATGCCAGTGCCATCGTCTCCACCATCCCAAACCAGAAGCCAGAAGATGGTCATTTACTTTTACTCAATAACCCTTCACCTTACCCCATCCTGTGAATTCGACCTCCTTACAAAACCTTCAAATATTCTTTCTACTCTGTTCACCATGGTGGTCACATTAATTTAGGCCACCATCATTGCTTGCCTGGGTCATTGCAACTGGCCTCCCTGTCTGTGGTCTCCTGCCTCTGGCCCATCCTCTCCAAAGCCGAGTGACTTCAAAAATGCATATCCGAACATGTCACTTGCTTTTCCCTTTGAAATATCCCTCAGTGGGTCCCTGCAGTTGTCAGGGTGAAGTGTGCGCTGCTGAACATGCAACGCAAAGTTCTGGAAAGCCTCGTCCCCACCCCCGCCTCTCCAGGCCCATCCCCTGAGTGCTCCATGTCATCAGCTCCACCTGACTTGTGCTCCCTGGCCCCACCGTACTGCAGTGCTGGAACATCCCCAACGCGGCTGCACCCTCTCTCCTCTGCCTCTCTGCTGTGCTTAGTAAGCACACGAGGGCTGTGAGGATGTCTGTCCTGTGAACACAGTATCCTTAGCAACACAGGATCTGACCCCTAGCAACCAGCAATACACTTCATTGAGTGGTTGGGTGAATGGATGAGGGCCTTTGTGCATAGCCCTTTAGATGCCCTTCTAGGCCTTTCTTTGTGTAGTCAGTTTTCTAATTGTCTTTCAGAATTCAACTCGGGCCTTAGTTCCTGAAGGAGGGCCCCACTGAGGTCTGCGTCTGCTTGTGCGGTTAGGATCCCTCCCGGGCATACCCAGGGCTTCTTGTAACAGCACTAACCACACGGGCCTGGGGTTGGGCTCGCTCAGACGGGAGCTTTCCAAGGACAAGGACTGTGTGGTGTTTCCTTTCCAGCCCCATGGCCGGCATATAGCTGGTGCTCCACAAAAGTGTAAAGAACAAGTTCAAGGAATAAGCGGGTGATCTGTGCCTATCCCTGCCCTTGGTGTCCTCGGGTGGCTGGTTGTTTAATATGGCCAGAAGCTAGCCACAATATCAAGTCAGAAGGTTCAGAAGTGGCTGAAGGTCACTCGCAAGCGTGGTGCTCTCTTGCTTTTTCAAGAGGGGGGCTTCTTCCCTCTTTGGAGCATAAAGACATTAGGGACCTTGGGCAGGGGGTCCTTATTCGCTGGCAGCCTTGGCCCTTCCCTTCCTGGGCTCATTTGTCTACCACAGCTGGCCTGGTACCTCTCTGTTCCCTTTTGGGTCTCATCCTTAGCAGAGGAGACGAGGCTTTGTAAATGTAGAAAGCACTGCCAATGCAAGGTGGCATTATTCTTTTTCAAGCGGCAGAGGAAAACAGAGACATGGTAAATAGCACAGTTAGCCCAAGATGCCACACTGCAGTTACTCTGCCAAACCCTTAGATTAAACTTTTTTAACGAGTAGCATAGTATTAGACACTTTAAAATTGGGCTCTTTATGAAGACTAATATTGCTGTCATAAGGCTACTTTATGAAAACCCAAGGGGACCTTTAACTGTAGCAGAAGCTTCCTCATTTAAACCATGAAGGTTAAACAATAAAAACTAATTTTCTATTCCCAGCATACCCATCACACTGCCAGGAAAAGCATCACTCTGCTTTACGAAAACAAGGGCACGCTATTCTGTAGCCCTTTGGCGGGTAGAGTCCATTAGCTGGCTGCAAAGATGTGTCTTTTCCAATCAGCTGACTTCTTTTGAAGAAATGTTCTGCCGGTGACAGTGTTTGGGTGGGGGGAGGCTAACCCACATCTTGGTAAAGTTCTTCACTGAGGATTTCCATAGGTGGGATGGGACGGTGGCGGCTGACTCAGTTAGGAGGTGAAGAGGTAGGAAGTTAAGAGTGGGGTGGTGGTGTGGGGTGTGTAGCATCCTTGCAGAGAAGACTTTGGCTTTGGGAGAATTTTTTAGTCGCTAGTTGCATATAAAAAATAAAGAATTATGAGGGTCAAAATGTAAAGTTACAAATCTAGGTCAGAGATGGCTTTTGCCTTCAGGATTAGTGGGGTCTATACCCCGTCTATCTTCTCCCCTCCCATCTACTTGCTGGGCCGCTGGACCCCTCACCCACCTCCCGTCCCACCCACCTTGGGAATGGTGAGGGGCTGTCTTCTCCCCTTCCCCAGCGCTGCTGTCCTCTCCTCTCCTGGTGCCCTGCAGGGCTCTGCTCTAAGGAACCCTGGCTGAGAAGGACAGGCCCCCCTGTGATCTTTTATATGTGTTTAGGCAACACACCGTTCAATGGATCCCACTACAGTTCTTTGCTTTGGGGTGTTTTTGAGCTGTCACCACTGACTCTTAATAGGGAACTGGGGGTCACCTGCTCCATCCAGGTGCATATGAAGTGTTCACCCTGGGATTAGGAGGTCAGTGTGAGCTTTAGGAGAGGGAGGATAGTGAGAGGTGGAGACAGCCATTCTAAATCCTATCTCTTTAGTTGCTGCACAACACCTGGTGGCTACTCTTTCTGTGCCCTGTAAACCAAAAATGCCATGGAAATCAAGGCTTTGCAATTAAAGATGAGATACTGATCAAACACTAAGGCATCTTTCTGATGGAGCAGTGTGTGCAAAAGTCTGCATGAACAGGAGGGTTGGATTCTGGCAGGTAGAACCCTCAGTAGTTCCATGTGGCTGGAACCTGTGGTGTCCCAGAGTGTCCTTCAGGGTGGTGGGATTTGGGGGTACAGGGGAGGAGTAGCAGGAGAGTCTAGAATGGTAACCAGGCTAAATGAAAAGTACTGACACCAGATGTGTGCGGGTTTTCCTCACATTAAGCAGTTCTCCAACTCTTTGGATGCCAACTGGGTATTCTACAATTCAATTATGCCACTAGCTACTGCGAGCTAGCACAGACTTCACAGGTTGAGGGCTCAGTCTTATAAGACTGTCCCACTCAGATACTAGTCGCAAGTCCCAGGTTGTTACCTGTACTTCTGACAAACCAGCTACAAATTGGGGGTTCCCAAGACCCCTCTCCTCAAGTTCGATAATATTGTTGAATGGCTCATAGAACTCAGTAGAGCACTTTACCTACTATTAGGAGATGCACACTGTGGGCAGGGGGAGGCTGGTGAAGCAGTGCCTCTCAGGGCATGCCACCCTCCCGTGCCTTGATGTGTGCGCCAGCTTGGAAGTGCTCTGAATCCTGTTGTTTAGGGTTTTTATAGAGGTTTAGTTACATAGCCGTGCTGATTAAATCATTGGCCATTGGTGACTGGCGTCAACATCCAGCCCCTCTCCACTCCCAGGACAGAGGTGGAGGTGGGATGGGGGCGTGGGCACCCAGAGTTACAATTCTGTAATTACATGGTTGTTTCCTCTGGCAACTAACTCCCATTCTCCAAGAGTCACCTCATTAGCATAAACTCTGGTTAGGTTGGAAGGGGCTTATTATGAATAACAAAGGATGCTTCCATCACACCTGTCAGTCAGGAAATTCCAAGGATTTTAGAAGCTCTGTGCCAGGAACTTGGGATGAAGACCAATTATGTATTTTTTATTACATCATGAGATCATACAGGCCCACTCATGCAGGGCCTTATAAGCCTTGGTAAGGAACAGGGACTTGTTTCTGAAGTCTGCAGTTAGCCCCTGGAAGATTTTAAGAAGAAAAGGGGCAGGCTCCTCTGTGTACTTTATGTTACTAACTCTAGAAGCAATGGGTCGGTTTGATGAGGGCAGGAGACTAGGAGAAGAGGTATGAGAAATGATGAAAACTTGAAGGAAGGCAGTGGTACCTAGGCTGGAGAGGAGGGGATGGATTTCTGAGCTATTTACAAGGTGGAAGTCTGCTGGACTGCTCTGCAGGAATTGGAAACTGGCTATTCATTTTCAGAAATAACCCATGTGTGGCATTCATGTGCTAACTGGGCTGATGAATGCACTATTCTTGTAACTAGGTTGGAGAAGAATTACATGAAGGGTATCATTAAGATGTTAAAATGAATGCATTACATATGTTAACAAGTGTATGAACCCAGTATTATATCTGGGAAACGGGGTGTTAAATCCTTGTTCAACCAGCCAGATGTCTCTGCAGCTGCTTGCTGGTGTTGCAGAGGGAGGCAGCCAGCCACCTGAGACCCCAGCCACGAGCTGGTGCCAGTGATTTCCAGAGCACCTGGCTGTACAAATCCCTTCTTCCATGCTCTGATTGACAGATACTACATGGACCATACGATTCACATCACAATACACGGGTGGGATTTTCAGTCTGATAAACCCAGATTCCAGCAACTTGATCTTTTCAGGGTATCTTTGTAACTGGGAATGTCCTTAGTTGAAGCTTAAATCTGTTTATATTATTTTATAAGATGAAAAAACACTGCAGTCAAACAAACTTAAGACCAATTTAATAACATTCACTCCTGCATTGGAATGTTATCAAAGTCTTGTTTGGGGCTGTTATTCAGCCCAGTTTGCAAAGCGGGGGGCTTAGTGTTTGCTGTAAATGTTTAAATTAGCTGAAGTAAAATTCCCATAACTTTTCAAAGAAATTGAAAGTACTCCTAAGTGTTTGTATTTATCCTTATACAGTACACTCTCTCCTAAGCGGCCCCAACTTATCAAGACTGAGCCGACTCTGGGATGTCTCCCCCCTCCATGTTTGGCAAAAGATTCTAGAACATTCGAAAAGATGTTCAAGTGTCTGAAGGAAGCCCAGTTCCAACTGACTGCAGACAAGATCTGCACTCTCTTACGTTTTCCCTATAGTGTGACTGGTAATTGCACTTCTTGGATGTCGAGTTCAGGAGAAGTTGCAGAGAGGCAGTACTAGAGACCACAGTTACACAATCACATCGATCTTTTGTGTACTTTGTTTCCTGGAGGAGAAATTGTGTAATCCTAACATTTTTCTATGAGTTAAGTAAAAGTTGAGATTAAAACAAATCATATCGGTTGTTTTCCTGTCTGTTCAAATGCATTCTGACAGCAAAGATGAAAAGTCAATGCAGTCTAAATAGAAAGATACCGCAATGAGAAGATGAAAAGAAACATTGTGTAATTTCCTCATCTTCGTTGTTTTGTTGGGGTTTCAAATCTACAAAAGGCTGGCTGCCGTAGTGTTCCAGGCTTGTCAACGTCAGACAGCATCCACTAGGTGGCAGTATGTCAGAGGCTTTCTTTTATCCTCGAATTGGCAGCAATTTCTCTGGTTGCCTACCCGTAGTTCAGTTTTCCTTTTTTGTCTTGTTTTGAAGGGTTAAATGAAGCTATCATAATGTAGGCCCAAATTATCCTTATCTAAAAATGCATCAATTTGCTAAAAGGCCCACTTGTTACAGTGTGACCATAAATAAGTTAATAAGTTTATTCATTCATGTGAATTTTCTTAGTAACTTATTGCAGGTAATGATCCTAGCTGTCCTAACAGATGATGAATAGGATGTATTCTGAGAAGACAGATCACAGATCTTCCTGGGGAGCAGGCCATTGTGTTCTCTTTAGGAAAGGTCGCTAATGGCTCTTAGCCAAGAGAAGAGCTCAGGGAGTGCTCTTTGCACAGCTTCCTCCCTGGAAACTGTTTCTGGCTTCTGCTCCAGGCTGTTTGCTGGAAGGTGTGTCAAAGCTACCTGCACTTCTTCATGCAAATCTGCGGGTGTCCTAATAGTGTAGGTAACATAGGATTGCACTGGATGTTTATTCAGACATTTCACTAACTGGTTTTTATTAATTTACAGCTGGCTTAAAATAAGATAAAATGCATACTTTTTTTTTTTTAAAGATCTCTTTCATCTGAATAATTTGTTCAGAAGAAAGGAGTTAGGATGTTCTTTCGTAGTGTTTTCCCAAATTAGATTATCAGAACTTTCTGAATTCAAAGAAACCAGAAGCAATGTCTGAATGATAAGATTTAGTAAAAGAACTCCAGAAATCTAGAAGCACTCTAATGACTCTGACAAATGTAGAGGACTCATGTGGATGAAAATAAATGTAAATGCAAAACTTAGAAAATAAATGGAATTGTCAGTTGCGGCGAAGTTTGGCTTCATCTTCAGAAGGGTTCCTATAATCCTGAAAATGAAAAATATTAGGGGGCATTCAAGAAAAATCCATGCTTGGGTTGTGTATGGCAAAGTGTCTGATCTTTGAGGAAATGATGAAAGGGAGTGGCTCCTGCTCTGTGGGGTGAACTCGATAGGGTCATGTTTGGAGATTCAACACCCATTATCTGTAGGGCCTGCAGGCCTTGGTTTTGGGGGTTCACCAGCCAAGCCTTGAGAAGGGTTTAGCCAGTTCTGAGCCAGCTGTTTTCTGAAGCCTCTGGGAATTCTGAGGCCATGTTTCCTGGTGCATAGGCTCCTTTCTGTCAGATCCCCAGGTCGCCAGGAGCCAGAGGCCCAGTGAAGGTGTACCGCCTTTTCAGAGTTCCTACTGCAGGGAGGGTCTCAGGGTTACGGGGCAGCCACTGGTATTTTGTCTCAGCTTTCTGGAGTGCATTTGATGATGATGTCTTGCAAAGCGCTATAGACATACAGCTCTAGAAGGCAGAGGTTTAAGTCTCAGCTTTATTAGGCAAATTCTTATTCTCTCTTTGCCTCCATTTCTCAGTCTGAAAAATGAGGTTTAGTGATGTTGGGTCGTAGTCTGTTCTCTGTTCTTGGTGTGCTCTTGGCCGAAGAATGACCAGACACACTGAAAGCAAAGCAAGCATGAAACACAGTTTGTTGAAGAAGGACAAGATAGGTTTACAGAGCAAGAGCAGGATATAGGTTCACAGAGCAAGATATGTTCACCACAGACAACAAATGGACCCCCTGTCAAAACAGAGGGCCTCGGTTATGGTCTGGGGTCTTATTTTATAGTGTCTGGATTGGGCCCTCCTCGTGGTTCAGATGTCACCATGTCACTTTGATGGATAGTTTGGAGTTATATAACCTGAGTCTTACTACACATCTGGATCTCCCATGAGCCTCTCTGAAAGCCCATATGGGCGGGTGAACTGCAATGTAGATTTAAGCTAATGACATGATAATTAGCCTTAGGTTGTTCTAGGTCCCCTTCCAGACCCTATTGGCCTGTGCTGCTTGGCTCATGGCTAGGGAATCCTCTGCATCCTTTTGCAGTTGGTGCACTAAGTTTTGATTGGCAGATTGCTTGAGCCCAGAAGTTGGAAGTTTCAGTGAGCTGTGATCATGCCACTGCGCTCTAGCCTGGACAACAGTAAGACCTTGTCCCTATTTAAAAAAAAAATCTGGGGTGGAGATACAGATATTGGGAATCCTTGCTTTTTGGTAACCTGAGGTTGTAGACACATGATGTGCCCCCTTTCACACTGCAACTTCCCTGCAGGGTTTCTGAAGGGAATTGCAATTCTTGGATACCCAACAGGTATAACATGAGAGGAGCGTTACCTCCTGGCTTTCTACCTAGAGTTTTAATTCATCCTGGGTCATGAAACCTTTTTTGTTTTGTTTTGTTTTAAGCAGACTTTGAAAGTGCTTCTGGGAGGTGCTGATCATTGAATTTTCTTGTAACAAAATGGGTCTGTGGCAGCTCTGACCTAGAAGGTACTGATTAAATGGGCAAGGAAAGGTCATTCCCGGGTGGGAGAGAACGAACTTTTCCTGCCCATTTAATCAGTGGCTCGAGTCCGCTATTTCTTTGGCCTGGGTCTCAGTCTTCAAGAAAACCTCCAGTTTGCGCATCTGTGAGTCTTTTGGGATGTGAAAGGGTTTGTCTTTGTCAAATGAGGCCCCAGGCCAGCAGCACCAGCTCACCTGTTAGACATGCAGATTCTCAGGCCCCGCCCCAAATCTGTTGGATGAGAAACTGAGGCTGGTCCCAGCAGTCTGTGGTTTAACATGCCTTCCAGGGGGTGGTGATACATTCGTGTTCAAGTTTGAGAACCATTGACTAGGACAAAGACATTTTCCGTGTTTTTCTCAATAATAAGTGTGTTTGTGTAGAAAAT
The DNA here is from genome assembly GCA_028533085.1 of Varecia variegata. Taxonomy (NCBI): domain Eukaryota; kingdom Metazoa; phylum Chordata; class Mammalia; order Primates; family Lemuridae; genus Varecia; species Varecia variegata. The sequence goes on along the minus strand of CM052445.1, from coordinate 21,501,408 downwards.
CATGACACAGGCATTTTTAGGTATATGCCATACTTAGCTCTGTTTCCTCCTTCCCTCCTCCTTCTCTCCTCTGATGGCGAGGCAGATCAGAGCTAGAGGGAACATGAGGGGTAGCTTTAAATCTCTAAACGACTCTATCACCAAGGTTCTTCTTCCAATCTTTGAGAGCCAGTACTCAGGTAAAGATACATTGTTATATATAAGTATGTAAAGATATACATAATGTATAAAGATACATGGTGTATGTGTGTATATATAACTGTATATATGCACACATAAAGATATATGCAATGTATAAAGATACATTGTGTATAGAAATATATAAAGTTATATACAATGAACAAAGATACATTGTATATATAAATCTTTTGTGAGTGCAGGAAAGACAAATCAGGAAATTCCGGAAATTGAGCACCATTGAGAATCCGAAGGTCTTGGAGAAAACTTGGGAGGCTGGAGGTCGGCAGGAGTTGGGAAGAGGATCCAGCTTAGCACAGGCCACTCAAATCAGAAGGGGCCGCCGTTTGCCCAGAATACCCTCCCTGCAATTGGTGCCTCCAGAGCCGTGCAGCTCAGTGCCCTGGGTCTAGGCAAGGGCAGAGGTGGCCTGGGATGGGTCCCTAAGATTTCTTTCTAAAAGTCAGCCACGCTGTGACTTTAGGACTTTAGAATAGGTAACTGAAGATAGCTGTGCTGTCTCCTCCAAGGGTTCTTAAAAATAGAATAGATTCTTATCTCTCTTGGAGGTCCTGAAGGCAGAGAGGAGAATAAATGTTATCTTATCTCCAGAACCCTTCCAGCTGATAAAGGTGATGTTATGCTATTGCCTCTATCTTTCTATCTGTCTGTCTGTCTGTCTCTCTCTCTCTATGTATCTGATCTATTTCAAAGCCCTCTTCTCCAAATACTCAAAGAACTTAAGCTATATAGCCTATCTTTAAACATTATGGGGTTGGGGGGAATGGTTACCATGAATGGTTGTCCTGGTAACAGAGAAATGAGGAATCTCTCCAGAGCTTCCATCTAGATTGGTATCTACATTGGAATTCACCCAGCCCTCCACAGAGTACCTACCTGCGTTATTTCCTTTCCTCTTCATAACCATCCTGTGCTAGAGGTGTTGTTGTTGTCCTCAGTTTATGCAGGGATTTGAACCCAGGTGAAAGCCTGAGCTTTCACCCCTTCCACCTTGTGTCCTAAGATGTGACAGTTAACGTTGGCTAATGTCTGGATTCAGGTGAGCATGTGGTTACCTACTTGAGCCTTTATTCTCAGGGCTCAAATTGAGATATGCAATTGCCTACACTCTTCATGTACTCAAGTTCTTTCTTTTTCTGGCTTGTGCTTCTAAACCTCTATTTGTGGCAATATTTTAAGTTAATTATTGGTACTCTGAAGGCTTTTAGACGTCCATATAATACTTTAAATGCACTGTGACTTTAAAATAAAAAATTAACCACTGGGAGCTAGGCATCATTCTCTTTCTTTTGAGCTGAGCTTTAGTGTTATAACAGGAATTCACTAATGAAACAGACATAAAAAGGGCCTCCCAGAAGATTTAAGAGGGTCATATATTCTGTGTAATTGTTATTTTCCTAGTTAACTTCATCTCCATTTGTGTACCTGCTACAGATTTTTAATTATGTCTAATTATTCCATGTTTTATAATTTACATTGTCATTTATTTCCTTTTATTGTCCAGAGTATTTTGTTTGATGGTGTGTGTGGTCTAATTTTTAAGCACATCAACATCCAATTCTTTGGGATGAACTTCCCTTCATAGCTACCTAGAACACGTAGGAATTTCACTGCCTGTGCACTTATGGCATCTTTTGAAGGAAAAGAGGGTTAATTTATTGCATGTCTAACAGACTTGAATTCTTACTGCTTTAAGGAAAGAATGAGTTTATAAATAAGATTCTTTTTCCTTTCTATTTCAGGAATTACAACATATTGTTGGATCACAACATATCAGAGCAGAGAAAGGTAAGTGCGGATCTCTATGAATATTTGAAATCCCACAGGGTCACTACTCTTTGGGCTAATATGGTTTCTCTCATCTTCAGCTATGGTGGACGGCTCCTGGTTAGATCTGGCCAAGAGGGGCAAGCCTGAAACTCAACCTTTTGCACATCTCACCATTAATGCCACTGACATCCCATCAGGTAAGTTCCATTTGCATCCATCTTGAAAAATATCTTAGGACTCATTTATCAGCCCATTTACATACTCAAATGTATTTTTAGCCTGCTACTAGATTTCTGAGAGCTCTTCTAGTTTCTTTTTTTATTATTATTATTTTTTACTTTTTGTAGAGACAGGTTCTGGCTTGTTGCTCAGGGTGGTCTCGAACTCCTGGCCTCAAGTAATCTTCTTGCCTCTGCCTCCCAAAGGGGTGGCATTGCAGGTGTGAGCCACCCTGCCCAGGCCTGAGAGCCCAGACTTCTAAACCAAAAAAAAAAAAAAAAAAAAGTCATTAGTCCTCAGTTGATGATCCACATCCTGAAAACAGTGATTCTCAAAAATGCCAGAATGGACATCCCCACTCTATTCATTTTCAGATCATCAGAATGGGTGTTTATTTTAAATGGCTGCCAGCTGAGAGCTCATAACTTGGAAGGACAATCCCTTGTTACGCTCATCAGTGTTTCCCCAAGCTGAAGTTGACGCAGCTCTGAGGTGAATGAATTCATCAGGTAGTGGCATACTCAGCCATCTCCTGCAGAGCTCCAGGTAGGGGACCTTTAAAAGATCCCCTTTAAGATCTTTAAGAGCCAGAAGCCTCTGGAAAATGAGACCTCTTCCCCTTCTCCAGGTGTTTATCATTTTCTCTGGGTCAACGTTTAGTTCAATGGACTAGAGCCCTGCTTATCTTCTCAAAATGAGGAAACCCAGGGCTCGGTGCCTACAGCTGGCTTAATGTCCCAGCTATCCCATCACATAACCCCCACAGGCTCCCTCACCTCACCCTAGAGGAGGACCAAAAATATTACAAAGAACATTATGATAGAGTGATCATTGAACATTATTATTATTATGCCACTTATTGAGCAACTACTATGCATCAGGCATTTTTCTCTATGTTCATTATCCCTAATCCTTACTACAACCCTGCAAGGTAAGGAGTAGCATTCAGATTTTGCAGACAGGCAAATTAAATGGTATATGGTTTGTCATTTGTTCAAGGTCACAGGAGTGGCAGGAATAGAAGCTGGATTCCACCCTAGTTGGTTCCCAAGTCCATGCTTTTTACACTATCCATTATCATAGAAACAGGCCACAAGGTACTTGTGGGCAGTTGTCTTTGTCAGAGGGAAGTAAATTCAAGGCTCTCATGTTGCTCTTTTCCTGTAAAAAGTAGATTAGTGTAATATCTAGTCTAATAAGAGGGGCTCTAAAATCTGGCTGCCTGGGATTGAGGTCCCACTGTACCACTCACTGGCTCTGCGACTTTGTACAAATTACTGGAGTTATTTGTGCCTCAGCTGCAGCGTGTCTAAAACAGGGATGGTGACAGTAGCTATCTACCCCAGGGAGTAACTATGAAGATTAAATCAGGTAATGTACTGACATTCTCGCATGGAGGATGGCTTATAGTAAGCATTCAGTGAATGTGATTTGTTGTTATTATTTGAGTATAATTAAATAATTATACATACTCCACTTTTTTTCTGCAAATAATTTAAGGTAAGTTTTTTTTTTTTTTTTTGAGCTTAAAAAAAAGTCCAACTTACAATAAATGATTTTGAAGCCTTTATGATAGTATGGGCCATGGAGGATTTTTCCTAACTAAAGACACAGAAAGTGAGAAAGCAACTCTTTGGCTTTTAGAGGATTTTCCAAACAATCTATCCTGTCCTAGATACTTGCTTTATAAACAAATTTTCTCTCTTTGTGTCTATGTGTGCCTTAGGGTGGAGCTACGCTAATTTTGTCTGAGTAGAAAACTATTTTGCATGTTAGCAAGGGCAGTCACATTAATACTGATGCCGCTGCTGTGTGTATTGTAAATGTACCATACATTCATCTTTTCAGCTCACTTTAAATAGCATATGATAAATATTGCATTAGCCTGTGTGCCAAAGTCTATTTGGCAATAGCAAGCATGTTTTAGTTATAAAACTCTCTCTGCAGGCACCTAGCATCAAATCATTGCCAAAAAAACAAGGCAAAACTCCTGGTTATTTTCTGACAGTTATTGAGTTTGTGTCTGAGTGAAATGAGTTAGTGTATGCTTCTGTTTAAGAAAATAGAATTTGCTGCTCTGGCTGGGCCAACAAGCCCCGGAGTCTGTTTATCACCCAGTTTTGGCCAGTACTGGCTATTTTAGAGTCAGTTTGTTTTAATTTTGCATATTTATTTTGGGGCTCTGTTTTATTCTCATTTACATGTAAGAAACCAGAATCTGCTTTATATGGACTGTTATCTTGTGCCTTTTCAAAGCCTCTTGAATAAAATGCACTTGGAAGTATTTTGTGAGGTCAGAATGCATGGGTTTCTTTAGGGGATGCTCTGCCTAAACATTTGCAGAGCCCTCTTCTCTGGCACCGAATAGCAGGGACCGTAGTGTGGGGGTGGGGAGGCTGGGGAGGTTGGGGTCAGAGGTCGTCAGCATGCCTCATTAGTGATGGAGACGCACGTTGCCATGTGAGGCCGTCCAACCTGGTCCCAGCATATTTTTTTCATCTTTTCTTCTAGTATTGTCTCTTTATATGTCCTCTAATCACACTCTTTGGCTGTCCTCCCCTTCTCCTGTAGGTGCCATGTGCACTCTGTTCTTTGCTCAGTTTCCCTCACTGACAATAATCTCCCTTTTCTCAGCCTGATCAAATTTGACCCAAGTCCTTGCTGTTCTCTGGCTCCACTGTCTCCTCACTGAGCTGAGCTCAACTGATTGCCATGAATTTCTGCAGCCTCCACTTGGCAATTGCTTGCAACTGAATGTCAACCATGTGCTGTGGAACATGCAGAAGTGAAATTATATTTGATGTGCCCATTTCTTGTTTTCTCCACTATTACCGATAAGTGACATGAGGGTACACTTGCTTGATATAATTCTTAATTATGGGTAGAGTGAATGGCCATAGAAAGTACCACATTGATATTGCATGACTGATCAACAGAATGAGTCAGTGAATGCCTGAGTAAACAAATGGATAAATATAAAGAGATGTTTAGTAGGAAATAAGGACACTTCTTCCACTTGACTTACCTAACAATGGGATTTGGGTGAGGTTCCTGTATTTTCCCCTCTCTATTCCTTCCTTGCCTTCCTAGACCATATCTTGTTCTAACACTAGCTGATCCATCCCACTGAGAGAGTAGAATTCACCTTGGTTGTTCTGCTTCTCTCTGTTAAGAGATAACTATAAGACAAATAATTAATTGAACAAAGGATTTACTACAGGAGTGGGGTAAGAAGGAGGGCAACATGGGATAACTTGAGATGAGAAACATCCTGAATTTTGTTGGTTGTGTCAATGGATCAGGTGGCTGTTTACCAGCTTAGAGGAATTACTTTACTAGTAGTGTTCATGAAGATGTGATGGATAGGGTCTTATAGTCCCATGTTGACTCACTTGGGACCATAAGATGGTATTTACATTGGGGATGCTTTAGTCTGGGATGACCTGAAATAAGACTTCTAATGAAAATGAAGGACGTTTACTGCAGTGGACCCAGGTGGCAGTTGTGCCTGTGATGGCCTTGCTGTGGATAGGTCGTGGAGTTCAGGAGGTATCTAATTGTCCCTGGACAATTGGAACCATTGGATTCTTGGCCTTCTGATGATGTATTGTGCCACTAAAGGTTGGCCCCTGCTGCAATTTTTTCTTTGAAGTGGTTCAAAGAACCACCTGTTTGGTTCTTGGAACAGCCTGGTTTTGAGGTCCCCAGATCATATCCCAGGCTGCTGATGGTGCTCCAGAGATAATAGAACATTTTCCATCTGTGGCTCACTAGAGAAAGATGTAGACGTTCAGGGTTTCCCAGGACTCAGCCTAGTCTGGGAAGGTAGTGAATGTGTCTTATTCTAGGAAGATCCCCTAGAGGAGGATTCACTCTAACCAGACAGTTGCCAGTTCTGCTGGATCCTTGGAATCCACTATAGGTCTAAGTTTGTGGGCTGGTTTCTGCCCCTCAAGATCTCAAGACCTGACCTAAGTTATGGGCAGGCATGACAGGTAGCAAAGAACTTCCTTGTGGCTGCAGAAACTAAGCTGAACCCCAGTCTGAGATTCAGCTCTGTTTTGTATTGTTGATTCCAAACAGATGACAACCTTAGTTTAGCACAAACTAAACAAAATCCTCTGGAGGAAAAAATGTTTTTGGACTTTCCATAGTATTACAACTTCCTTCTCCCCGTCTCCCTCCTTGCTCCCCTCCCCGTCCCCAATTACTGCCTTTGCTAGTTGAATAATAGGTGTCCACATAAGTACAAATGTTTGATTAGTTGGGTTTATCATAGAACTACTGCCAATTTTTGAATACCCAGTAAAATGCACTAAGGACCTGAAATATGAAAAGCACTGGACACATGGTTGATTTAAGAGACTCTTAGTCTTTTAAGAAATGTACACTGTTCCAGAAACAGTAGCAAGTGGATCAGTTGTCACCTCATTTCTGGTGTGAGAAGAGGCCAAAAGAGAAATGGGCAAAGGATCAGTTGTCAACTCATTTCCAGTGTGAGAACGGGCCAAAGGTCAATCAGGCTCTCCTGATTTTACAGGACTTCGGTCATAAAGGATTGTGTGATGTTAAGCTGGGGAGTGCAATGCCAAGAATACTTTCTTTTTCAGCTTCTCTGGGGGTAGCTTTTCAATTGTGTGAGCCTGGGGGATGTTGGGGCCATTGGAGGTGGGGAAAAGAGATGGTGATGAGAATAGAGTTTAGGAGCTTGACCTTTTAGCCAAAGTTACCAGATTTTCATCTCCTACTTATCCCTGTCCACGAATTAAAAGAGAAGATTGAGACATGTGAAGTATGGAAATTCTCTTCCTATCTTAGTTTTTTGCTTTCCTGTCCTAATTGCCTTAGGCTGTTCTCTTCCTTGAATCTGGAATGACCTTTCTGCTCCTGTGTGGCTGAATCCTATTCCTCTGAAGTTCTCAGGCTCCAAACAACAAAGCCATTCTTGATCTCTCCCTCTTTTGAATTCGCTTAGCAATCACCTGCACCTTTCCTGTTCGTACTCAGGCCTTACTTCCTATCTGAACACATGTCATACTGATCCCTAGTGAACTGTAGGTTCCTTAAGGGCAGGAAAAGTGAGGTTTTGTCTTTGTACCCTCTCATGTGCCTAATACAGAGCACTAAATACATCTGAATGTATTTCTCCCCTTTTAGAAAATTCCAAGAAGTTATTCTCCCACTGGAATAATGACTGTTGGGCTATTTTTCTCTCTGACCTCATGGAATTGCAAGGATGTCCTTTTCAGTTAAGGAGTGGATTCTAAGTGACGTGCCTCTGTTCTCCACAGGTTCCCATAAAGTGAGTCTGTCCTCTTGGTACCATGACCGGGGTTGGGCCAAGATCTCCAACATGACTTTCAGCAATGGAAAACTAATAGTTAACCAAGATGGCTTTTATTACCTGTATGCCAACATTTGCTTTCGACATCATGAAACTTCAGGAGACCTAGCCACAGAGTATCTTCAGCTGATGGTATATGTCACTAAAACCAGCATCAAAATCCCGAGTTCTCAAACCCTGATGAAAGGCGGAAGCACCAAATATTGGTCAGGGAATTCTGAATTCCATTTTTATTCCATAAACGTTGGAGGATTTTTTAAGCTACGATCTGGTGAGGAAATAAGCATTGAAGTCTCTAACCCATCCCTACTGGATCCAGATCAAGATGCGACGTACTTTGGGGCTTTTAAAGTTCGAGATATCGATTGAGCCCCATGTAATGTGGAACGTTACCATGTATTTCCTAGATGTTAGGAACTTTGTTTTTTAAACAAGCCAACAAAGATGTATATAGGTGTGTGAGACTACTACGAGGCATGGCCCACAATGGTACAAGACTCATTATCCATGCTCTTGACCTGTATATTGACAGCCAATGGGAGATGTTGGACTCATGGTGTGTTACACAATGGTTTTAAAATTTTGTAATGAATTCCTAGAATTAAACCAGATTGGAGCCAACCAATATGGTTGCCTTCATTAAAAAAAAAAACAAAAAACCTGCATTTGGGCTATGGGAGGGGTTAATTCTCTGGGTGTAGCCCCTGGGTAATGTACCTCGATGCAGCTTAAGTGGAGAGGGTGTCATCTAACGCAAATGAGTGATCATCGGAAGGGGTAAGTTCTTTTGAATTGTTACATCATGCTGGAACCTGCAAATAAATACGTTTTCTAATGAGGAGAGAAAATATATGTATTTTTATATAATTTCTAAAGTTATATTTCAGATGTAATGTTTTCTGTGCAAAGTATTGTAAATTATATTTGTGCTATAGTATTTGATTCAAAATATTTAAAAAAAGTCTCGCTGTTGACATATTTAATGTTTTAAATGTACAGACATATTTAACTGGTGCACTTTGTAAATCCCCTGGGGAAAACTTGCAGCTAAGAGGAAAAAAAATATTGTTTCCTAATATCAAATGCAGTCTATTTCTTCATTCTTTTGAACTTAAGAATTTTCAGACTTGTCAAGTCTGTGCAAAAAAAAAAAAAAAACCAAGAAAAATTGAAATGGATGCCTTGAATAATAAACAGGATGTTGGCCACCAGGTGCCTTTCAAATTTAGAAGCTAATTGACTTTAGAAAGCTGACATTGCCAAAAAGAATACATAATGGGCTACTGAAATCTGTCGAGAGGATTTATATAATTATTGAACAGGTGTTTTTTCTACAAGTGCTGCAAATTGTAAATTTTGGTTTTTTTTAATAGAAAAGTTATTAGTGATTTATCAGCAAAAAAATCCAATTTTTAATTTAGTAGAAGTTATTTTATACTGTACAATAAAAACATTGAATGTTATTTTTTTTGGTACAGAAATAAATTTATATGAAAACCTGCCTCAAGATTCTGTACTTTTATGTCTGTCTTGCTCTGTGATCCATCCTGTTCTTTCCAATATGGTAATGTGGCTTCCATATCTTTCCAAAGGTTACTGGGAGAAATGCAGATTTAATTAAAAATTAGGAACAGATTCAATTAAATTAATGAAGCTTGGAGTTTGAAAAATCATTAGCTAGGGATTTGTATGCAAGAATGTAGCCAGATAAAAAACAGAGTCTTCTTCACTCAAAAAAGAAAAGTTCATATTATGTTGATATTATGAGAAAAATATGATGCTTTGTGTAAGTTCATAATGTCCTAAAGAACAACTGTTTGACCTGGAGGGACACCTGGCCATTTTATACCTTGATACAGTAAGGAAGGATTAACAGTGGCCTAGACTCTTGTCCTCATGGAAATTTATGTGGGGAAGCTGTCTAAGTTGCCAGGTTGGCTACTATCATGAGAGAGAGATAAGAAAACAGGCAGCTTAGGAAAACACAGGAAGCCATAATTTAAGGCACTTGCCATTTGTGAGTAAATGTTTCTAGATGATTGTGATGAAGCTGGAAGGAGAGAAGAACTTGCGACAAAGAAATTATGAATTTTTAACAATAGAGCTATGATGGTAAAACTCAATCATTGACCAAAATACACACATTATTTAAAAACTCTCAGTAAGTTGAGGTTGATTGGTGCAAAATATGACTTCAGTGCTGCATAGCCCAATTGCTGAGCCTTGGTTTAAGGAAAATTGTTTTTGATAAGCAAGTAGAGAGTTCCTCACTCTCTGTTGACATAACATCTTGTTCTATAGAAAGCATCATTAGCTACCCTGGCTCTCATAATGATTCTGTCATTTCCAAAGGTGAACAACATTCATTCATTTGGTTGTTCATTATTTGTTGAGCATCAACTATGTGCTAGGCACATGTCAGGCACTGTGGATGCTATGACAGTCTGAGGACGGCCTCGAGGAGTTTCCATTCTGGTGGGGACCGGCTTAGTAAGGGTGTGGGGGGCTCCAGGCATGGGCGTGCAGAGCGTGCTTTGAGAGCAGAGAGGACCCTATCAAACCCAATCTTGGGAATCACAGAAGACCCAAAAATGAAATCAGGATGGAAATGGGGCAAAAAGCTTCAAATGTAGATACAGAATAGCCTTACAATTTTTACTTAGAGGCAACTAACTTGCGATCTCTCAATGATGAGCTCAAATCCAAGGTCTAGGAATGGGAAGAACCCAGGCAGGATCCAGTGAGGCAATAGGTGGTGGCACCAGCCAAACTGGGGGGCTGCCATGGTGGGGGGTCTGCAGAGTCAAGGGAGAGCCTCTAGAGAAGACTGCAGTAGTTCAGCCTGACTATGCTGTAAATTGTGTATGTGCATTAGAACCCTGGTAGGTAGGTCAGGGATTTTTAGAACTTTGTTGAAATGAATCTAGGACTCAGTGAAAAGTGGATGGAAACTGGCCCGTGCCTTGAAGGAGGCAACTGTAGCAAGTGGACGTGCCAGGAGTTATAGAGAAGGTGTTTTTTTCTAGCATGCTTGGACTTGCTAGTAGTAGGTCTCAAATGCAGAATACAATACCCTGCTTTCCCCACTCACATGCTAATTTTTACTTCTGATTTTTCTTCTTAGTCATCCCCTTTTCCACTTATGTATGTCTTTTAACTGTGACCTTTTGCCTTTTCCTGTTTCCCCCCAATGCCTGGCTCTTGCCTGGGAGGACCATTGAGCCTCTCTGGTGGCCCCTGGGGAATGAGGAGGCCACTGCGTCTGATTGAGATGGAACCAGAGCTCGTCAACACTCAGCAACAGCTAAGTAAACGTGTGGAGTTGTGACAAAATCATGTCAGGAAACCAACACATACAGGATGCGATGGCAAACTGACTTGTTTGCTCATTTTAACTACTTCGTTTCAATCTTCTTCCTAACACATGCTAAATCTGAAGGAAGGAAAGCAAGCCAAACTTGAAGTCATCTGTCTTCTTGAATCAACTTGTACAACTACACCAGACTCATGCATCCTTGTATCTTCCAACACACCACGTGTGCAGCCACTCTTATTAGTGTGCTCAGTCCTTCCCTTTCTACCTGTTTCCTTTTGTTTCATTCATCTCCATTAGGCCAGCCCAGAAAAATATCTGTAAAGGATGTGACCTATTTCCCCAGTGACTTTGGTGGGAACCTGAGCAGCTCATGCTTCATCCTTTCTCTCTGCATCTAATTATTGGTTTGGCTTGAGATAGTGACATCAGGTTATACTTACACATTTTGGGGGCAGAACTTTGACTCAATTTGCAGTTCTACGTTTAGCCTGGCCAAGCACGTGCTTGCTTCACTTTTGGCTTTGTTAATTGATTCTCCCTTTTCCTTGCTATGAAATTGAAATATGTTTCCCAGTAGCTGCATTTATAAATGCTAATTAGTTATTGATTCACATTACTATGATTTAGTCTGTGTCACTTTTTAGGATAAAAAATGTGTACACAGTGAGTGTTAGATTTTAGCAATAAACCAGAAATCTATCCTTTTGATTAATAACACTTTTATGATACTTCTACTCTTCTATTCTTGTGATTAAAAATTTTTATTTCCTAATTATCTACCCTCACCTCCCTTCTCCTTTGTTGACTGATTTTCTTTGCAGGGGCTTGTTGCTGTTGCATCTTGACCAGTGCTCTAGCTATTTGTAGTGACAATCTCTTTGATATTGTCAGATGTGGACAAGTTACAGGATTATTCATATTGCTATGGGCTTTCAATGTCTGTAAAGAAATCCTGTAGAGGTGTCTCTTCCAGTTGGCAAAGGAATGAGCTATAAGCTACTCCATTAGCAGCACCCAGAACTATGAACCGGGGCATCAGAGTTGGTTTTAGAAACAGTAAGTTCTCACGACAATGTTAGTAGATACTTCAATCTCCCTTACGAGGGCCCTAGAATCATGGGATGTCACTCTCTTGGGCAAAACCCACTTTCTTCCTTTTTCCTATGGATTCTGCAGAAGCTTCATTTCCTCAAAAGTGTGATCTCTACAATCTCAGGTTGGTGGAACAAAAACTCCGGGTGAGACGTGAACATCTTTTGGAAGAAAGATTGTAGATTTGGGTATCATCCAGCCCCAGGGCTGGAATCTGATATCGACAGCCTGGTCACTTGGGGCAGGTGGCCATCTGTGGGACTTCAGGTCCCTGCCTTTTGAAGTAGGAGTCACCCTGCCTGTGCTGAAGAGATGTGAGGATTGGCACGAGAGGGACTCAACAAGTAGAAGCCACCATTGCTGTGCTCCTGTCCTATTTGCTGCATCCTTAGACCCAGGGCCAAACACATAGCTTATCCTCATTTCCTCTAGATGCTGTGCAGGGCCCACAGCAAGCAAGTAGTGTGCTCTGTGTTGTGGGAGATACCAGGACAGGTACTGTATTAATTTCCTAGGTAACACATTACCACAAACTGGGAAAATATGTTTTCTCCGAGTTCCGGAAGCTAGAAGTCCAAAATCAAGGTCAGCAGGACAATGCCTTCTCTGAAGACTCTAGAGAAGAATCCTTCTTTGCTTCTTCCAGCTTTTGCTGGTTGCTGGCAACCACGGGTCTTCCTTGGCTGGCAGCTGTGTCACTGCAGCCTCTGCCTCTGTAGTCACATTGCTTCTTCCCTGTGTCTTCTCATGTGGGCCTTCCTCCCTGTGTGTCTGTGTATTCTCTGTGTCTCCCCATCTCCCTCTCCTTGCAAGGACACCAGTCATTGGATTTAGGGCCCAGCGTAATCCAACATGACCTTACCTTGATGACGTCTGCAAAGGCCCTATTTCCAAATTAGATCATAGTCACATGCTCCAGTTGGACAGAAATTTGGGGGGAACACTATTTGATCTAGAACAAATATCAACAAATTTAGAGTCTAGGAGTAAAATAAATATCTAAAAACCAAGCCATAACCAAACTAGAATGAAATAAATGCCATAATAAAAGCACAAGCAATGTGCCCTTGGACTCACCTAATGCAGTTAGGGTTTGTTTTCATTGAAATATGAATGAAACCATATTTGGATGACATTCAATTAATCATGATGTGCTTGTGTTGGCTGTGTGCTTTCATGAGATTATTTTGGGATTAGAATAAAGGTATTCTGAACTCCCTTATGCCCTCCTTCCCCACCGCCCCACCCCCCGACTCAGGAAGTCCCCCTCTCCAAACACACACACACACACACATGCACGCACACACACACACAACCCGTCTGCCGCACACCAGGATGTCCTGGCCCTGCTGGTGTCTGCTACCAGGATTTGCACTTGCTCCTTCCTTCTAATGGTCAATGTGATTTTGCTCAAGGATTAGGAGTTAAAAGTGACCAGTGTAAAAGAGTTCCTCTCTCTAATCAACATGGGACAAGATGGAAAAAATGTTACTCTCCTGAAGTTCCAGAGTGCAGAGGAAGGCAGGCCAGCTCGATGGAGCTTTTCCCAGGGAGATTCGTAGGGCTGGCAATCAGCAAGGTGCTCTGCCTGTGCGCAGGGGCTGCAGGCAGTCATGTGGGTGATGGCAGGAGGGGCAGGTGGATCAAGAGGACAGACTCTCACCTGGAACTCTGAAATCCTCAGTAAAGTCACCAGCATCCTCATGAGTTTGTTATTATTGCATTTCTGGTGGGAGCCAGTGGAAAGGCCACAACCATGACCTCGGGAGTGGAGGTGCTGGTGCTTTGAGCCAGGTATCCTTGAACTTCTCTGGGCAGGGCAGGCTTTGTGTATGAGTCAGGGTTCTCCAGAGAAAAGGAACCAAGAGCAAATATAGAGATATGTAGAAAGAGATTTATGATGAGTGACTGGCTCACCTGATTATGAAGGCTGAGAAGTCCTCCTCCTGCAAGCTGGAACCCAGGAAAGCCAGTGGTGCATTTCCAGTCCTAACCCAAATGCCTGAGAACTGACAGTGCATGTCCAGGTCTGAGTCCAGAGGCCTGAGAACGAGGAGCATTGCTGTCCAAGGGGGAGGAAATGGATGGCCCAGTGCAAGCAGAGAGGATGAATTAGCTCTTCCTCTGTCTTTTTGTTCTATTTAGATCTCCAGTGGATTGGATGAAGCCCGCCCACACTGGGGAGGGTGACCTTCTTTACTCAGGCTACTGCTTTAAATGCTAATCTCTTCCAGAAACACCCTCATAGACACACCCAGAAATAATATTTTACTGGCTGTCTGGACATCCCTTAACCCAGTGACGCATAAAATTAACCATCCTGCTGCACTGAGGACACCTGGATCGGGAATAAAGTAGCTTATTCAAATTCAGAAGGAAAACATCTTAAAAACTAACAGGTGAAAGGGGAAAAGTTCATACAAACTCTAGGGGAAACACAAATAATAAACAGGACTTTTTGAAAATACCTAAATGAGGAATTAAGTGATGAAATAGGCGATAGGAGTTTAGACAAGTTTACCCACTTTGCTAAGGTTCAGAAAGACATTACAATAGCAAAGAGAAGAGACCCCCCCCCTGCCCTGGCATCTGACGTGTGCCAGGGATGGGGTAGCCCCTTCCACTTCCCTCTCTTCTACAGAATCGCCAGCACAGGTGGCCCGTAATCCAAAATCCAAGGCTTGTCTGCATTCAGGCCCCTGTCAGTAGCATAGGCGTGGTGAGGGGTGTCTGGCCCATGGGAATGAGACAGGAGTGTAACCTGGGGTTGGGCCTCCAGGTCAGTTCAGGCCATCAATGTGGAGACAATTTTAGTGTGTGGCTGAAGTCTCAAAAACAGGGATTCAGCTCTGACTGGCAGGATCTGCAGAAGTGGGTCAGACCTCAGGTGGTTGGGGGTACAGGCGGTGCCCCCTGCCAAGACACCAGCAAGCCCCAGGTGTGGGAGGAAACCACAGGTGCCCATGATCTCGGGCAGAATGGGCCAGACAGGCTGACACGCTCCCCCGTGGGGTAGATTCAGGAAGCTGCTGTGCAACCCTGCCCCTGAAACTATGAATCGTTGTTTCCTTCCGTATTACTTTGCTAGGGCTGCTATAACAACATCCACAAACTCGGTGGCCTAAAACAACAGAAATATATCCTCTTCCAGTTTTGGAGTTAGAAGTTGGAAATCAAGGTATTGGCAGGGCGGTGCTCCCTCTGGAGGTTCTAGGGAGAATCCTTCTTTGCCTCTTCCGGCTTCTGCTGACTCTAGGAGTCCCCATGGCTGCTTCACTCCCATCTCACGGCCTTCACTTCTTTCTGTGTCTTTTCTGGTTTGCTTCTTAAAATGTCTACCCTGCTAAGCTAGGATGTTCTCATCTCAAGATCCTTAACTGAGTTACATCCACAATGACCCTTTCCTCAAATAAGGCCACACTGGCAGGTTCTCCGCTTTGGTACATAGGTATATCTTTTGGGGGTCACCATTCAGCCTACTACCCCCTCCAAGAGACTGTGCCCCAATTCCAACTGTTAATGGGGCCGGGCACCCTGACATCCTCCCTTCGAGGGCTACGGCTCCCAGAGAGGGTCAGAAAAGCCTCCTAGGAAGAGGCTGGGACTGGGAAGACAATTAATAGCAAAACACAGAATGATACAAATCCCTAGATCTGCGAATTTCTATCCCAGAGGGGACAGACAAATGTGAGGATGTGAGTGTGGCGGGGAGGTAAGATTGCGGACGCTTTCTTCTTCTCAAAATTTCCCAGATTGTTGTGACACTGTC
Source organism: Varecia variegata (assembly GCA_028533085.1). NCBI lineage: Eukaryota > Metazoa > Chordata > Mammalia > Primates > Lemuridae > Varecia > Varecia variegata. Next base: position 21,485,700 of record CM052445.1, on the reverse strand, counting down.
ATTGAATTCAATACGAAGAGCATTAAAACTGATCTTTTCAATAGAAAAATGAGGTTGCAGCTTTTGGTGCTAAATGAATCCAGGCTCAGAGCTGCGGGCTGTGTGCTGTGGAAATGGAACCCACTGGGGGCTGGGAAAGCTCATGTGCTGGGAGAATGAGGGGCTCGCTGTTTAGAAGGGGAAGGGGTGACTTCTCCCCAGCACGCTGACTTTTTTCTGGCCTCTGAGGTAGATTGTTTTCAGAATTAGGGGCTAGACAACCCTGCGAGAACCAGGCTTGGCATCCCACACACCATGATTCCCTCCGAACACTTGTCTTCTCACCGTTCTCCCTGATCCCAGAAGACAAGATGAAGAAGCAACACAGTTTGAAAGGAGGAAAATGTTTTCCTAAATGCCTTAAACAAACCCAAGATGCTCAGAGTTAATTTTTTAAAGAGGACTTGACAACTTGTTCACCTTGTTTTCTGCCATCAACAAGGGAGTGAGCATGGCAGACAGAGATAAATTAATTGAAATGTCCCCACAGCATGTAAGATCCTTGGGTAAAGATAGCGTCCTTGTGGCATGGCTGTTTAATAAGGGGTGTGTGTGTTTAATGGATTGTTGGAAGGAACTCAAAGTCAGCTGGACATTTTTGGTGTGATATGATAAGGGTTTGTGAGAAAGGCTTCCTTTTAAAATAGAAACTGTGAGGTTTCAAACCTAGGAATTCCTATGTAAGCCTGAGATATTGGCCCATAGAATTCCTGCAAGCTGCGATATCTGAAGAACATCTACCAGCCCAACAGCATTGTGAGAATTCAGAGTTCAATTAGCGAAAGCTGGCTAAGGAGAGGGAAATGAGCAAAGGGGGCTCAGGAAACCTTTCTTATTTGTGCTTTATGATAAAGTTCTTTTCAATGTATTATGTACTATTAATATTAATGTTTATGGTGCTTGAATTATTTTTAAGAAAGCAATTTTTATAACATAATCTTGTTTTTACAGGGGACTCAGGGAGATTTTTGTGGTCATTGGTGTCCCTGGAAGGAATGAATTGTTCAGTGTGCTCCATCTATCAGAATGCAGGCTCTGAACCACATGGGGCAGATCAATTTAGTCAACTTTGAACGAATGTTTAAAAATATCTGCTCAGGAGAGAGGAGAGTGATAGTGATATATTAATATATGAAAGGGCAGAGAAGGGTGTTGCTGGTGGCAGCATCGAGCCTTCTTTTGGGTGTCCTGAACAGTTCAGATCTGGCCCACACTTGCATATCCCACTCTGTAAAAGGATCCCTGAAGTTCATCAGACTCCCACTAGATAGCTGAGCAGCTCCCTTTTGGTAGAGGAAAACGCTGTGGGAGATCAGAATATGCTATGCCAATGTATGAAGGATTGCCGAGCCGATGGCAGTTAGCAGGAAAGCTCTCTGCCCTCCCTCCAGCTGCCTAAAAGCAGGATGCAGATTTACAAAGACAAAAGGTATCCTGCCTGTCTCTCTACCAAGGAGAACAAAGGTCAACCACTGAAGACAGCTTTAGACTCTCATCAGCCTGGAGATGATACCAGAGGAATCTATATTAATAAACATTACTAAATAGCCTTTATCTTCCATTTATTTGCCTTTCCCCTAAGTTGCTCCCTGTAGAGAGTCAATTTTTTTCCTTTGTCTTGTCACTTCTCTAAAAATGTACTGTTCTTTGTTGAAGATGTTATGTAAGCTGGAATTTAAAGCCACTTCTTTATGAATTACTCCTTCTTTGGGTGTCTCCCATGTATATATGAAATATACGTCTTTATCAACGTCTGTTTGTTTTTCTCTTGCTCATTTGTAGCAGGGTCCATTCCACATAAGAACTTATGGGGGTGATTATTTTTCCCTTACAGTCCTCCTTAGGAGTCTGACCCCTATGGGTGACTCCAGAGGCCAAAAATGTATTTATTCCCAGCATGTAGATGATTTAGGTAAGTAAATATATTCTCTACATTCCCACTTTCTTAAAATTCCAGTGCCCCGGGCACTGCCTCTCCAGCCCATTTAATTAGGCTCTATAAAGGTAGCACTGTAGTCATCAGTCCTTCCACAAAAAAAATAATTTCTGTCTCATCACCAAAAAGGACTCATGGACTATTTTAGATCAAATTGTCAAAAATTACCAATAGTCTATTAAAGCATTTTTGTGTATTTTTTCTTTGCCTGGATCAATGCCAAAGAAATAGCTGAGTTTGTTCTCTTTTCAAAGATCATGCCAACGTATGTCTCATGGTTAAAAATTGTGAATTGTTGGTTAGCTGAAAAGTATTGAGAATCTCCCATGTCTCGAGCATTATGCTAAAGCTGATCTCACGTATCATCTCTTTTAACCCTCACTGCTATTCTATGCAGTAGCTGTCATTATCCCATTTTACAGACTCATATATGTTAAGTGACATCTGGAATGTGCGTGTGTGAGTTCAAATGTAAGACTACAGGGTTTTCTTCTGCACTTCTGCTGGGGCAGACAATAGGACTGATAGTTCCTTCCACCTGAAATGTTCTCCCACTTCTTACCTGGCCAGATTTTCACGGTCCTTCAAAACCTTGTGTTAGCCCCACCTCTCCACGAATCTATCAGTCATCTATCACTTCTGCGAACCATTGTTCTTTGTGCTTTATTGCACACTCAGACTCGGTCATCTGTTGTCTCTGACCACCTTCTAATTGTTTCCCGAATCTTAGTCTTGCCTTCCCAGAGGAGTGTGAGCTTTTAGCATAGGGAGCCTCTGTTCTCTCTGCTCCTCTTGTATCCCAGGGGTGCTGTGTGCAGAGAAGGGGTAGAGAGGAACATGACACAGGCTTCTCGCATACATGATTGACGAATTCACCTGTGTCTTCTGTCAGTCGTGAGCATCCACAGCCAGCTTTTGTTGTGTGGCACCCAAAGGCCCTTCAGATTTTCACTCCAGTTTTTTGTCAGGGTGAGGACTGAGCCAAAGGGGCCATTTTTGCAGTGTGACCTTTTCAGGTGTCATGTCTTTACATATCATCCCACCACAGGGGAGTGTGTCAGAGTAAAAGGATGAACGAATTTGATGCTGGGAAATGAAAGATCTAGTCCTGTCTCTTCAATAATCATTTCATAACTTTGGATAAGACACTAAACCTTTTTGTAGTGTCCACTTCTTTTTTCATAGAACCTATCTTGTAGAGTTTTTGAGTGTTCAAGTAAAACAATAAATGTGCAAACACACCATAAAGAATAAAATGTAATAGGACTTGAGTAGAGCCCTTTTCCTGAAGTTGGTCAGACCAGTCACATGATGTGGCTAGACTGACATCCAGGAGCCTTCCTGCGCTGCCTTCCTGCCCCGGCTCATTCACATCCCCTGAACCAGAGCAGTCATTTCCGAGGATTTGGTGCTACTTTCTGAATCAGAAATGATTCTGGGGGGAAGACTAGTGGGGACAGTGGGGTCAATTCATGCCCTGGTCTCCATGGCCACCCAGATACTCAACTTAATTCTATTTTGATTTGACATTTCAAATGGTTTTTCTCTTGTTGAGCTTAGTTTTACATTCTAGAGAATGAGTTTGTCTCTTCCAACCTTTCCCTTTTCTAAAGTAGAAGAGAAAGGGGAAGGTGGGAAAGGATTACCCTTAAATTACAGTTGCAATGATCACTTTCTCCTTGCTGCAAAGTAAAAATGTCCTCCAAGTAGCAAATAATTAGTGTCTTGGGTCCAAATCTATCTTTTTCCCCCTCTCCACTGAGCACTTCTGTACTTTGCTCTCTGCCTGGTGAAGCTGATCAGTCTGCGGGGAGCCTTGTGATGAAAATGGGAGGAGTTCAAAAGATGGTGGCCTATATAATTCTTCTTCCTCGTTTTTAAAAAGAAGGAATATTTAAGGACCACTCCCAACTATTAGCCCATTTTCTTAACCTGTACTCCTCACCGCCTGGAGGGTCTAATATTCGCTAAGGACTCAATACTTTATTGAACAAAACTTAAACCAATTTTTTAAATGAAGAGAGGATCTTCCAGAGATATATGTATTATGGTAGAAGGAAAATTCCCTGATGAAAGGAATGATTTGTGCAAGAGTAACATTTCAGATAGCAAAGATAGGTGGAGGGGCGGTTTGTGTGCATGTGTATTTGGAGTATAACTTAGGATGCTTTTATCATGAAGTAACAAACAATCCAACTTAAAATGGCTTAAACAAAGAAAATGAGGAAACTTGTTTTCTCGCATAATAAGAAACCCAGCATAGATCAGGCTACTAGTGCATATATCAGGGCTCCAGATCTGCTTCTTATCCTTTTTGCTCTGTTCTCCTTCAAGTGTTAGCTTCACCCTCATGATGGTAGCAAAATGGTCACAGCAGCTCCAGCCATCAAAACCAGATACAAGAATGTTGAGAGAAAGAAAAGGACTATTTTTTCATATCACTTTCTAGGGAGCAGAGAAACTTTTCCCTAAAGCATCCCAGATGAAATCTTCCTATTTCCGATGGGCCAGGGATTGGTCAAGGCTCCTTTCTTGACCCTTGGTAGTGCCAGGTAACAAAGTTCTGGGGTTTCAATGTTTAGGACAAGAAGCCACACCCTAAATTCCTTATTCCTAACAAAGAGTCTCAATGCTGAGTGACCAGTTTGGATTTTGAAGGCAACATATCCCACATTTGAATGTCCTTGAACCATTTTACTGAGTCAGTTGAAAGGCTGAGAGCTCTGAATGAGAACTGGATTTTAAACAGTTTTCTAGTTGACTCAGGCTGCAGAGATATCCAATATCTATCAAAAGTGTGTGCTTCTTATTTCTGGGGCTGTTGCTGGGAAGTGGTTGCCTAGGCAGGGACTGGATTTCTTAATACCCATGTATTGGAGCCACATGAGAAGTTCTCTCCAATGAAATGTGAGCAGAAGTGAAATGTCACCTCCAAGCCAACATGGCTCAGATGCACTCTTCCCTTTCTACGCAGGCTGGAAGCAGACTTTAGTGGTCTAAGGGACAGCAGACCCACAGGATGGAAAGATTCTGGATCCCTAAATCTTCACGTGGAGGAAAGCCATCTCCTTGTCAGGGACACCTACCACGTGAGTGAGAAATAAACTTCTACTGTGTTGAGACACTGATATTTTGGGGTTTCTTTGTTATTGTGGCCAGTATTCCCCTACCAATATGTCACATTTCAAAGTAAAAGCACCCAGGAGTGAAGCTCTTTTTAAAGTTCCTGTCACGAAGATCCCAAACTCCAATCTCTGTCCCAGATTGTGCCTGTCTCAGCATCAGCATCTCCTTATTTTAGTCTTTGTATGTGAAGCACCCCGAATCAGGAAACTCTAACCTCTCCTCCTGGCATGGTGCTCACATTCCAATGCTGCACATTTTCCCACTTTGGTAGACAGTTCTCAGCCTCTGGTCCTGTAAGTCCTTCAACTAGTCTGGGGTTGGCGATGGAGACAGGAGCATGGGTAGGAAGAGTCCCATAGAGAGGTCCAGAGTGTGGGACTCCAAGTCCCGTCCCCTTGAACATCTCTTCACAGTGGGAGTTGCAGACAGTCTTCTTCAGTCTACTACTTTTTCAGTGAGTAGCTGCTAAATAAGACACACACACACACACACACACAATCTCCCAAAGACAATCATAAATCATTGGGCTCATAGAGTAAAAGTTCATTATGAAGAAGAGAAACACATTACCAGCTGTCCAGACAGTTTGTGAGACTCTCATTCACTATGGAGTAAGAAAGGCACTGGCTTTCAGAAGAGTTGACATATGTCCTGTTTTGCAGAGCAGAGTTAACTCTCTTTTTTTATGTCCCTCTTCTTTCAAATAGTGTCATTTTTGGTCTGGTGGGAGCAATAAACTGGCTTATTGCTGACTTATATAATACTTAATGGTGGCTTCCTTAGCTAATAAAATAACTTACGGAAGCTTTGCCAAGTAGGAGACTGATTAAATTTTCAGTGGGGGATAGTTGCTGCTCCAGCATGGTTGGGTGACGTGGGAATTGAGGTAGGTGGGGGCTCTGGCTGGTTTCAGTCTTCCAGCAAGAGCTACATGCCTCAGATCAGGACAGATCAGCTCTTCTGAGAGCTGGAACCTTTCTTACTCTTTATGTGTCATCCCACTGCTGTGTAAGATCCTTTTTGGCAGTGGTCCCAGGTTCCCCATTCTCCTTTTTACCTCCCTTCTATCTTCACCATATGATGAGTTGATATCAGAACAAAGGACTATGATGGAATTTAAAATGTTGGTAATGCTTAGAACACTTCCAACTTCCATGGTGGAAATGGCCTTCCTGGTTCAGATACCTGCTTCCTGCATGGTGCTTGTTCTAGGTATTCTAGATTAAAAGTCAGATCTCAAGAATGCCACAGTTTTGTCAGGTTTACCACTCATAACTCTTGCAGTATTGGAAATTTCCCTCCAAAGGAAAGGAGCATGGGAAATTTCTGCAGGACATTTGTGGGCAACATCTTGAGCCAAGAGGCTTTGTGGCAATTTAGTCCTCCATTTATTTAGCATCTATTAGTGTGGGGCAAGCAATAGGAACAAAAGGATGAATGACAGAGTTCCTGACTTCTAGGACCTTTGGGGAGGAAACTGCAAATTTCCATGTAAGGTGAAAAGCACCATGATATACAGTTGTCCCCCCTTACCCATGGGGGTTGAGTTCCAGGACCCCCAGTGGATGCCTGAAACTGAGGATAGTTCTGAACCCTATATAGACTATATTTTTTTCCTACACATACATGCCTATGACAAAGTTCCACTTATAAATTAGGCACAGTAAAAAATTAACAATCGTTAATAATAAAATAGAACAATTATGATAATATACTGTAATAACAGTTATGTGAATGTGGTCTCTCTCTCTCTCTGTTTCAATATCTACTGTTTTGTACTCACCTATTGTCAGACTAGGAGGTAACCAAAACCACAAATAAGGGGGTACTACTATGTGCCCTTGAAGTTTTGAGGACACAAAAGATGGGCACAGTGTCCATCCCAGGAAGTTCAGAGGGGGCTTCCAAGAGGAGATGACAGCTGAGACAGTCTTAAAGTTTGGGCAGGAGTTAAGCAGGTGAAGGATTTGAGAAAGAAAGAGCAGAGAGTAGAATTTAATTGGCAGGGTGGTATAGTTTGGACTTTTGTCCCCTCCAAATCTCATTTTGAAATTTTTCCCCAATGTTGGAGGTGGGGCCTAGTGGGAGGTGTTTGGGTCATGGGGACAGATCCCTCATGAAGGACTTGATGTCATCCTCCAGGTAATGAGTGAGTTCTCCATCTATTTGTTCTTGGGAGAGCGGATTGTTAAAAAGAGCCTGGATCTCCCTCCCCTCTCTCTTTTCTTCTCCTCGCCATGTATTGCCACTTCTTTTCGCCTTCCACCAGGAGTGGAAGCTTCCCAAAGCTCTCAGCAGATGTAGATGCTGGTTCCATGCTGCTGCTGCTGCTGCTGCTGCTGCTTCTTTTTTTTTTTTTTTTTTTTAATATAGGTAAGCTTTATTATGTATGAACTCACAAAGTTAGAATGGCAATTTTACTTAAAATTAACTCATTAAAAAGTTTAAATATCATATTATAGATACATAAATACTATCCAAAATTCCAGAAGGTATTCAAACAGGTAACAGATATTACTACTCATCTTTGGACAGATATAATAACAGCATTATTGAAACTGGCTCCCAGACAAGTAGATATTATACCACTTGCTCCCGTGTCTTAGGAATAAGTGGAAGTCATAATATAGGCATTACTGATGCAATGATTCATGGATAGTTGCTCCTATTAATGCTGCTAAAATTAGATGCACATTTTTTACTTTGTGAAGGAGCTGTTGATGCTTTCCCTTCTTTAGCCCCTCAAAGCCCATCACCCACAGCATTGACATCGCACCCATTCATTCCAAAATGCAACACAGATGGGAATTTAAGCTTGCGTTGAATCCAGAAAAACTCCAAAACAACACAGAAAGGAGGAAGGACCTGCCTAAGAGCACAGAGGTCTTCAGCATGTCAGACTCCAAGACTCAACCCACAAGGAACAGGAAACGGCCGGCACCATGCTTCTTGTACAGCCTACGGAACCCAGTAATGTTGCAACTCTTGCAAACTCCTGGTAATACTGCCTTAGTGGGCTTGGTTAAGGTACACAAGAATTCCTTGGATTACCAGGCAAAGTCTCTCACTCGCTTCCCTCACTTTTCCCCGAAAAGGAGTTTCACTCTCTGTGCTGGGCTGCCTTGAGGGAGGTGTGACATGAGTGCTCCCATGGCCACCATACCTGGGACTGCACTGGGCCACACCTAAAGCCAGCACACTATTGGGTCTCACCGTAGCCCATGGTGACTGCTGCCTGGCTACTGCTGATGTTTATTCAAGATCCAAGGGCTCTTTAGTTAGCACATGGTGGATCATTCCAGGACTGGGTCTTTCCCTTCAGGGCAGCAGCTTCCCTTCTGGCCCAGGGTAGGTCTAGAAATGCTGTCCAGGAGCTAAGGTCTGGAACTGGGGCCTTCAGGAATCGGCTTAGTACTTTATTTTACTGTGACTGAACTGGTACCCAAGTTGTAAGACAAAGCCCTCTGTACTCTTCCCTTTGTTTTCCCCAAGTGGAAGGAGTCTCTCCCCAAGCTGCACTGCCTGGAGTTGGGAGAGGGTGACACAGGCACTGGCTTGGTCACCACTGCTGGTGTCCCACTAGGTCACGTGCACCCCAAGTTCACTGGCTCTAAGCCCAGTGCAGCACCAGAACTTGCCCAAGCACTGCAGCCCTTGTGGTCTCTCTGCCTTTCAAATTCATTCCAGCCCCAAGGCCACTTTAGTTAGCGGTTGTAGATCTAGGGATTCCCAAGCTGGGCCTGGTCTAAATGCTCTCCCCTTGGGTGCTGGCAGAATTCTGCCCTGTGTTTAGTCTCTCACTGTGACAGGGAAGAACTAAGTTCCAATGCAAAGTCCCACAATTACTTTGCCCTCTGTCCCCTCATGGCCCTGCTGGGGCCTGGGGGAAGGAGTCATGTAGACAAACCAAGACCGTCCTTCCTGCCCTCTTCTGTGCCTCTTACCTGATTGCTTACCTGATTTTGCAGGTGCTTTCTTGCATGGATAGTTGTTCAGTTTGGTGTTCCTGAGGAGGACAAGTGCTGGAGGGTTCTATTTGGCCATGTTTGGTAGAGCAGAGAAGGATGAAGGTAGATTACAGAGATGGGGACCAACAGTGGACATCACAGTCCTTTCCTGGATCCTCCCAGTCACACCAGGGAGCAGTTGTCCACCCTCCTTAACAGTCAAAAATGAAGTCAACAGAAATATTTTCCTGCAGAATGGCTTTCTGTGAACTTCAGTAATATAACTTGCCCTCATTTCTTTGGCCGAGGGCAGGGTGTGTGCTCTGGAGGAAATTAAGAGTGAGGTCTGAAAGGGGCAGGTCACATAATGCAGCTGTCGCACCCAAGGTCTTTGGGAATCAGCCCCTCCATGGCTGTTTGTTTTCACACAAGACACAATGAGGAACTTTCCCCAGGTGCTCAGCTCAGTAGACACCTACTTCTGCTCTTGGAAGGTATGGCAGCAACTACTGGTCCTCATTTATATTCAGTTCTCTTCTCCTTTCCAACACGTGGGCGGATTACAAATCTATACTTCCTGGTAACTGGATATGGTCACATAACTGGTCTAAGACGTTGGGTTGCAGGCTAGGTGACATGTGTCACATCTAGGCAGGAGCATTTAATTCCTGGTGCAAAAGCCTCTAGCTTTCTCTTTGCTTTCTTACCAAACTGAATAGCTTTCCATATAGGATGGCTGCCAACATCTTAGGTCCTGGAGCGAGCACAGAGTGAGCAGAGCCTCCCATGGATACCCGGGCAAGAAATAAACCCTTCGTCTTTTTGATTTTGGAGTTGTTTCTTGCTGCAGCATAATCGAGCCCACCCTGAAAGACACAGAAGTGCTACCTCTTCCCTGGGACTTGAAAAGTTGCTGCCTTTTATGGCTGTTCAGCAATAATAAGCACAACCTGCCCAGGCTTAACTAGTGCCCTGGAGGGGCTCCCAGTGGTGGGGAAGAATACATTTTGCAATTCCCACAAACAAGCCTCTAGTCAGAAGTCAAATGAGAGCAGAGGGAGCTCTATGCTTAGCTTATGGGGAACCATATTGATAAGGACTTTCATGCCACTTTTGTGCACAGAACACAAATTGGACGATTTCTCTGCAGCAAACTCCCATTGAGCTCTGATCACTCAGAGCTGTGTGACCTTCACCTGAACCTCCCGCCCCCTCCCCGTGCTCACTTGGGCTACTAGTAATGTTTTGGGGGCTGAATTTCCAGCATGCGTACATTTTTCTGACACCAGAAATTCTCTTTAAATTGCCTACTCTAGCCAATACACTGAGGATCTGGAATAAAAACTTTCCAATCTTTAACATTAGCCCTGTTTTGGCCTGATGGAGCCTATCTGAGGCTTATTTTTCCAAACTTGTTTGGCTGCTCAAAACAGGAGATCGATAACCATTTTGGGTCCCTAGATGACCTGACAACTGCTTTGGATCAGCTGCACAACTGGTCCGAATGACTGCGGATATTGTCATCAAGACGACCGAGAAACCTGTCCCGACTGCATAGCGGTCGATTCCGTGTCAGCAAGGTGGTGTGGCCGAGCCCTGGTCTGGTCTTCCCACCCACTCCCGCCTCTCTGAGGCTCCCGACCCTCCATCATAGCATCGGCAGGACAATTTTCTAAAACACAGTTGCAGTCCTGTCACACACTTGTCCCAGAGCCTCACGTCATTTCTTGATGTCAACAGATTAAGTGCAAAACATCTACTGGCATCAACTTCCTTTTGCAAGTTTTTCTCCTGAAATCCCTGTTTCCTGGCCTCTACGCACTATGCCCCAGGCCCACCAAAATACCTCCTGCTGCCTCATTAAGCATGCACGGCCTGCCACACCTCTGTCATTGTGCATACAGATCTGGGCAGCGTCCCCTCTCTCTGTCTCATTATTTGCTCCTCAGCCTTGAGGTACCCTTAGCATCACCTTCCACATGAAGTTTCTATATTCTCGTGGCCGTCAGTCAGCCGGTCCCTCAACTGGGCCCCCGTGGCACAGGGCTTGAAGGTTGTATTGCAGTAAATGATTTCCTGATTTTTTCCCTCACTGCTGTGGGGACTGTATCTTATTCATGTTTGTGTACATGGTCCCTAGCCTAGTGAGCAGTAACTAGGGGCTGTCCAAGAAATATTTAGTAAGAGATGGAAGGAAGGAAGGAAGGAGGGAGGGAGGGGGGAAGAGAAAAAGGGAGGGGGAAGGGAAGGGGAAAGGAGGAAGGTCATCACTTCAGGCAGGGGCTGCACCTGTCCTGGGTGGAGGGAGATTGAGAAGAGGGCATGGCCTGCAGGGGACGCCCCAAGCCCCCTGAGCACAATCCGTTTACCTATCAGACTTCAGTTGTAAAACACAAACTAAAAGATAAAATTACTAAGAACTTTAAACACCAAATGCAGGGACCTTCCGGTTGCAGGGCCCGGTGGGACTGAACTGGTCCCAGGCCTGTGCCCTGCTCGGCACGGCGGGCTTGGTGAGGGAGGTGGTGCTGGCACCGCTCCTGTGGTCTTCTAAAGGCAACATCAAAACACATTTCAAAATGTGTTAATAAAACCCCAATTCAGTTTCCTGCCTCAGATCTACCTGTTCCACCTCCTCTGCCGTCCCTTTAGGGACGCCCTGATGGTCTTTCTCTGCCGTGTTGGCTGTTGCTGACTGTCACCCATGGGAGGAGGCGTTTGACAGTGATGTTCTATGAACCGAAGTGCTTATGCTAAGTGAAAATAAACACAAAGAAATCCTGCCCTTGGCACTGGGGTTATAGGCTGGCTTTGGGGAGCCGTTTGCATCTATCTGTATTTTTCACTGGGGCTCACAGTGGCAAAGTCACATTATTCACATGTCACGGCTAGACATACACTTTATGAGACATAAGCCCTCTAAAACCATCACCCTCCGGCCAGTTTTCACCCCTCTGCTGCTACACAATTGCTGCAAACTTCATCTCTAGGTAGTCTCTTGTTGAGATAGGTCTTTTTTTTTTTTTTTTGGACCTGACTTAATCCTAAAAATGGCTCCTCAGAATGAGTTGCTATAGAATTGGGTTGCATTTCTCCAGATACAAGAACCAACTTATATCTGACTATAGGTGCAGCCAATGATACATAATATAAAAGCACAGATAAGTTGCATCTTGCATAAAACCCTATGGCCAACGGTAAGGGCTTCACATGCATTTTAAATTTTATGAACAGTGCCTAAGAGTACATTTCTGATGCATTATCTATTTTATCAAAAATTATAATGCTGGCTATGGGAAGTATTAATTAAGCTCTAAATTAATTAATGGAATTTTTGTTAATTAACAGAATTAATTGGATGATACAAATCTCTTTTAAAAATTACACAGTAAAAATGTATCAAGTTCCTTAGAAAGTCCAAACCCTTTCAGGGAGAAATTCTATCTTAGAGAAATCAGAATGAGAGATAGACATCTCTGTAGAAATGTGTTTACTGAAGCATTATTTGCAATTGCAAAGCACAGAAAGCAACTTAGGTGTGGAATGGAAGAATGGTTACAAAAATGATGGTATTGGAAAGATAGTCTAGTGTAAAGATTAAGAGTGGGCTCTGGGAACAGTCAGGTCTGAGTTTGAAATCCAGCTCTTTCACTTACCAATTTTGTGACCTGGGATAAGTTAGTTTTCTCATCTAATACGTCAATTAGCTATTGCTAAATGAAAAGCTGCCCCATAATCTCAGTGGCTTAAAACAACAATCATAGTTGTCATAGCTCCCACCAGTGCAGATGGGCTGGGATTCGGATGATCTAGGCTGGGTTTGGCCGGGCAGCTTTGCTTCTCACTGCTCCGTGTCTCTCATCTTCCTTTCAGAGCAGGTTCTTCACATGGTGATAGAGGAGCCACAAGAGTGAAAAATGAAAACACGTTGTAATTTTCACCTCATTTTAATGGCTAAAGCAAGTCACACTGGCCAAACCCCAAGTCAAGGAGTAAAAGTAAAAAATTGCACAGTGAAGGGCAAAGTTCTATAGCAGGGTTTCTCACCTCGGTACTATTGACCTTTTGGGTCAATTTTTATTGTAGGGGACTGTCCTGTGGATTGTAGGGTATTTAGTGGCATCCCTGTATCTTCAGACATTGCCAAATATCCCCTGGAGAGAGGACAGCAAAATCGGTCCCTGCATTACAAGGAGGAGTGAAAAATTAGGTACAGTAATGAAATCTGCCACTGTGGAGGCTACAATATTATTGACCTTATATTGTATTTCAAAGGATTAAACTCAATTGCTGCTATTTTAATGTGTTTAATAAATGCTAGCTTCTATTATGCTATAACCATATAATGTAGTCATTAAAAATTAAATTTTGGAGGGTTTTTAATATGGGAAAATGTATATACTTTTAAGTGAGGAAGAAAGGATTTGCAATGATATATACATTAAAAAAACAAATTTTTAAGAAATATAAATACAAATACTTAGGATGAAGAATAGGTAGATAAAAAATAAAATGTTAAAAGGTGGTTTTCTATTTTGGTGTAATGACGGCTGATTCTAATTTTCTTTATATTTTTCTGGTTTTTTTTTCAAGTTTCTTATAATGAAACCGTATTTATTCTTTAAATTAGAAAACACACAAGCACACACAGCATAAAATTTGTTCAAGGTATTCCAGCCTGCCTGTTTTCTCCCCTTCAAATATTTCCTTAAAATCATTCTATTTACCATGGTCTTTTAGAGAAGGTATTGTTATAGGTGTTCAATAAATATTTGTGGATGATTTCATTCCATGTAGTAAAAAGCACTGACAAAGGCAAGAGTGTATTAAATTGGGCTTTAAAGAGTTTTCAAATATAAAAATATTAAGCATTGGAGATTATGTGGGAAGGGAGTAGATTTACATATTGCAGATGTAATTACAGATTACTACAATATTTCTAGAAGGCAATCCTTTAAAGTGTTTATACATAACATTTCCATTCTAAGTAACCACCCCTCTTAAGTAAATGATCCAGAGATGTATATAAAAACTGCTGAATAAAGATGTTCACTAAAGCATTATATACCGCAGCCAAAATTGGGAAACAATGTCCAATGACAGAGGGATATGATAAAATATCCTACAGCCAATAAAAGTTTTATTTGCAAAATCATTTAAGGATATTGGGAAATACTCACCATTCATGGGTGTGGAAGAGCTCTAATTTCCCCTAATATTCATCTATTTAGTCATTTCATTTAGTAACAGACACCTACCCCTTATTTTAGCAAGGTACAAGATTCCCAGCCTTGAAATTGGGATGTGAACAGAGGTGACAAGAGTCACATCTATCAAAAGAAAGAAACTGTTTGCCCTTCACCTCCTATCTGCTCACCCTGGATGGGGATGTAGGTGTGGCACTTGTGAGTCAGGTGACATTGTATCTCTAGGGTGGCACCCTAGCAGGTGAAGGAGCAACAAGACAATAGAGACCTAAGTCCCTGCGTGAACTCACACAGAGAGCTGCTTTCATGTCCCTACCTCCTTAATTTGTGAGTGAAAAATCAATCTATTTTGCAATATTGTACTGTGGGGTATTTTGTAACAGTAGCTTAGCTTGAACCATGATGAAACATACCGATATCAGAAACAGAATTCTACAGGAGCAATGAAAACATAAATTGTATCATCCTCATTTAACAATTGTGTGATGGGAAATAAAACAGATCGTGCGGGCTGGAAAGTTGGTGACCTCTCTTAAACCACGGCAAAACATTTGGTAAAATCGGTCCTACTATAACTTTGAAGGCAGGTTACCCACTTACCAAGCCTGGAGCTCTGGGGGAAACAGAGAGACAAAATCAGAATATTGGTTTCTGTTGGCTGTTCTGGCTGCTTTTAGGAGGAAGAGATGAAGTTTGGCAAGAATTTGTCAGTTTGCAAGCAGAGATGGAAGGAAATACAGCTCTGACAAGGATGTCCTCTGTGCTTGAGACTGCAATCTGAATTCACTAGCAGTCTAGTAATTTAGGCCTCATGGAGCTGGAAAATTGAACTGCTTCAGCACCAAAAACAGAAAGAGATAATACTGTGTCTATGAGCCTTCCTCCAGGTCCTGTTGTTCATGGAACCATGGGAGCCAATCCAATGGTAAATATAGAATTAAGCATATTGTTGTCTCACCCAAGCCTAGTATTTCAGATGGCCTCAAAGTTGCTACTTAGTTAGAGAGAAAATAGTCCAAGTATAGAGATGAATAAATAAATGAGTGTCCAGAAACTTAAGATTTATGCAGACAAGATCTTTGGCTATCCTTACATGCTCATGAAAATGACTGGAAGCAAATAGTCCAGAAAACTGCTAAGAATTTTGAAAGAATTGTGTGTTCAAAGAAACCACAAACCTGGACTGCCAAAGCTGTAATTTTCTGATTCCTAAAGCAACCCCCAGGAAAGGAAAGTTGTGCATCCCCAAGGAAAGCATGTTCTCCCACACGTTAGTTGTGGCCACAGAAGTTAATGGACGAGCAGAGTCTCTAAGAGGTCAGTGGACAAAGAAGTTTCTGCCAGAGGGGAGAACCAGTGACTACAGGCCAAGGACTTTTCTCCAAGCTTGTGGCAATTCCTTCCCTGTAAGATTTCGTTATTCTATAGGACTATAATGAGTCTGTTTTCCATTCATCTTTTTTCCAAATGGTAGTTTATCTTGCAACTATTATGTTTGACTCCCACTACTGAACCATTAAGTTTGGGGAAGTTGCCAGAAAACATGCCTGTTTGTTTGTTAAGTCCCCAAATCCAGCCACCTTCAGCCCTGATGGGAAAGACTTTATGTCATCCAGACATCTTGGACTTGGAGTGGGAGTAGCAATTGTGTGGTTGCTTTGGCTGCCTCCCTTGGGGGAGGAGTGTGTTCTGTGTGTTTAGGAAGGTGACTTGAGGCAGAGGCTGACACTGGTCTCCAGTATCCATTTTCCCCTTACACTTAGAAATAAGCTCTTTCACAGGGGGTTTTGCAAGATACCTGACTGTGCAACGAGTGACCAACTTTTCCTAGCCTCCTTTATGACTCAGTGTAGTGACGTGGTTGGGTTTTGGCAAATGCCAAGTGCAGAAAAGAAGTGAGCAACTAGTAGGGCATATTCTTAAAGGAGGAAGCTGCTTATCTGCCTCTATGGCTCCTTCTCCCTTTGGCTTGAATACCACGTGGTACTGCCAGGCCTGCTTCAACCATGTGGACTAGCGCAATGCTCTAGGGGATGCAGAGCAATGCGACCGTATAGACCTGGGTCCCTGGGCAGCTGCAGCAGCAGAGCTGCCCAGGAGCCCTGGAACACGGGTCCACCCTGTCTCCACAATGGGAGGGAAGAAAGCTTATGTCTTGTTGGAGCCACTATATTTTTGTGTCTCTTTGTAATAGATATCTACCCTAAAATTCAATCTAACTTAATAACTCAATTATTTAGGTAAGAAAAAAAAACACAAGATGTATTATGATCTCAAATTTTTTTAAACAAGTTATGTATGCATAGAAAAAACCCTGAAAAGCTAAGTGTCAAGATATTTATTTCTGGATAGTGATCTTACCAATAATTTTTATTGCCTTCTTTATGTTTTTCCCTATTTTCTACTTTTTTACTTGGTGTAGATATTATTTTTATCATTAGACACCAATAATTCCATTTTTTTGAAAGATAAATAACTACAGGTCCCTCATTTCTCTCCCTCACATTCAACGACTACTATTTTCTTAAACTGCCCCAATTTTTTCAAAGCTAGGAGCATTAGACCAAATAAATGCCCTGAGGAAGCTCTAAGAGCTCTTTCTTAGCTTTTCATGCCATAAGATCTATTCAACACCTGGTTGACATCTATCAAAATATTTCAAATTTCATGAAAAAATGGAAAAATAATTATCAGCTGATCACCACTGCTTTTAAAAAGGCCCCCATCCAGCGGGCACCCTGGACTGACAGAGCAGGCAGGGAACTACGGGGAGGGCAAAGGACCCATTGAAGAGCCTCCTGCATTCACTTTCTCTGCAGAAGCTTCTGGCAAACATGCTTCTCACACTTTGCACGGGGCCGTCAGGATTGTTTCACGAAAGCATCTTTATAATCTGCTCAAAACCCTCTTTCTCTCTTCCTGCATCCAACCTTCCAATAGGTCAATTAATCCAGATTAAACCAGCTTTTGCTCCATCCCTCCTCCGTGTCCTCACTGCCGTGACTCTGGCGTGGGCTACTTTCCTCTCTCAGTGATGACTGCAATGGCAACTGGTCTCCCTGCTGCCCATCTTTCCTCCTTTTAATAAAGTCCCTACCCTGCAATCAGAGTTGTCCTTTAAAAAGACATATCTGGCCTTGTCACTGGTCTGCATAATGGTTTTCCATCACTTTTTAAACGGGGCCTAATGATTCCCAGGCCCTTCATGACCCCGCTGGTGCCTACATCTCCGATCTCCTCTCCAGCCAGCGAGCACCACCTCCACCCCAGCAAGCACATCCTACCTGGTACTCAATGATTTAGCTACACTGAATTTTTTTTAATTAATAGACTAATTTTGAGAGTTCCCATATGTCCCCCATCCCCAACCTCAGCTTCCCCTGTTATTAACATCTAGCATCAATGTGGTACATTTGGTTAATTGATGGGCCAATATTGACACATTATTATTAATTAAAGGCCATAGTTTACATTAAGGTTCACTCTTTCTTTTTTGTACATTCTACATGTTTTGACAGATGTATCATGACATGCATCCACTGTCGTAGTAGTATACAGAATAGATTCACGTCCCTAAAAGCCACCTGTGCTACTCTGTTCATCTCTTCCTCCCCTCTCCTCCCCCATCCCCTGGTAACTACTGATCCTTTATGGTTTCCACAGTTTTGACTTTTGCAAAATGTCAAATAATTGAAATCATACAGTATGCAGCCTTTTCAGACTGCTTCTTTTGTTTAGTAATATGCATTTAAGGTTCCTTCATGTTCATTCATGGTTTGATAGCTCAGTTTTTTAAATCACTGAATAATATCAGTGTGTGGATGTACCACAGTGTGTTTATCCAGCTCCCTGTTGAAGGATATCTTGGTTTCTTTTAGTTTTTGGCAATTGTGAATAAAGTTGCTATAAACATCCATGAGCAGGTGTTTGTGCAGGCATATTTCAACCGTTGAATGTCTTTTAATTCCCCAAATGTCCCTTAGTTGGGTCCCTTATCTCTGGGCCTCCAAACATGCTGCCCTAACTATGCATGTTTTCATCTTTGTTTACTTGGGTAACTACTATTCACTTATCATATGCAGCTGAGAAATCACTTCCCCTGGGAAGTCTTTTCTAATCCCAACACCTGCCATCTCCTAGTAGGTTAGGTGTGTATCCTATATGCTCCTGCAACATTCTATTCTACCCCCTAGCATAACATGTATTGTCCCAGACTGAAAATGTCTATTCATCTCTCTGTATCATGCAGTAGACTCTGGGCTCAGTGAGGTCAGTGATCAGGTGTGCATTGTCACCACTGTGTATCAGCCATGTAGCACAGCCCCCAACACATAGTAGGTGCTCAACAAATATGTATTGAATAAACAGCCAGTGGGCGCTAGGCATGCACTGCCTAATCTCTCTTTGGGCATGTTTTATACTGTTTGGTAACTGTTCTAAAGTCATCATGATCTTTATTTCTTTTATATTTCTTTCCTCCTTAATCCAGAGCCTTAGTACACATCAGGGATTCAGTAATGTTGCTGACTACCCAAGGGTTCTTGGTGCTTTCTCATTTCTTTATACAAAAATAACCCTGAATGTTTGCTGATTTTTCCTTCAAATATTTTATCCAGTTAACATTTTTTTCCTGAGTCCCACTCTAAACCCAGAGATGCTCTCACCTAGGAATAACCTTCCTCTGATTACGATAATAGAATTGCTACCATTTATTGGGAACATTATGGTCAGGTATTGTGCTAGGTACCTTCATAGGAACTCAAAATGCATTACTGATAATCCATTCTGCTCATAAAGAGTTCTGGAGAGCCAGAAAAACAGCATGGTCCTTGTTTCTGTCTGTAGAAAAGAAAAATCCTAAAGTTTTCAGTGATTTTCTGATTGGGAAGAGATAGTAACAGGGAACTACCCAATTCATGAGAGCTTTGTCACACTGACTCACCCACTTGCTCAGTAATCGACACTCTTGGAGAACTACCCCACTGACAGTCATTGACTGACTCTAGTTTCTATAATGATCCCACCAGGTGGACATTATTTCCTCTATTTTTTAAACATAAAAACCCTGAAACTTAGAGATATCAAGTAACTTGCACAAGACCATCCAGATCCCAATAATTTCAAAGTCATAATCTGAAGGACTATATTGTCTTTAAACCTTCACCTGCCCACTATGCTGTGCTGCCCTAGAAGACATTATTTAGTCTTCAATAACACTATGAAACTCAGAATTCATTGAATTATAAATCATGGCTTGGATGAGGAGAAGGGGTAAAAGGAGAACGCCAAAAAAATGAAGATGCCACTTACCCTCTCCATGAGTTGACAAGCTGGTTTTATAGATAGAAGTCATATGTAAAGAACACATTACAATACATGTCCGCATGGTGTATGAATACCGTGAACATAGCCACACATACCCATGATATAAGCCTATATATGGAGAGAGGACATAAATCGTATAAAAATATGTCACTCTCCTCCAATAAGCAAACTCAGATATTGAACCTGTGCTTTTTGTATTTGCTTGGTAAGGCCATTGCTTTGATGAAGGCTCTTTTAAAATGTCTTTTAATGTTGTACCCGTTGTGTAGCTGTATGTTGTGTAGCTATATGTTGTGCAGGCCACCATGTACTCCAGGTGAGAGATACAAAGTACAGAATAACAACAAGGCAACATCAAAGAAGATCCAGTGCTTTCTGGAATATGTATAAACTCGGTCTCTTGGGCAACAACAGTTCTGTTTAAACAGCAACCTAAGGCTGAAGGGCATCTAGGTGCACAGTGTGACAACTGTGGGTATTTTTATTGAACTCTGTGACACAGTGTAATAATTTAATACTGATTATATCTAAATGATTGCTGACAATTAATGTGGTTTTGAATCTTAAAATCTCTTTAAAAGTTCTGTTATTTGAGAAAATATAAAACACATAAGAAATTGAAAATTACTGTTTTAGTCTGACAAAGTAAGCAGTTCTTTATGAGGGTTTGGAGTATGTACTTTGGAGTGAAACAGCTCAGGTTTGCCTATCTTCCAACCACTTCCTACACTAAGTCCTTCTTCACCCAACCTTTTGTGTTGTTGGGTGAAGTGTTGGCGTATAAAACACTTTGAGCCTTACCCGGCACATAGTAAATGGTGGGTCTCAAAATCATTGATTACAGAGTGTCGAAGACTGAATCGTGCTTCCCTCCACCCCAATTCATTTGTTAAAGCCCTAAACTCCAAACATGACTGTAATTTTAGACAAAGCCTTTAAGAAGCTAATTAAAGTTCAATAAATTCGTTAAGTATGGAGCCCTAATCTGATAGGTCTGGTATCCTTATAAGGGGAGGAAAAGACACCAGGGTTGTGGGCAGAGAGGAAAGAGCACGTGAGGACACAGTGACAAGGTGGCCACCTGCAAGCTGGGAAGAGAGACCTTTCCAGACGACAACCCTGATGGAACTTTGATCTTGGACTTCCGGCCTCCAGAACTGTGAGAAAATAGTTGCTTAAGCCACCCGGGCTGTGGTATTTTGTTATGGCAGCCCTGGCAGAGTAACACACTGAACACGGAGTGGGTGAGTGAGTGAAGTTGGATGAGGTTGAGACAGAAAAAGCTCTAATGCACTGGGGAGCTCCTTTGAGGCCTTAAAAACTCAGTGGTTTAGTTTGTTACTATCTCTTCCCAGCTAGTTGAGTTCAAACAAATCACTGAAATGTTAGATTTTTCTTTTCTGCATTTAGAAACAAGAACCATGCTGTTTCCCTGACTCTCCAGGAACTTCAATGAGTGGAATGGATTCCTAGTAACACATCTTGAGCCTCAGTGAAGGCACCTTATAAAAACAAAAATTCTCTTTAGTGATTTCTTTAAATCACTAAATTAAAGATTTCTCTGTAGTAGCAGGAAAGAAAACTGGGAGTTCTTTGTGCTGTACTTCACACAGCTGCTGGAGTGCGTGTGTTTTGGATTAGAGAAAGCTGCAGGGTGTAAGTGTGCTGGGTGAGGCACTTACATGCACATCTAGAAACCACACCAAAAGAATAAACTTCTCAAATGTGGCCCTTAGTCCTTTCATCAATAATTTGAGATTCTGCCTTGTCAGACTCAATTGGCCTGGCTCTAAGTATAGCTTTGCAGGCAAGCTAGCTCTAGTTCAAGCAGCTATAAATCATTGATGAACACGAGAGAGCACAGTTTTCTTCCCAAAGCCTGGCCTCAAATCATCTCTTACACATGCCCCCAAACCAGCATATTTTAGCTGACTGCTCAAAAAAGAGAACATATCAGAAAGTCAATTGGCCTCTGACCTATACCCAGTGATGAAATCTCTGACTCTAATGGCTTTCATCTGAAGCTTGAAGAAGAAAATAAATGTAAACAAAAAATACAATAACATAAAGATTGACCATGCAAGAGAACTCCTTCTCAACTACCTTCAATTGTTCAGCCATCTCTCACCACATGCCCACCATTCAGAGCAGTAAAACAATAGCTTGAAACTTCTTTAGGTTCAATGCTTACAGGTTTTTAACCTCTTGTTTACCAGGACAGAAGAGAATTTAAAAGGCTGAGCAGCTGCCTCTGTTGGACAAATGTTTATATGGACTACATAAGGATTATTCATGTTGTGGGTTATCATGGTAAATTCCAACCCCAGAAAGGCTTTCTCCACTCCTGACCAGTCTCTTTTCTTTCCATTAATAGTTATGAGCTTAAAGCAGAGGGAGACTACTTTTAAGATATCTCACTTATGTTCGAAAATAATTCTCAAGATAAATTGGCTTAAACCATAAGGCAATTCAGCTGTAGATAAGATCCAGTAGCAGTCCTCTCTCCTGATAACATTCCTTTCTGCAATCGTCACCGCAATTGAGAGTTGACTACATAAAGCCTGTGTAAGTTACAAGGCTGGTGTCTTAGCCTGTTTTGTGCTGCTGTAACAGAACACCACCAACTGAGTAGTTTATACCAAACAGAAATTTATTTAGCTCATGGTTCTAGGGGCCGGGAAATCTAAGATTGAAGGGCCACATCTGGCGAGAGCCTTCTGCTGGGTCATCCCATGGCAAAAGATGGAAGGGCGAGAGAAAAAGAGAGAGAGAGAGAGAGGCTGAACTCATCCTTTTATTAGTAAGCAACTCCCTTGATAACTAACTCACTCCTGTGATAACAGCATTAATCCATTCATAAAGGCAGAGACTTCATGACCTAATTACCTCTTAAGGGTCCCACCTCTCAACACTGTTGCATTGGGATTAAGTTTCCAGCACATGAACTTTGGGGAACACATTCAAACCACAGCAGCTGGGGAGATGGGGAGTCCAGGTACCTTCTGTGTGCTTGCCCAGTATAGTAGGAGCTGAAGATTACACCTCACATTATGGTCCCTCATGTCCCAAGAACTGTCACATTGAGGACATGACCATCCTCTGCTTGTAGAACAGGGGCTGCTTGTGTGACAGTACTCTTTTCCATTCTTACTTATCCTAGCCCTCTGCCAAACAGATCATATCACTGTCTTTAAACACAAGCCCACACCTATCTGATGAACTTCCCCCAGTCTGGCCATCATCTGTCGTAGAAAGAGCCCTTGAGGTGGTGTAAAACTTGGATTTGGGTCTGACTTCTGTCACTGTTACATTATCTGGGTGAACTCAAATAATCCAGTGTCTGCAATTTATTTCTCAATCTGTGAAGAGAGAGAACAATCGTTGCTCTTCCCAGTTCATGAGGTTATGAGAAGTAAATGAAGCCAAGGTTTTTGTGTGCTTTGCAGATGCTAAGAGCTGTAAAATAGAAGGGATGGTGAGGATGCTCTGGGATGTTGAGAGTATATGCTGCATCATTTTTCAGTGCAAGTCACACTGTGGGACGGTTTTGTGCCTCTGCTTGTTCATCTCTGCAGTATAGAATGACACGTTTTGCATCAAATTGTTTTCCTTTTTCTCCTAGACACACTGCTAGACTACATTTCCCATCCTTCCTTGCTGTTAGATGTAGCTATCTGAGTAAATTCTGGCCAGCAGAAAGTGGATGGATGTTATGTATACCATTTAATACTTCTGGGGTTGGCCCTTAAGTATTTTTCAACACAATGACTTATTCTCAGTTCATTCATGGTGCTCTCAGGGACTTAGTAAGATTTTCATTGTACTCCTTGGCCAAAGAAATACCAAACAGTTCCAGTTATAAAGTGGTTATGTCCAAACAACTTAATAAGTATTTATGTCGTAATAAGTTTATGCTTTAAAAAAATAGTACATGTGAATTAGAAGCCAAATGATATTTTTATTTCATTCTTAGATAACCACAATTGCTTACTAATGGGACGTGTATGCCAGTTAAGGCACCGCATAACTCCTTCAACCCAGAAATCAGATTGGACACCACTGTCTTCATTTCCTTTTGCACACTGATTTTAATGCAGTACTTGCTTTTTATTACAGCAGTCACTGAACACCCAGATTCAAAAAGATATAGCATTATCAAAATTAATATAGCATGATTTAAAGATGAAATAAGGAACTACCTTGAGATAGTAGTTTATGCAGCATCCAGCAGATGTGGAGTATTGCTGGATTTCCCTAAAAATTTTTAAATATCTTGTTATACTCCTGTGCTCCAAGGCACCTTGGTGCACAAATTTTCTCCATTTGCCAATTGAATGAAAAAAACTTTGAGATTTAGAGGATGGTGAAGACAAGATGTGACTGAGTCCCCGAGTCTCTGTAGAAGGAGAGGCAGCCGGGGGAACTATTTCACAAGGAATTCCTGATTTGGCCTATGGCAGGAATGAGCTAGAATTTTTCTTTTGACATGCCACTGATTTGGGGGTTTGTTTATTACAGCAGTTGGTCTACCCTGACTCATACAATCTCCAAATTCATGAACTATCACTAGGGCTGCTTTTGTAAATCCATGCTTTGCTTCACATTGGAAATCTCTCTCTCTCATGGGAAATTGATGTTAGACAAGTCAGTCTCTAGCCTTGGTGACTTGGTTTACCGACAATACCCTGGAGAAGCACAGGCAATACCCTGAGTAACGGGGTCTTTCTCTAGAGGCAGATGTTCCTGAGTCAGTAGCAGTGTTTGTAAAGTGAAGAAGAGTATTTCCCAGTGGCCACATTATAAACCAAAATGCGAATGCTCTTGGGGGGTTGGGGGAGGCTTGTTTTCGAAGAGACTAAAAGTACTGCTGAAGAAATGAACAATGGCTACCTGCCCACTTGCTCAGGGTGCACTGGGAGTGGTGATATGTAAAATGCACATTCACAGGAAGCCACAACTGAAGCAGATTTACAGACTCAGCCCACTTCCCTGAAGGAACAACACAGCTCACTCGTAGAACGTCAGTGTTCGACGCTGGCATTCAGGGCTCAGTGCAGGGACCTTAGGGGCCATTTTCTCTAAAGTAGGTCACATTTTCAATTTAGCTCTTGTTTCCTGACCTACCTAGGGAAAGTGATAGTTCAAAATCAGGTGAACTTTTCTGGGAAAGGTTCCATTTGATTATAACATTGTTCATAACATCTCTGAGAATTTGTCTCAATCATCCTTAAGAAGCATAGAGTTGAAAAGGAGCCATTCTTTTCCTCACAAATAATTACATGTAACCAAACTTCAGAAAACCTCCCAGCATGTATATGTCTATGTCATCTTAATTTAAGCAAGGTTTAGGCAAGGTACTGAGACTCTTTGATTTCACATGTTTAGCCCAGATCTTTCCTTTTTCATTAGCCCCGTGACTTTTGGAAAATATTCCAGAGAACATGTGGTTCTCTGAAGGTGTTTTCAGGAAGAGTGGTTTGGGAAGCCCATCTGCTAGGGACTCAGTCACACCATTGAAATCTGTCTCCATTGTGAGTTTCCCTAAAGAGAAAGTAACTATATTTTCAGATTTTTTTTTTCATGCTGCACAATCAAATTTAAGGAAATAGCAATTTTTCTTTTATTTTCTGGACCTTACTTTTTTGCTGTTGAATCAAATTAAAAGGTGGCCAATAAGAAAGCAGGTGGCTGATGTTGAGGCTGAAACTATGCTTGAAGAATAAAACTCAGGAGGTAGTATGCTGAGTATTTGGTGTGGAGATCACAAGTTTATCAGCAACATTTAAAGGAAAATTAGTTTATTTTGGTTCTGCTCCTGGACAGCAGGCTGACCATAGTTAATTCACACTGTTTTTCAATTCCCTGTTTGTAACAGGTAAAGAGCAGTGACACACATTTTTATTCTATGTGATATATCATGTGCTTGGTAAAATCTTGGTCCCCATGACCTTTATTGCCCTTGACTGTGCTGTGCTACCTTGAAAAACAGACCTTGCAGATGTAACTTACTTACTCACCAGATGACATTTAGGTGGGAAATTATCCTGAATTATTGTCTGGACCCAATACAGTCACAAGAGCCCTTGAAAACGGAGTTTTCTCACAGCTATGCATGGAAATCAGATAAATTCCAAGCATGAGGATTTGATGTGCTGTTGCTGGCTCGAAGATGGAGGGGGCCATGTGCAAAGTGTGAGAAGGAAATGAATTCCACCAGCAACCTGTGAGTGTGTTAGGAGACCCTGAACCCTGGATTTGAACTGAAGCTCCCACTGACACCTTGATTTCCTCCTTGTGAGACCCTGAGCAGAGAATTCAGCCACCCGGATGCTGGACACCTAACCTACAGAAACAATGAGATAATATATGTGTGTAGTTTTAAGCTACTAAATTTGTGGTAACATGTTATGGCAGCAAGAGGAAACTATTAATAATACATGTCATGAAGTTCATCAGAGTCAGGGATTGCAACCTAATATTAATAAAATAATTCTAATATTAATGAAGAGTGTTGCCTCTTGTCTTGGTGAGGACGTTGATGAATCAGGGATGGGGCAGAGGCAGAAACACATAGATAGTTTTCTGCATTTCTGGCTCTTCTTTAAGGTCGAATAGACATTTATTGATCACCGATGGTATACCCTACACTAAATGCTTCTCATACTTTCTTTTATTTAATGCTCTTAATCAGCCTGGAAATAATAATTTACCTTTCATATAAGAAGAAATGGAGACTCTGAGAGCCCAGATAACTTGCCCACATTTCCATAACTGACATTTGTGAGATTTGAAGCCCAGGTATTCTGAATATAGGCCATGGCTGTTTCTTTACTACCGTGGGCCAACTCCTAGATCCTTAGAGGTGACCTAATGCTAGTTGACAGTCATAAAGATTAATAGAGGATCACAAAAAAAATGAACTATGGGGATTTTTATCTTAATGGAGTATGGTACATGTCCCAGATCAAAGATTCCCAGATTCTTCAGCTTGTTTGAAAATCTGGCTCTCTGTCAGCAGCCAGAAGCTGAGGGAAAACCAGAATTCTTACTTCTCAGTTGCTGGCTTCCAACTGCGATTTCCATGGAAACATATCAGATCTGAAAAAAAACAAGTTAAGTGCCTTAATATCATGACCACACAATGGCTGAGACTTCCCACGTTTCGGTCTAGCTAATATCCATTTCCAGGGGAAAAGAGAGGAGAACTGGCAGCACAGACTTGAAGAGAAGTGCACTTATTTCATCTCAGTGGTCTATTGCTGACCAAGAATGGGTATCATTGCTTTCTAATTACCATCCGACTTTAGGCAAAGATGAAAAAGAAAAGGTATCTGCGAATTGTGCACCGGGGATAATTAATAGGAACCTCCTACTTACTTCTTGGCTATCATTAGTGATTTTTATTGGCCAGCATTGTTTACTCACTGCTATAAATACCAAAGACCAGTTTGTCCACTCCAGACAACAGACACTACAGGAGTTTAAAAAATGGAATGGTCAACACTGGCCCAGGAAATCGAAGAAGTCTTCAAGGAATAAGGGAACCAGAGGTTTCACTATCAACTGTCTCGTGAATGTCACTGGGAAATGTACAAAGCAGGATCCATTCCCTCTGTGGTTGCTCCTCTTCCGTAGAGGGTTCTATCACTCCCAAGCCACAATAGGAGGGCTAATAAGACAATATGTCTTCAAGGCTTTAGAGGCTACAAATTGACTTTCTCTTAAGAAGGCTTGTAAACAAATACTGTGTCATTATAAGACCATTACAGCATCTTGGGTGGGCTTTGGCTTTCTGCCCAGAGTGTGGAGGTTGAGACAAACAGCAGCATGATTACATGATTTTACAACTCTGTGGTCCATTACAACTCTGTGGTCCATTACAACTCTGTGGTCCATTACAACTCTGTGGTCCATTACAACTCTGTGGTCCATTGGTTCATGAGGCGGTTGAAGCTTTCATTACATCCATCAGTCAGCACAACTCTGGGGCACCCACTGTGTGCAGAGCATTGAGCACTAAGGAGTTCATCAGAGCAAAGAGAAGGCACAGCTTCTGCTCTTGAAGAGCTTTAAATTTACTAGGGCAGTCGGGAGTGCATAAATGAAACTGTGTAAGAAAATAAATGAGAGAAGCAACAAATCCACTACACCAAAACAAAATCCCCAAGCACCACCATTTTCCTGACATGGTTACATAGCTGTGTCAAGTTGGTTTGAGTGATTGGGTGACCAGGGTTAAATGGCGTTAGATGGAAATGTGGAGATTTCGAGAAAAAGAAGAAGGAGAAGAAGTAGAAGAAGCAGTATTAACATTTACCAAAGGAGCAGAGATTAGTGGGGAGGCAGAGGGGTAAGAACAGGAGATTAGAAGTGGGTGAAGCCAATGAGGGTTGCTTGGATTAGAGCCGTGAGCCCAACACTGGGAATGAGGACAATCTGGTATCCAGGGAGGGTAAATTATAGAGTCTAGAGTCCTGAAATTCCAGATTGAGAATTTTAATTTGCTTTAAGACAAGAATTTCTAAAGGTTTCTTAGAAGGGGCCAGACGTCATAGAATGGAGCCAAGAATAGAAGCAGAACAGAGAATAGACACATTCTTCTGGATCACTCAGTGGAGAGAATTTGAGTCCCAGCTGTTCCATGAAGCGTTTCTTTCTCTGAACATTTATAGCACTTAAAGCTTATACTGCATAATTTAGCACTTGATCAGTCACTTGTTTAGCCTATTTATATTATATGAAATCAATGTTAGAGGCCATGGCTGACATGTCATGCAACTCAATGATTATTACCAGCAAGGAAGAATTTTCTAGAGGAAAAAGGGGTGATGCAATGATTTTCTTTTTTTCCAGGTTAGAGAAAAAACTTGTGGATAGGCACCAGGATCAACTTTTTGCTTTGGTTTGAGAATGTAAACTTCACGGGACTAAGGCTATCCATTAGTTTGCATAGTGGAGCCAAATGACAATACTGGTATTTTTGTATTTATTTTGCTTAATGTTGGCATTTTTTTTAAGTGAGATATGGCCACCATTGTCTTTTGCTTTTGTTCTCTAATGCTGTGCTACCTGAGAAGAACCAAGGTTCAGGATCAAATTTCCTTTGTCCTCTCAGCTTGAGTCCCACCTATGATGTTGCTGAAGAAGATCCTGGTTAAAGTAAATCATTCTAGGGCAGGAGTTAGACCCTGTGAGGAGCCTAAACCAGATGGAGGGGTGGGGTGGGGAGGAGAAGGGTAGGATGGAGAGGAGCAGAAGGATTGTCACCATGAGGGAGGGAGATGGTAACACAGCAGAATGTCTCTGAAAGAGCCTGAGACCCTCTCCCCTCCCCTCCTTCTGCAGCTAGATTTGGGTCCCAAGCAGTTCTGGTTGAAATACAAATGATTGATTAAAATATGGAAAAGCACTCAACCTCACCAAGAACCCAATAAATGGAAAATCCAACAATGAGTTATTTTTGAAAGATTTTAAATGAGAGGAATGTAGTGAGAATACTTTCTAAAGGATGGCACCTTTGTTTGATTTGAAATTTTAACTCCGTGTTTAACTCTCTAGGTACAGCTTCTAATTCAGTTTTCAGATTTTTAACATGTTACAAACATTACAAATGAATATTTCTGTGTTGAAAAATAGCACAATATACTGGAACACCAAAATCTGACTGTAATGACAGTTTCAACAGCCTCAGCTGAAGTGAGGAACAACAAAAGTCGTGACTCCTAATTGGTGCCCCTACCAGATGTGATAAAAACAGCGACACTCCTCCTGTGCCAAGCATGATACTAAGTCTTGACAGGGATTAGCTCATTTGATTTTCACAGTAACTCCAAAAAGTAGGTTCTTTTACTTTGCCTCTTTTCCCAGGAGAAGAAACTAAAATTTTTAGAGAAATTAAGGCGGAACCACATGAAATTGCTAATATTTGACCATTTTTGACCCACGGATATGGCAATCTCATATCTCATATGTTTCAGACTGATAACACATTCAAGGTCACACAGTGGGCAAGGAGTGACACAGAAATTATCTGAGGCATCTCACTGCAAAGCCCAGGGCCGTAACCATAGGCAACACTGCCTACATTTAGCTAACGCCTGAAGTCAGGTGACCCTGGGGTCAGGATTATCAGAAAGTTGATAAGCCATTGAAGGCAAATCCCATCAGGATAATTCAGAAAAAAAAAAAATTTACATGAAGTTGAGGGAGGCAACCTGATTCACCACAGGCTAGCAATAGTTTTGGATTAAGCAGAGTTCTGACTATTCAATTTCGTATTTGCCACAAAATTGCTTTAAGTGACTTCTTTTTTTTTTTTTTTTGAGACAGAGTCTCACTCTGCTGCCCAGAATAGAGTGCAGTGGTGTCAGCCTAGCTCACAGCAACCTCAAACTCCTGGGCTCAAGCGATCCTCCTGCCTCAGCCTTCTGAGTAGCTGGGCCTACAAGCATGCACCACCACGCCCAGCTAATATTTTTAGTTGTTCAACTAATTTCTTTCAATTTTTTTTTTTTTAGTAGAGATGGGGTATCATTCTTGCTCAGAGCTGGTCTCGAACTCCTGAGCTCAGACGATCCACCCGCCTTGGCCTCCCAGAGTGCTAGGATTACAGTTGTGAGCCACTGTACCCGGCCTTTAAGTAACTTCTTTTCTGAATCTCATATTCTTCTGTTAAATGGATGTGCTAACTATGGCCATCTTGAAGGTTGCTTTGGAAGGGATACATAAGCTGAACAGATCGGAAGCCAAGAGCCAATCACATTTCTAACAAGGAATGTCCGAGTCCCAGGGAATGCTTCGCAAGAAGTCTGTGTGACTGTGTGGAAGAGAACGCTGCACCAGGCTCCTGTCAGTATTCAGCAGAAAATGAACAGCCATTTTCTGTTTTCGGATTGTTTGCTCCTTCAGAGCTGGGAGACTGTGATGATTCAAGCGTTCTGAGTCATTCTGATGAGCCAGGCTGTGGTTAGCATCAATCATACGAAGTCGAAAGCCCACCTCAATATCACGAGGTCAAACACTGGCTGTTGTCACTGGAAAACTTCCCAAGGCACTTGCTTTCATAATTTTTTTTACTAAGAAGAGGTTCAAAGAAACATTTAGGCAAAAAAACCTTGTGTACTTCAAAGGGTGTATGTAGTCAGGCTGCAGATGTAAACGATAACAATTTATTTTGAAATTTGCTCTCTAATTCTGATGGATTTTCTAAGCAAATGATTCTGAATCCAACAGCTGCTGGGTGAGCAGTGTGTACCTAGATAAATCAATCCTTCTGCTACCTCTAGAGTGGTGAATAATATGTCTTAGTTAGTGCAGTAGAGATTCTTGCCTTCAAGATACAGGGCACGGGGCACAACTTGCATGTGATTGAAAATATTCAAATGAAATGTGGGGGCCCTGCAAAGACTGAGGAATAAATCATGTGGCAGGCAAACACCTTCCCATTTGCATGGATTTCTGTTGTTTTGAAAGAAAAAAGAAACAAACCAGGGGCCACCACAACATGAAAGTCAACTCAGGATGTCTATGACTGTGACAATGTGGAACCTGGCCTGGTCTTGCAAAAATTTAAATAAAGGTTGATGTGTCTCTGCTTAGAGGAGAGTTTGCTGAGAAGCAGATCCTAGAGCACGACCCCAGGGTTGATCTACTGGCTCTGGGTGAGGCAAACGTGAGCCAATAAAGTGCCTGAATGGAAGCAGATGTGGAGAAGTCCTGCCCACCTGCCCAAAATAGTATCTTGGAGTGGAGGGAGTGATAGGAAGAGAGAAGAAATGTAATCATTATATGAAGGAGAGAAGAAAGCAATGGTCAATGAAAAAGAAAGAAGAAAACTCAGGGAAAGAGAAAAAAGAGGTGAAATTTTCATTTTTAATTAATTTTTTTGTCATTATTAATTTATTTTTTATTGACAAATAAAAAATTTATTTTTTATGGTGTGCAACATAAAGTTTTGATATATGTATACCTTGTGGAATGGCTAAATCAGGCCAACTGACATATGCAGTACCTCACATATTTATTTTTGGTAAGAACACTTAAAATCTACTCTCTTAGCCATTTTTAAGTATACAATATATTGTTATTAACTATGGTCTCCATGTTGTACAGTAGACCTCCTGAGCTTATTCCTCCTGTCTCGCTGAAATTTTGTAGCTTTTGACCAATATCTTCCCAATCCTCTCCTTCCAAGGAGGTGAAATTTTAGTAATGGGATATCAAGTTCTCAAAATGAAAATACTCATAAGACTAAAAAGAATGCCTGCATGACATATTGAAGCAGACCCTGGTTACTAGATGAGGACAGTACTTATTCTCTCATTCATTCAACTTCAAAATTCCTCCGATTTAATAGTTAGGATTTTAAAAAACTATTTCTACCTTTTCCTAGAAGGCCTGTTGTCCACGAACAAGGAGTGCTCTACTTCAGAAAATCAGATGTCTGCACCCTTCTCTGACAGCTTCCCTGCCATTTATTGGAGACCAGAAGAATGAGTTGAAGGCTCAGGGTATCCGTGTTTCAAATTTAAAGATTTTGATGCAAAAGGAAAAAGTGTAGGAATACGGAAAATAAATGACCAAAGGAATCAATATTTAGATTTTGAGTCTTTGCATATCCCTGTGAAATTGATCCAAATGGTTGTAAACTTGTAAAACACAGTGTGTGTCTTTGTGTAGATGTTAAAACATGATTATTGGAAACCTATTATTTGGAAACCTATTATTCCAGATCTGGGTGTTTAAAGTGGTCAGTGTGGCTTTGTTGGCTTTGCCTTTCTGGCTCCTTCTTAGAGACAGGGCAATCGAGAAATGCATCCTCTTGTGGGATGTAATGCAGTTTTGTTGTGGCAGCGGTGGAAGTACTTGAAAAGACTCCTGCGTATAACAAGGAGCCATAATTCCCCATTGTCCATTTCATGCCACTTCAATCAGATTCCTCCAGGCACCCAGGTACAAAAGTCAGACCTAGCAGCTGGTGTTCCTTCCCCATCCATCATAAATATAAAATCAAAATTAATCCATCATGTCCATTATTAAAACAATATAAAACACATCCTGAACCAATGGTTATGTTAATGCCACTTTTGTACATTTGACGCTATTAGACTGTGCCCAGGACCTGTCTTTTTCTAGAGGATATCCAAGCACACCTGTGCACAGAAAGAAGTGGTTGTTGGACAGTTGTAGACACCATGTGTTGATCTAGGTTAGGTCTGCATTTGTAGGCTGGTAGCTCACCCGAAGGGTCTAGCTGCGATCTGCTGGATGTTCTAGTTTCTAAGTCTTACTACTGGCCTTGGGAAATCGCTCACTAGGCCTTAGGATCCACAGCTATAAAAGAAAGAGCTTGAATTTCCAAAAGGTAGACATTGTATTGAGGAGTTTATAGCAAACCTGCACACAGAATAAAATTTCTTTGGCCAACTGTGTGTGATTACTCTTGTGATTATTGTTTCTAAACCATGATTACTGTTCATAAATCTCAAAATGACCCTGCCTTCTTCCTGGCCCGAGGCTGGTCCATAGGAAACACTCACAAATCATCCCCCTCTAAAAGCACTAATAGATAGCTCATGTTTGGCCATGGCAATGTAGCCACCAGTAAGTATCCTGTTGTCACAGACAACTTGAGCTTTCCCAGAAGTGAGTCAGGCACTCATCCTTGTGATTAATACTGTTTAAGTTGTTTCCAGAAAGTCCCCCAGCCAGGCTGGATATAAGGGAACTAGCACCCTTTTGGGTCCTCTTGAGGAATTGGGGGTGGGAGCGGTGTTGGAGAATCAGGATGGCAATAGTTCTCTTCAATGAAATTGCTTCCCGAAGTCCTCTTCCTGTTATATTCTTTCTATGTCAAAGTCAAAGTGGGGTGTCCACAAACATTGAAATTCCACATGTGGGGAGTTCTACCTCATAGTTTAGTATCTGAACCAGGGGGAAATTCATTTTGACATTCTCCAAAAAGATAAATCATGTCAGCCTACATTGAAATCACTCCTTCAACCACTAGAAGACATACACATCTACACTCAGAATAAAAGCCTTCTCTTTAACACTCTTAACAAAAAGCCTTTTACCACAAAGTCTCAAGATTTCTATTATAATAATTTTTTCAAAGACTTTTGAAAGTCATAACCCATTCAACCAAGAATCACACTTTCATTGCAATTTAAAATAATACCCAGCAATTCAGAAGCCATTTAGAACATCTATAGTGCAACATTTCAGAAAGGCCTCTTATGTTCTTAGTTCTATATTTGTGCAAGAATATACACTTCCTTTGTGCACTTGCTTCATATTTGATAATCAGTTCACTCTCCTTCTCCATGTTTTCTGAAAGTGTGACATTCAGACGTCTACAGGGGTATAGAAAAAGGCACAAAATAAATGTGAATAATGATGTTTATAGAGATTGGAATTGAGGACAAAATCTCCTTATTCTATATTCAATTTAAATAATCTTCACGGGAGTGGGAAAGTGTAACTGTTTCCAGCAGAGGGGTGCAGTGAAATAAACTGATGTGACAGTTGGACACATAACCCACCCTAATTACCATTCATTAGCATATTAAGTTGTATGTCGATCAGGCACTGAACACAAGGTGTGCACAGAAGCAGGGTCTCCATTAACCTCATCCAGAAAAGATGCAGCTCTGCGCCTTGGTGGGAGAACTTCACAGGAAAATGATACTAGGATGTCTGGTGCTCAATCCTGTTCTGCAAGCAGAAAGGGTTTCAGGCTCAGGCTGAGCCAACCTGGAGGGGAGTGGCTATTCCTAAAGAGACACTTAGGCTGAGGAGAACATAGAGAAATGTGAGACTTAGAGGACGTGAAGGTCTCCCGAGATGGGGGAGCATTTAGAAGAGGAGGGCGGGAAGGAAGATTGTTTTCACCTTTGCTTTTAGAGAGAAGTCATTCCTTGCAATTGAGGAGAGAGATCTTGTTTATGTATCATTTCAGTGTGTCTATGTTGCTGTTGCTGTTCGTGTGAAAAGGCTTTTATCTGAGCTGAAAAGAAATCAATGGGGAGACGGGGAAAAAAAAGTAGAAAGAAAATGAGTGCACACCACCACCTGCTTTCCCAGGAAGATAGAAAGCGCCAGAAGAAGATACATGTAATATGCTTTGAGCATGATAAATACATAGAATTTTTTTTTTTTTTTTTTTTTTAGTGCTGCCCTTCAGGTTGATGCTGGAAAAACCCTTTCCTGTCCTAGGGCTGTGGGATCATCAATTGAAGG
Source organism: Varecia variegata (assembly GCA_028533085.1). Classification (NCBI taxonomy): domain Eukaryota; kingdom Metazoa; phylum Chordata; class Mammalia; order Primates; family Lemuridae; genus Varecia; species Varecia variegata. Next base: position 21,450,880 of record CM052445.1, on the reverse strand, counting down.
GCAATTGTTTCCAACAGCTGATGACGCCTAGATTCATAGCTCTCATTTCAGATCCTTCTTTAGAGCTCTGTACAATATATCAAGGGGCTTACAGGATGCTCATTCATACAGGGGTCCAAGTGTTTCTAGAAGGTGTGCACTGGGGCAGGAACGGAGTAGCGACGAATCTCGGCAGAGTTCATTGTTTAGCTTGGGAGAGAGAAAGGAGAAAGAGACACTAATACAGCTGAGAGAGAGAACCGGAGCCCCACCCTGCCTGGGGTCTTGGAGGGAGACCTAAGAGATGAGGAGGGATGGCCAGGCAGAGGAGGCCACAGAAGATGCTGGAAATCAGGTAGGGCCACAGCCTCGTCAAGTGCCTGGAAGGGATAGAGATGATGGCATAGTTGATGAAGAAACAGTGATGTCTGGGATGGCAGGAATGTCAGGCAAGCTCCAGGCACTCCAAAATCAAACTCTGCCCTCCTGTTGTATTCTCTTTTCTTGTGAATGATGCTACCGTTGTCTCAGTCACCCAGCGTGGCAACCCACACCTCTTTGTGTTTCCCTTCCTTTCCGTTCCTCCGCCAAATCCAATAAACCACCACCTTTCTTCCAAGAGTCTTGCAGAAGGGGTTCCTTTTCCCTGGCCCCTCCTGTCTCCCCTAGACTGTTGTTACCTTGCCCCCCTCCAGCCCATGATTCCACATCGTGGTTGGAGTGCTCTCTGCAGAAAATGGAATCCACCACACCATTTCCCATCACCGGTCCCTCAGTGTCTACGCATGGCCCTCGGGATTAGGGATTAGCGCCTACTTCAGCTCAGGGCATATGAGGTCCGATGTGATTTGACCTCTGCTCAACCTCTGAGGCCCTGCTTTTTGAGCTGCTCCTCTACACATATCCTAAGATTCCATTATGGCACTACCGGATCTTGCTCAACTCTCAAGTTGTGTGTTTTGTGCTTGTTCTTTCCTGAGGTGCCCCTATATTTCCTGTCTAGTTAATTCTGTTCATTCTGTAATTCTCAGTGGTGGTATCACCCCTCTGAAAAGCCTCCTGTGAAACCCTCCTAGGAGGGTCTAGGTAGGGAACCCCACATGTGTCCAGGCAGACTGGGCGTACCTCTCCCTCAGCATAAGTAGCATCACATTTTCATACTGGGTCTGCCTGTGTTCCTCATCAGGCTCACAGTGCTTTGGGGGCAGGTATCAGTTATTGCATCTTTTATTTATTTGAACCTTGCACAGTGTCCCCGTTAACTCTATTCTGCTTTTCTAATCATCACGTGACATTTTAGGATGTTTCTGTGTCGTATCTGCTCCACTCTAAGGCAAGCTCTAGGATGCCAGGTAGTTTGTCTGTTTTGTTAAATCCTCGGATATGGCAATGGTATCTGGCATAGAATAGGTGCTCAAATAATTGTGTATTACTTGAGTGAATGAATTTGATGTTCGTGCTCTTATCCTAGCTTCGGCCCATTATTTTCATTATGGCAAACCACTGTTTTTTCAGTTTTCTTTGACATGAGATTTTCTAGTAAATGGTCACTGACTATGTGGTATTGGACAACTTATTAATCCTCTCTCTGTCCCAGTTTTCCCTTTAGCAAAATGATGATTATAAAATAACCTACTTCATTAAATTTTCCTGAGGGTTAAGTGAGTTTATACATGTGCAATGTTTAAACAGCACCTGGCACACGGTACATGTCCAGGAAATGTTATCTGTCATCATCATCATCATCATCATTGTCATCATCAAAATCACCTCCATCTTAATTTTATATTCCTCACCCCTTTAAAATCACCCTTTGAAACATTTTCCCTCTTAACATAGTCTTCAAGCAATAACTGTCTCAATAATTTTAGGAACCATAGACCTATTTCATGCAGAGTTTCTCGCACAATGCTAGATGGTTATTAAATGCTTGATAGAGCCACAATTTGGAATTCCTCTTTTAAAATACTTGCATCTTTATGTACAGGTCATCTTTTCAGATTTCCCAATACTGAACTGATTTGCACTATTCAACACAAAATGAGTTTTAGTGAAACAGGGTTTTCTTGTCTATTCCCTCACTTCAGTTATGAATAATGGTTATAAGCAGAATAACAATAGCATTTCTATTTTTATATATGACATCCATCCAGCTATTTTTTGAAACCTGACACTTGAGCCAGATACATTTCATCCTAGATTTAGAAAAGAACTTAAATAGGAAAAAAATGTCCCCAGGTCCTCCAAGAAGCAAATAAACACATGGCCCCAGTGGCATTTCTATGGAGATATTAAAAAACCAACCTGAGCATGCTATTCCAGGTAAGGTGGACAGGTGCAAGTTACATACCATTTTCAGGCATGGTGGCTTACATTCCTATAGTGCCAATAAAGCTTTTCATGCCCTGGAAATTTACTAATGATAAAAAACAAGATCTTGCTGACATCTATGATGAATGCTTGTGAGTACTGAGCACATAGCCCACACAAGTTTGGATGTCTGTATACATGCGTCAAGTTTAAGCATTGTCCAAAAGATGGCACTGTTTGTGTTTCTATCATGCTTAATTGCAATCTTTATACTATCTGGGCATATTAACGAACTAAATAAAGATAGAGCGGAGATATCATCCTCCACACAAATCAAACTGCTATTAATACTTTATTATAGGCCTTTTCAAACTCTTCATCTTGTTCCTCAGCAAATGAGTATGCCCAAGCTGTTAAATGTAATAACTGCAATATCAGCAAATCTTTTACTTATTAAATACTTATTTTTTCTATCTTAAAGGGGATTATGAAATCCACTTTTGAAATCTTTACAGATGTACTACAGAAGATGGGTAATTCAGACATATTTAGCTTTTCATTTTTGAAAAACTAGATTTTCAAGGGTAAGTGCTTCTTAATGATCTTTTAAATATGACTACACAGGACATACACAACTGGTAGTTGCAGATCAAATTTAAAAAGCACTGTTCTCTGAAATTACTGATGAAGCAAAAGGTGAAAGCTCCAAAATTACTTTATTAGGATGAAGAGGAAATTAGTTCTGATAACATTGTATAATCCCAAGATGTACTCAGGGATACTTCTGTGTAAAAGTGGGACATGGTGACAGGTGGCATTTCATTTTTTGAAAGAAATCACATTACAATCTTATTCAAGTTTTTTTCAATATATTTTTAAATTTCAATATTTCCAGAAAACATTCAATTTTTTAAAAAATATAGTTTTAATTTAATTTATTTTGCTACATTGATATATTGCATTGTGGTGAAGTCAAGGCCTCCAGTGCATCCATCACTGAAGTAATGCAGATTGTACCCACCAAGCAATCTCCCATCCGCCACCCCCTTCCCATTCCCCTGCCCTTCTGGGTCTCCATTTTCCATCATTCCACACTCTGTTTTCATGTGCATACATTATTAACTCTCACTTGTAAGTGAGAACATGTAGCATTTGTCTTTCTGTGTCTGAGTTATTTCACTTAAGATAATGGTCTTCAGTTTCATCCATGTTGCTACAAAAGACATGACTTCATTTTTTATGGCTGAAAAGAATTCCACTGTGTATATATGCCATATTTTCTTTATCCAATCCTCCATGAATGCACAACATAGGTTGATTCCATATCTTTGCTATTGTGAATAGGCCTGTGATAAACATAGGTGTGAAGGTATCTTTTTTTTTTTTCCTTTGGACAGATACTCAGTAGTGGAATTGCTGGATTGAATGGTTGTTCTGTTTTTAGTTCTCTGAGAAATCTCTATACTGTTTCACAGAGATTGTATGAATTTACATTCCTATCAACAGTGTATAAGAATTTCCTTTTCTTTGCATCCTTGCCAATATCTGTTATTTTTTCTCATCTTAATAATAGCCAATCTGATTGGTATAAGATCATATCTCATTGTGGTTTTAATATGCGTATCTCTAATAATTAGTGGTGTTGAATATTTTTTCATATGGTTATGGGCTATTTGTTTGTCTTCTTTTGAAAAATATCTATTCATGTCCTTAGTTCACTTTTAATGGGATTATTTGGGTTTTACTGGTTGAGTTGCTTGAGTTCCTTGTAAATTCTGGGTATTAGTCCCTGTCAGGTGTATAGTTTACAAATATTTTCTCTCATTCCACACACTGTCTGTTCACTCCATTGATTATTTCTTTTGCTGTGCTGAAGCTTTTTAGTTTAATTAAGTCCCACTTGTCTATTTTTGGTTTTGCCTGTGCTTTTGAGGTCTTAGTCATGAATTATTTGCCTAGACCAATGTTCACAAGAGATTTCCCCAGGTTTTCTTCCAGTATTTTTATAGTTTCAGGCCTGAAATTCAAGTCTTTGATCCATCATGAGTTGATTTTTATATATGGTGAGATGTAGGAGTCCAGTTTCTTTCTTCTGTGTATAGCAATCCAATTTTCCTAGCACTATTTATTGAAAAGGGTGTCCTTTCCCTTGTGTATGTTCTAGTTGACTTTGCTAAAGATTAGTTGACTGTAAGTATGGGGCTTTATTTCCGGGTTCTCTATTCTTTTTCATTTACCTCTGTGTCTATTTTTATACCACTACCATGATTTTTTGGTTATTATAGCCTTGTAGTATAATTTGAAGTCAGGCAATATGATGCCTTCCATTTTATCTTTTTGCTTACGATGCCTTTGGCTATTCAGGCTCTTTCTTGGTTCCATATGAACTTTAGAATTATTTTTTCTAATTCTGAGAAAAATGACATTGGTGTTGTGATAGGGATTACATTGAACCTGTAGATTGCTTTGGGCACTGTGGTCATTTTAACAATATTAGTTTTTCCCATCCATGGGCTTGGGATATGTTTTCCATTTATTTGTGTCATCTACAATTTCTTTTATCAGTATTTTTAGTTTTCCTTGTAGAGATCTTTTACCACCTTAATTAAATATATTCCTAGGTTTTTTTTTTTTTTTTGTAGCTATTGAAAATGGGATTGCCTTCTTGATTTGGTTCTTGGCTAGATCACTATTGGTGTATAGAAATGCTACTGATTTTTGTACATTGACTTTGTATTCTGAAACTTTACTGAATTTCCTTTATCAAATCTAAGAAGTTTTTGGTGAAGTCTTTAGGGTTTTCTAGATATAAGATCTAATGATCAGCAGACAGGGGTAATTTGACTTCCCTTTTTCTGATTTGGTTGGCTTTTATTTTATTTTTTTTTCTCTTTCCTGATTACTCTGTTGAGGACTTCCAGTACCATGTTGAATAAGAGTGGTGAAAGGGGGCATTCTTGTTTTTCTCCAGTTCTTAGAGGGAATACTTTTAACTTTTCCTCCATTAGGTGTAATGTTGACTGTGTGTTTGTTGAATACGGCCTTTATTATTTTCCAGTATGTTCCTTCTATGCCTAGTTTGCTAAGGATTTTTAACAGGAAGTGTTGCTGAATTTTACTGAATGCTTTTTCTGCATCTATTGAAAAGATCATATCAGTTTTGTCCCTAATTCTCTTTATGTGAAGTATTACATTTATTAATTTGTGTGTGTTGAGCTATTCTTACAACTCTGGTATAAAGCCACTTGATCAGGGTTTATTATCCTTTTGATGTGCTCTTGGATTCAGTATGCTAATATTTTGCTAAGAATTTTTGCATTTATGAGCATCAGAGGTATTGGTCTGTAGTTTTTGTTGTTGTTGTTGTTGTTGTTGTGTCCTTGTTTGGTTTTGGTATCAGATGACGTTTGCCCCATACATTGAGTTAGGGATCATTCCCTCCTCCTTGATTTTTTGGGAACTGTTTCAGTAGGATTGGTATTAATTCTTCTTTGCATGTTTGGTAGAATTTGACAGTGAATTCATCTGGTCCTGGGCTTTTTTCTTGTTGAGAGATTTTTATTACTAGTTTAATCTCACTATTCATTACTGGTCTGTTCAGTAGTTCTATTTCTGTGTGGTTCAATCTTTGGAGGTTGTATGTTTTCAGGACTTTATTCATTTCCTGTAGGTTTTCTAATTTGTAAACATATGGTTCATCATGATAGTCTCTGACAATCTTTTGTATTTCTATGATATCAGTTGTAATGTCTCCTTTTTCATTTCTGATTTTGTGTATTTGGATTTCCTCTCTTCTTTTCTTGGTTAGTTTAGCTAGTTGTTTTTCAATTTTGTTTTTCTTTTCAAAGAAGCCAATTTTCATTTTGTTGATCCTTTTTATATATTTTTTCTCTATTTCATTTAGTTCTTCTCTGATCTTTGTTATTTCTTTTCTTCTGCTAACTTTGGGGTTGATTTGTTCTTGTTTTTAGTTCCTTGAGGTGTGAAATTAAGTTGTTAATTTGTGATCTTTCTACTTTTTTGATATAGGCATTTAATGCTATAAACTTCTTTCTTAGCACTGCTTTTGTTGTATCCACAGGTTTTCGTATGTTGTGTTTTCATTTTCATTTGTTTCAAACAATTTTTTAATTTCTGTCTTAATTTCTTCATTGACCAAGTAATTGTTCAGGAGCATGTTGTTTAATTTCCATGTATTTCCATAGTTTCCAAAGTTCCTCTTGGTATTGATTACTAACTTTATTCCACTGTAATTTAAGAGGACACTTGATATGATTTCAATTTTTAAAAATTTGATAAGACTTTTTTTATGGCTTAACATGTGATCTATCCTGAAGACTATTCCTGTGCTAATGAAATATATATATATATATATATATATATTGTAATTGCTGAGTAGAAAGTTCTGTAAATGTCTGTTAAGTCCATTTGGTCTAAATTCCAATTTAAGTCCAATGTTTCTTTGTTAATTTTTCTGTCTTGATGATCTGTATACTGCTATGAGTGAGGTGTTGAATCCCTCACTGCTATTGTATTGCTGTCTATCTCTTTCTTTAGTTCTAATAATATTTGTTTTGCAAATCTGAGTGCTCTGATGTTGGGTACATAGTAATTTAGGATTATTATATCCTCTTGCTGAATTGCTCACATTATTCTTTGTCTTTTTAATCTGTTTTTGATTTAAAGTCTGTTTTATCTGCTATAAGTATAGCTACACCTGCTCACTATTGGTTTCCATTTGTATAGGATATCTTTTTCCACTCCTTTACTTTCAGTCTATGCCTTTACAGATAGGGTGACTTTCTTACAAGCAGCATATAGTTGGATTGTGTTTTTTAATCCATTCTGCCAATATATAGCCTTTAAGTGGAGCACTTAATCCATTTATATTCAGTTAGTATTGATATATGAGGCTTTGCTCCTGTAATAATGTTAATTGCTTTCTAGTTGTTTTATAAATGCTTTCTTTCTTTCTTTTTCTCTGTGTTTTTGTTTTTTGTGGTTTGATAAAATTATGTTGTGTTGCCATTTGATTCCTTTCTCTTCCTTCTTTGCGTGATTGTTTTAGAAGACTTTTGAGTTTTATATTTTTGTGATGGTGAACACAATCTTTTGTTTCCATATTTAAGAAACCTTTTACCACTTCTTGTAGGGCCACTCTAGTGGTGACAAATTCCTTCAGTGTTTGCTTGTCTGGGAAAGACTATTTTTCCTTCATTTATAAGAGTTATTCTGGGGCAGGGGTAAAAAATTCTTGGAAGGCACATTTTTTCTTTCAGTACTTTGAACGTGCTATCCCGTTCTTTTCTGCTTTGTAAGGCTTCTGCTGGGAAGTCTGCTGTTAGCCTGATGGGGTTTCCTTTATAGGTGACTACATGCTTTTCTCCTCCTAATTTTAAAGTTGTTTCTTCACTTTGACTTTAGACATTCTAAATATAGTATGCCCTGATGAAGTCCTTTTTGCAATGTATTTGCCTGGGGATCCCTAGGCCTCCTATATCTGGGTGCCTAACTCTCCTCCCAGACTTGGGAAATTTTTATCAATCAGTTCTCTAAATAGGTTTTCTAAATGTCTGATCTCTCTCTTCCCTCTGGGGAATACTCGTAATTTGTAAATATGGTCACTTTATGTAGTCCCAGATGTCTTGAAAACTTGCTTATTCTTTATGTATTCTTCATTTCTTTTTTTTTTCTGACTGTATTATTTCAAAATACCTGTCTTCAAGTCCTAAGATTCTTTCTTCTACCTGGTCTAGTTTATTATGGAGCTTTCAAGGGCATTTTTGTATTTCCTTCAGTAAATTTTTCAGTTCCAGAATTTCTGTTTGTATTTTTAAAAAAATATCCATATCCTTGATATATTTCTCATTTATATTCTGAATTTATTTTCAGATTTCTTTGTATTGGTTTTCAGATTTCTCTTGCATCTCATTGAGCTTCTTTAAAATCAATATTTTTAATTCTTTATGTGGTACTCTAGGAATTCTTCTTGACTGGGATCTGTTGCTGGACAATTATTGCAGTCATTTGGTGGTGTCATATTTCCTTGCTTTTTCATGTTTCCTGTGTTCTTCTATTGATAAGCATTTATTCCAATTTTTTGAAATTGCTTTCATAAAGGAGAATTTTTTCTGAAGATGTATAAATGTTGTTTGTTGAGTAGGACACTTAGCTTTGATTTTGGGTGTCTGTGGTAGTGTGATCTTCATATGATTTCTTTGGCAGTAGACAGGGTCAGTGGTATCTGTGAATTTCTTGGTGGCTTAGGGTACAGTTATTAGTTGAAGCTGTATGGGACTGGTACACAAACTCTGCCAGTCTTTGGGCCCAGGTAGTGATAGCAGTGAACAGAATGTGCCTGTTTTAAGGCACATTTAGCCCCAGAGCAGCTTATGCTGGCACCAATGGATATTGGGTCATGGAGAGCTGATTCTTGGGTCTCCAGGTGGTTTGCTCAGAAGCCAGTAGTAGGAGCCATGGGTCAGGTGTGTGAGCAGGTTCTCAGGCCCCTGGGCAGATGGTGTGATGTAAATGATGGCAGTAGCAGTTGTGGAACAACTCACTAGGACCTAAGTAGTTCATATTGGTGTTTCTGGTAACTGTGATGGGTTGGGGACAGTCCCACAGCTGTCCATAATGGGGTGGTGACTGTTGTCCTAAAGCTTAGAAGAGCTTGTTCTTCCCTGTCGCTCTCTGGCCAGGTGGTGGCCGCAGCCATGTCATCTCAAACTTGGCCTGAGAGTGGGGCAGAGCCCAGAGTTAAACTCTCAAAATGGTGCCAGCTGTGGCCCTGTAGCCAGAGAGAGTGGGTCCCCTTTTAGGAAAGCAGTATAGGCAAGAAGCTACGGGAATGCAGTTCACTCGCATCTCGGCCTCACAGTAGCCTGTTGCAGGGTAGCGGGTATTGTCCTACATATGAATAGGAAAGCCTGGTTTCTTTGTCTTTCCTTGGCCTGGTGGTGGCTGCAGGCACATCATCCTCGGCTTGGCCCAAGGGTAGGGCACAGCCCAATGTTAAACTCTCAAAATGGTGCCTTGGGCCTGAGACCAGAGTGGGAAGAGCCCTTCCTAGGCAAGCAGTGTGGGTGAGAAGCTGTGGGGAGTACCATTGGCTCATGTCTCAGTCTCAACAGAAGGGTAGTGGGGACCCTCCTGGGGTGCATGAGAGCACCCGGTCTCCTCTCTGCCTCCTTGAAGCAGCAGAAGAAGCTGCATCTGTAGATTCCCAGTATCTGGGCTCTAAAAATGGTGCAGCTTCGTTCCCTTTCTGGAGCAATGTCTCTGTGCAATCTCTAGGTAGCTCCATATGTTAGGCCTGAGGCCTGCATGGGTAGAGGTGTTCTCCCATAGCCAAGATTGTAAAAGTCTGCCTCAGAGTGTGGGGCCCCATGGGACTCTTTTATACTGTTTCCTTATATCCAGAAGCTTCTCCTAGCTCTCTGCTAGTCGCTGGCCAGGCAAGTTTGCCTTGAACCCTTTCCTTACTCACCTTTGGTGCTTCCCTGTCTCTTCTCTGGTGAATTGTAGTGTTCTCTCCTATACAATCTATTTGAAATTCTAAATATGAGTGTCTACTTACTATTCTTACTCCTCTCCATGGAGGAGGTGCATATTACCTGCATCTAGTCAGCCATCTCGATCTCTATTTCCAGATGGCTTTGTAGGTGGACTTCCAATGTTGCAGTGCACAATACATATTTTTGCCTGTCCAGCATGTCTTTAGCATGTAATCTTTCTTCATTCTTAAGTCACCTCCATTCATAGTTCATTGGCCAAAGCAGGTCAAATGGCAACCCTGAATTCAATGGGTCATGGGAGTGCAAGACTGCCATGTTACTGGAAGGGGAGAAAAATCAAATATTTAGGTAATGAGTACTATTAACAAATTCAGGATATGGTGTGCATAAGACTAGAAGCAAAGCCAGTGAGTGGTTTCATCAAGTTGGGGGACACAAAGATTATTAGGAATGGTGATGAATAAAACTTCAGACAAAAACCTTTTCCTAATGACAAAGAATCATCATGAGGAAATGACACTGAATGTGTGTTAATGTACATACCTGGGTGGGTGGGAATGGTTTTCACTCAAACTTCTACAAAGTCACTTACAGCCAAGACTACATTAGAGCTTTATAGAGCAGAAAACATTTTCCTTTTATGCAAAAAATTTTCAGGGAACTAATGTTATTTCTGATACCAGCAGAAATCAAACAGCATTAAGATATTTCTATTATGGCAGGTAGTATTTGAAATATGCCAATTATTTCCAGCAACGTAAGAGAGCAGCAAGGGAGTAGACGGCTAAAAGTTTTGTAGCAACTAAGAATTTCTAAAGAACCAGTAAAGATTTCTCTTATGCATATTTAATAACATTGGCAATTTTATGGTAGAAAGTGCCAGAAAGTTTAGTTGTGTCTGTGTGTTCATTTTTCTTTATATCTTGCTTCCTATTGTGTCCTTCTATACCTATAATACTTTGTAGCATTCTCTTGGTGGCTGCAGCATAATAACTTGTATTGGAGTAATCTGTTCACATTTTATGTTTCCTAAAGAAATTGGTGTAAGGAGATAAGAATAAGATTCATTGATATAGGGAAACTGCTTAGATGCAGAAGAAGCACTGAAAAAAACTAAGAGACTAACTGGGATAGGTTTGTTTCCTATTAGGATCTGTGCATATATGCATTAATGTTGTTGAACATTTTGTTTCACTGATACTGTATATCAAAGAAGAGCTATTCAGAGTCTTCTATAATGCATTTTAGGTGATCATTAAAAAGTGAATTTGGGCCAGGCCCAGTGGCTCACATCCATAATCCTAGCATTTTGGGAGGCCGAGGCAGGAGAATTGCTTTATGCCAGGAGTTCAAGACCAGCCTGAGCAAGACTGAGACCCCATCCCTACAAAAAGTAGAAAAATAACTGGGAGTGGTGGCCTATAGTCTCAGCTACTAAGGAGGCTGAGGCAGGAGGATCACTTGAGCCCATGAGTTTGAGGTTGCAGTGAGCTATGATGATGCCACTGTACTCTAGGCTGGGTGACAGAGTGAGACCCTGTCTCAAAAAAAAAAAAAAGTGAATTTGGTCATATAGTTCACTTGCCTCCAGCTACATAAGGAATATGAATGCATAATAAATCTTCATGTATTTGAACACAGTAAAGAAGCTAAATCTTAGACTTTGGAGTTGGACATAGCTCAGTTTAGATCTTGCTGCTAGTTGCTTGCTGTGGGACATTGTCCAAGTTACTTTACCTCTCTGAGATTTTGTTTCCTCCCCTATAAAATGGTACTAACTTTATAGGATTGTTTTGAGAATTAAATAGTATAATTTATGCAACAAACCTGGCACAATGCCTGAACATAGTAAGTAGTCAATACATATTAGCTATTAAAGTACATGATTTTTCATCCAAAAAATTTTACATACTTTATCTCCTCAAGCCTCATGATAGGTAAGCAGGAAAGGTATTATAATGCTTCACTGGAGAAAACTGAGGCTCAGGGAGTTTAAAGGGAGGTCACCTAGGGAGGTAGTACAAAGCTGAGGTCTACTGATGTCTAGCTCAGTGAAATTTTCCTGCCATCACTGTATAGATAATTACACTAATATGCACTCCTATCCATAAGCCGTCTTCATGCATGGTTAGTTTTATGTGTATAGATAGCTAGGACACAGTACCCAGCTATTTAATCAAATACTAATCTAGGTGTTGCTATAAAAGTATTTTGTAGATGAGGTTAACGTCTATGATCAGTTGTCTTTAAGTAAAGAATATTACCTTCCATTATGTGGGTGGGCATTATTTAATCAGTTGAAGAAAAAACTGAGGTTTCCTTAAGAAGAAAAACTTTTGCCTCAAAACTGAAGCATGGACACCTGCCCAAGTTTCCAGCCTGCTGGTCTGCCCTACAAATCTTGAACTTGGCCAGTTCCTGCAATCACATGAGCCAATTCCTTAAAGTCTTTCTCTCTCATTCTTTCTCTCAGCAATGAATTTTAATCCCAGGTTTCTGGGTAGTGTAGTCAGGGTGCTCCAGAGAAACAAAAACAACAGGAGAATATTTTGATATCTATCTACATTAATAAAATTATATAAATATCATACAAATATTTATATATTAAATATAGTATAAATATTATATAATATATTAAATAAATAAATATAAATTATATATACATTATGTTTGTGTATTATATAATATGTGTGTAAATATATTCTCCTCTTGGTTGTGTTTCTCCAGAACACCCTAACTATTAATAATTCAATGCATAAAGTTAAATTCCTAGAATGTTCTTTTCTGTGGGGCAGGACTAACCCCAGATATAGGTTAGAGGAGGCAGCTGTTCTGCAGATTGGCTCCATCTCCTGTATGAACCATATACAGTTAAACTTCCTCTAATTAGCTGCACTGTCTCAGACTGCCTTTGAGTTAGGATTTTGGGTTGTTTCTTCAGAGCTATGGCATGTGACATTAAATGGCCATACGGACTCATAAATGATAATATTTAATTGACAACAAATGTGTACATACATTGGTATCTTAGCATGTGTAAGCAGGCTCTTACTTTGAACAGAAATGTTCCATGTTGAGATGGTCCTCCACCCTCAACACATGGAAATTTTCTGTATCTCAGCCCCTATAGCTATATGATAAATGATCAGGAAATGAAAGCAATGCTTAATATATCACCTAAGTAAACATGATTAGGTAAACCAGGCTTATAATTTTCTTTTAAGCCAAGAGGCTGTAAGCTTGTCCTTTCCTGCCCACACAGGTAAGTTTCCTGTGTTTGTATTCCTCAGTACCTCATGGTATCAAATGCAAGAGGAAGATGTGTCCTTCCTGCTGCCCTCCAAAAACTCCTCTACTTGTATTAATATTTAAATACAAACGAATGCTTCATGAAAAAAAGAAATTATAAGCTGGACTTCATTAAAGTTAAAAATTTCTCCTTTTGAAAAAGACACTGTCAAGACAATGAAAAGACAAGTCACAGACTGCAAGAAATGTTTTGCAAAAAATATATCTCCTAAAGGACTATTATCCAAAATATACAAAGAACTCTTAAAACTCAACAATAAGAAAACAACCTGATTTAAAAGTGGGCCAAGGACATTAATGGACACCTCACTAAAGAAGATATACAGATATCAAATAAGCATATAAAAAGATGCTTCCCATTTGCATTACTTTGTCGTCAAGGAAATGCAAATTAAGACAATAAGAAACCACTACATACTTATTAGACTGCCCAAAATCCAGAACATTGACAACACCAAATGCTGACAAGGCCATCGAACAATAGGGACTCTTATTCATTGCTGGTGGGAATACAAAATGGAACAGCCACTTTGGAAGGCAATTTGACAGTTGCTTACAAAATTAAACATACTTTTTCTATATGATCCAGCAATTACCTTCCTTGGTATTTTCCCAAATGAGTTGAAAATTTATGTCTACACAAAAGTCTGCATATGAATGTTCATAGAAGCTTTATTCATAATTGCCAAAACTTGGAAGAAACCAAGATGTCCTTCACTATATGAATGAATAAATAGACTATGGTACATACAGACAATGGAGTATTATTCGGTACTAAAAAGAAATGAGCTATCAAGCCATGAAAAGACATGGAGGAGATTTAAATGCATATTATTAAGTGAAAAAAGCCAATCTAAAAAGACTACATACTAGATGATTCCAACTATATGACATTCCAGAAAAGTCAGAAGTATAAAGACAGTAAAAAGATCAGTTGTCACCAGGGATGAGAGAGGGATGAAGAGGTGGAGCACAGAGAATTTGGGGGGCAGTGAAAATCCTCTGTGTGGTACTATAATGGTGGGTATATATCCTTACACATTTGTCCAAACCCACAAAATGTACAACACCAAGAATAAACCCTAACGTAAACTATAGTCTTCGGGGGATAATGACGTGTCAATGTAGGTTCAACAGTTGTAATAAATGTACCACTCTGGTGGGTAATACATAGGGAAGGGTATGCATGTGGGGTGCAGGGGTATATGAAAAATCTTTGTACCTTCCTCTCAATTTCACTGAGAATCCAAAACTGCTCTAAATAAAGACTCTATTAAAAATAAATAAATACATTTTTAAACAAGTTAATGGCTGCTGCTCTGCTATTTTCTATAGAAGAGAAAAATCACGCTTAGGGGTGGAACTGCTTGGATCCAGGGCCTCCCTGTGCTTTGTGCTTACATTACTGTGGAATGCCTGCTATGGGCATGCCAGTGTCCACTTTCCTGCAGTTGCTCACTGTCATGGTCCCCTTCCATCCTCACCATAATTGCTGTCTTGTCCTATGCTTGAGAAATTCGTGAAAGGTGAACCTAAAAAGCCCAAAATTTGTAGTTAAGAGCATGGGCTTTAGAGTCAGACAGCTTTGAGATGGAATTCTACCTCAGTCATTTGCTGTTTGTGTGACATCGGGCAAGTTGCTCAACCTACCTATGCCCCTGTTTCCTTTGGAAATGCAACACCTGCCTGCCCCAGTGGGTTGGTGAAAGGGATATAGTAGATTATGTGTGCAAGGAAGCTTATGTCACTCAGTGCATGAGGTAAGCCCTCAATACATGACATTTGTTTTCATTCCTGTTGGATCTAGATGTTCGTACCAATTTTATGTAAATTACCACCTTACAGCATGTAGTCTCACAGTTTCCTGTTATGAATCCATGAGCCAAACTGCATGCTCCTTACTATCAGGAGAATGATGTTCACACTTCAGCATCAAACATGTAATAACTGCTCTATAAATATTTATTTAATTGATTTATGGAGAACATACCGTAGGTAGTGTGCGGTAAATAAAATTAAGTATTAGATTACAGATATACCTATCTTTGAGGAATTTATGGTTTAATAAAAATTTTTTTTAAAAAAGAGCTTCTAATTCTATTTTTTCCCTCTTAACCAGTTCTAAATTTACTCATTGCTAGAAATGAGTTGGTGGCTGGAAATTTAAGCACATGGTGTATTTTCACATTTCCTCAGATAAATGGGCAGGCCTAATACACTGTAGGACTTAGGCCAGGAGAACCTGTTTTCAATACTATGAACAATGGCCTGACGGCCCCACTTCCACGGCTGCACATCGGCCTCTCTGAACACTGAAGAGACGGGGAGGAAGTACGTGTCATCTGTTATGTCCTCGGGTGTGTTCCTCTTGCTTCGCAGTTTTCTTGTCGGTAAAATGGGATGCTACTACGACCTATGTGAGGATTGAATTAGGTTATGTTAGAACACAGCCGGCTTCTGACCTCTGCGAGGCATGCAGTAACCAGCAGCTCAAGTCCCTTGCCTTCAGTTCTCTGCTTAGCTTTGCTGTCCCCTGGCATGGCTATCGTCCCCCGTCTTTGACTTATCTCCCTCTGTTTCCCTTGGCAAGGATGGCTTCTGTCTTTTTCTCTGCTGTGTCCCCAGCACCCAGCAGTGTGTGGTACATGAATGGAGCTCTATAAATGTTTAATAGCCAAGGATTATATCATAGAGGCAGGGTTACTATGTGAGTGGCGGCCTGGCTTTTTCTTATAGCAATTTTCTCTATACAATAGATAGAAGTTGCTCAACCTGCCACAGAAGGGCTCCTCTGAAACACCTATGAGGTTTCCTACATTTAAAAAATTTTACTTATATGGGGATTCGTAAAATAATTAAACACAGGATTACCATATGATCCAGCAATTCCAGTTCTGGGTATGTACCCAAATAATGGAAAGCAGGAACTTGAATAGATATTTGTACACCCATCTTCATAGCAGCATTATTCTCAATAGCCAAAAGGTGAAAACAACCCAAACATCCATCGTTGAATAAATACATAAACAAAATATGTTATATGCATACAAAGGAATAATATTTGGCCTTAAAAAGAAATGAAATTCTGATACATGCTACAACATGGATGAACCCAGAAAACATTATGCTAAATAAAATTAGCCAGGCACAAAAGGACAAATATTGTAGGATTCCACTTATGGGATACATCTAGAATAAGCAAACTCACAGAGACAGAAAGGAGCGCTGTGGTCACTAGGGGCTGAGTGGCGGCAGAAAGGACAGTTATTGTATAGCACATACAGAGTTTGCACTTTACAATAGAGGAGATGATGAAAAGGCTCTGGAGATGAATAGTGATGATGGTTGCACAACAATGTGAATATAATTAATGCCACTGAACTGTACACTCAAAAATGGTTAAAATGGTAAATGTTATGTACATTTTATCATACACAGAAAATCTTACTTAGGACAGTTCAGCCCAGCAGGAGAATCTGCTCTGCTCCAGTGAGGGAGGGGCAGAGAGGGAGGGAGCCCTGCCCAGAAACTCCAAGCCGGCCAGCCCCGCTCAGTGCTGCCTGGCAGTTTTAATTACCATGAGTGCCTGACTGTTCCTTACAGTCTCAACTAGGGGCTGTGTCAGTTGGCCCCTGTCAGATCTTGATTGCCCTGCAGAAGCTGCCTTCCTGGGTTGTAATTGTCTTTTCAGATTACCTCGGTGCTAGGATGGTAATCATTTGCTTGAACCTGATTGTCTCATCAGTGTGACACTGTGACACTAGCAGCTGAGCATAATGGAGCACGAATGGAAGTCAGCCAACTTGAAATCTGGGGTCCCCAATTGGTTTGTCCCCCACCCTATCACCCAACCCTCCCTTCTCAGCTTCTCTGGGTGACTTGTATAACAGCTTTCCCTCCTTTGTCAGTATGGGCCGATTGTCAGGGTAGAAATGGCATCTTGGTGCTCATCTGGGTTTTCCAATGATGACACCCACCTTGGAAGAAGCCTGTCTATACTGTAGATCGAAATGATTTTTTTCCCCCTCCTTAGCTGCCAGAACCATTCTGATCACTGAGAATCAAATCTGCTCCGTGAGCTCATATATCATCATTACCTACAACACAAATTCTGAAATCAAAGCAGACCTGGCAATTTTACTGATGCTCAGAGCAGAACAGAGCCTGGGTCACCCTGAATCAGTTGCGCCGGCTTTGCCTTGCTGACAACAACAAACATGTCACTGACAAAATTACCAAAGAAGAGATGACTCGGTAAGTTCAGTGCAGAAGGTAACTTGTCAGTGACAAGGGTGGGATATTTTTATCCTTATAACTCAATGCTAATGAAATTGGTGGGAAGAACATCTGACTGAAGGCGCGTCCCTCAGGGAGCAGGGAGAAGCAGAAAGCACTGGAGTTGGCCTCTTTTCAAAGTCATTTCTCTCAATACAGCCGTGATTTAATCAGGTGGTCTTAACAAGAGTTCAGGAGTTGGGGACCCGCAGCAATAAGCAGTAAGGCCAGTTTTGTCACTCTTAAGCATGGCCCACAGGCAGCTCTGAAAGGCATGGACAAGTCGTCATGCCTGGGTCTCAGTTTCCTCATTTGTGCAGTGGAAAGAACCACACTGTACGGTCCTTTGCTCTTGGAGGATTAGATGCTGTTTGTCAAGTGATTTGAGATCTAAGAATAGAAAGCATTATAAATACAGGCACATCTCACTCTCATTTTACAGCTGTTAGCAAGGCTTGAGGTGAGGAAAGAAAACTGCTCAGCCGTTGAGAGCTTACTGTCTGCCTCTTTAGGGAAAGGCATTTGGGAAAGGAAAGGAAATTAGAAAGGGGAGAGATGTCCATTGACTGGAGAAAGATGAAGGGAAGGAAAAAGAATAAAGATATAATGCCAGTGGTCCCCAAGACCACCCTCAGCTTTAATGATTCACTGGAAAGACTCACGGAACCCAGAAAAGCAGTTATACTCATGGTTATGGTTTATTACAGCAAAAGGATACCAATTAAGGGAGCTAAAGAAAAAGGCACATGGGTCAGATTTTAGAAGAGATAAGGCACAGAGCTGCCACTTGTCCCCTCCAGTGGAGTTGTGCAGTGTTTAATTCTCCTAGCAATGATGTGTGACAACATGCACAAAGTATTGTCAAACAGGGAAGCTCACCCCAGTTTTGGTGCCCAGCATGTTTGTTGGGGACCAGTCACATAGGCACATAGTGCCCATGCTGTGATCCTAGCAGCTGATCTGCCACAAATCTACATGTGTAGCCACTGGAGACACCCCGCTCACTCTTCCCGGGGGTACTTGGCTGCATCCAGAAGGAAGGCGTGGTCCACACCGTGCAGCTTCCATCCTGGTGGTGAGATCATCCTAGACCGAAGGACACATCACAAAGAGGGTGCCTGTGCTCAGGGGGGTGCACTGGGCTAGTTAAGAGTTCTCATATGCACGCTTAGAGGAAGCACTTCCCCTTCTAAACTAAACACCTCCCACTAAGGAGCATTCCTCCTCGACTGACTAAATCACATTTTACCGCGGATTCTCAGCCGTTTGCCTTTCCTACCTTAATCAATAAGGAGCTGAGAGCAAATAGGTTGACATCTACTAGCTGAATCAGTGTGGAAACATTGTGGGGCTTATTGTACCTCCAAGTCTGTTCCGAGAACTGAAACTATTGAAACTATTTTAAGAGCTCATGAATTTGGGACAGTTTTGATGCTATCCAGTCTCAGCCGAGAGACAGTGATTCTTTTGAGTATGTCTGTATTATGAGAACATTATTTGCCATGTACTGGCACCGTTTATCTATTTCTAGATACAAGCCCCGGTTATCACCACGGCCCAGGCAAGGAAGGACTTTCAGCAGCTCTGAAACTCCCCACCTGCGGGGAGAGGGGAACAAAAAATGTGTGCAGGGCACTTCAGGGAACCAGAGGTAGGCAATCAGCAACAGGTATACAACAGGCCAAGGGCTCAGCCTGAGCGGGTGGAGCTCTGGCGCAGGGGTATCTGGTAGGGGGAAATAGGCAGAAGTCCAAACACCAGGGAAGGCCTGTCAGTAGGTGGCGTGCTGTGACGCCACTCCCTGGGAAGGAGGGCTCTTCCTCGGGAAAGCACAGCGGAGACACACGTGGGGGCAGAAAGACCAGGAAGCCAGTTATTAGCAAGAGATTTGGTAGAAAAATAAGGCAAAATCCTAGGTGCGGGAAACGCACTCTGAAGTCGGAGCAGGAGCAGTGGCAAAGCTGACATTACTCCAAGGAAAAGCTGCTTCTCCTCCCGAGCTGGGAAAAGATCGGTGGCTGAGTGCAGAGTTTGGGGGGAGGTCAAGTTTCCAACAGGCATGTGGTGTGAGACTGGGGATAAGGGAAGGGAAGGGAGGGGAGGGGAGGACGGTCAGGGAAGAAAGGGGTTAAAGTTAAGAAAGCTCCAGAGATTGGGGAAAGAAAGCAAACAAAACATTGCAGCAAAAGGCGAAAAAGATAAAAATCTGGAAAAAAGGAGCCCCGTTGCCTCTATGGTCCCACCCACACCGTAGGTCCAAAACGCCATCCGAGACGCGGATTTCCTCCCTGCCAGCTCTCCAGCCCTCTGAGCAGCGTCAGGGATGGCTTCTGCATGAGGGATGTGGCAGCTCTGTTCTCACGTGGTGGGCCAGCTCCCCTCAGCTCTAGTGGCCTCAGGAATTCAGCCCTCCCCTTAGTTGGGCCACGTTAGTCCTCTTGTGTCCCGGGCTTGATACAAGCCCCTTGCTGCCACCCCAGATGCCAATGCAGAAACTGGAGCTCCTGCTGGTGCCGCAGCCAACTTTGTTAAAAGAAGAACTGATTTTAGGGGATCTGCAAAGGAGGCATCACTGTCCCTGTGCCACTGACATGCCAAATTGGCCTCTTTTCAGAGCATGTTCAAACTTCTCTGTTCATGCTTCTTCGCCCTTAGGAAGGAAGTCGGAGACATTCTCCCTTTGCCGTCAGCAGCTCCTGAGACCATGAGCGCCATGAAGCTGTTGGGGCTGGGAAGACAACACCCTCAAAGGAAGGCCTCAGAGGCAGTCTGCGAAGCAAAAGTTTTTCTCTGACCTTCTCCTGCCCTCCTTCCTCTCAGTGCCATTGTCTCCCAGGGCTAGCTGTAGAAACTAGAATCCCTTCCCTAAGGCAGGTCACAGAACCACCTTTCTCAAAAGCCAGCCATAAAATGTAAAATTATTCTGTTGTAAAAACTGGCCACAAAGAAATTATCTGGCCTACCTTCTTTGACTGTAGGTCATGAGACCCCCATTCCAGAGAGGGCCCTGTCCCACACCCAGAAGGAGGGAATGCTGCTCAGAGAGGCCAAGAGGAATCTAGATAGGCCTCGCTGGGTTTCCCCACTCAGTCTGTTAGCCTTAGATCACACCCTTTTTGTCCAGTCGTATTTCTACATGGCTGTGCGTACTTTGTTGAACCTAAGCATGAAAATGAGCAATTTCCCCTTGAGCTTTGGGTCTCCATTCTGAAGGCCCCTGCATATACATGTTAAATAAATTTGTATGCCTTTTCTCCATGTAATCTGCCTTTTGTGAGTTGATTTTTCAGCAAACCTTCAGAGGACTAAGCCCCCCTCGGCCCCTACAAAGCTGTGGGCTCTACAGTTCTGCCCCCTCCCCTCCTGCCTTCACTCTGCTACACACATCGAGGAGGCTCCAGGTGTTCAGCCCCTGCTCTTACAATGATACCCTATTGTTATTTCTTTGCTAAATTTTTCTCTTTCCTGAGAACTTCCATTTTAACTGCTCATTTGCTTAATTACCTTTATTGCTGATACTCACAAAAAAGACTGGAGATGTAACAGATGGTGCCTTGGGATGGATGGATGTTATGGATGCAGAACTGTCAACACACCTATCTCAATTCCATTTTAACTTTCATATTATGTCCCCCTGTGGACTGCCGGCAATGAACTAAGCTGCCGTGTGCTGCTGGCACCGGGATTCACACGGAGCTTAGTAATTCTTTTTGCCTCCTCTGCTTCCTCCCCCGCCCCCACCTACATTTGGCTTCCTAGTGCTTTTGTAATGATCTCTGTAGCATCTTTAAAAACTATTCCACCTCATTTAAAATGTGGCATAAATGATGGGGATTTGACAAATTAGGTAATAATAAGAAAACATTTTCAATATTCTGTATTTTTCCATTAAGCTCCCCCCAAAAATAGTGATTATAGGAGCACCATTCTCTATCCACACAGCTAACGATGTGTTAGCTGTGGTTTCATTAAAAACCTCATTATTCAAAGATTTATAACTCAGCCCAAGAAATCTCCTCTGAAATTGGAAATAGATCCAGTCTCAGTTTAGAAACTTACTTTTGAGACATTTGGATGAAGATTGTGTATTCAGTGAGAATATTGGTTAATAAATAAATGTCTCAGGATGTTGAGATGATTGACTAAAACCAACAGAATGAAACTTGACACAGATTATTGCTGAGTGCTATATGAAGGCTGAAAAGTTATAAAATAGAAACGACAGGTATCAGATATTTGGAATTAGGACCCTGACTTTGGCCCTGGTTATATGTCCAAATAACTGTTTGAGCAACTTTTTGACTGGAGCTCTCTGGGTTAAAGTTACCTCACCCATCTAAAGAAGGAGTGGCCGTATGATCTCTGAGATACCTGCAGGCTTTTAAAATATCAATTGATTATAAAGTACAGATTTAATTCCCCACTAACAGAAACTATGGTTCTTTGGAGAAGTGGCTGATTCCAGGGCTGGCATAGTGTAGGTGAAACATGAGAATTATCCTACTCTGCTAGAAAGTAACAAAGTGCTCAAAAAGTAACAGGGGCATGAAAAAAAGGATGCAAGAGACAGCTTAAAGGGCTCTCACTGGCCAATCTGGGACAATTTAAGCACCAACATAATTAACTATGGTAATAGATTATGAGAGAGAGAAAACACAAATGATAAAGCAAATGTGGTAGAATGTCAGCAATAGTGAATCTGGGGGAAGGATATATAGATGTCCTTTGTACTATTATTCTTATAGATCTGCAGTTATTTCCAAAGAAATAGAAAAAATTGTGTGCATTTTTTAATGTGCACATTCAGAGCTACCTGGTAGGAAAGAACCCCCAAACCTAGCTGAGCTAGGTAGGAAAACCCAAAAACCTAGGTGACCAAACGTGCAACATGAAGCCAAAGTGCAATGTGCATGAAACTGTCTCATTCAAACATTAGAACACGTTTCTGCAGTGTCAGAGTTAGCTCCTGCTAAGTTTTCCTCCGTAAATGGGACTCTGAGAAACTGAGGTATGTTTGCAGAAGGGTGACTAGAATAGTGGAGGGTTTGGAAATAGTCTGTAAAAGGAAATTGAAGGAACTGGCAAGAGAAAATGGAAGTGGGTGTGGGGGAGATGAAAATTGCTATCAAATATCTGAAGGACTGGAGCACTCCAGAAATAAGATTTATTCACTTTAGCTCTGGGGGACAGGACCACAGGTAGATTTGACTCCATATGAAGAAGTAAACTTTTCCTGTTAGATTTTTCCATAAATGCAATAGCTACCACCCTACCAAGTAGTGAATTCTCCTTACTGGAAGTTTAACCTCTACAATAACTGATCAAGAATGCTGTCCAAAGAATTCTCACTGTGGAGGGATGGTTGGTCTAAACTGGTGCTTCCCAACCCATTGGATAGATACCTAGGAAATCCTTGGAATTATTTGAAGGGATTAACAAATTCATGTATACCCCAAGTATAATCTTTAGATCCAATAGTATATCTTTCAGTTGTATTCATTACTGTTTTCCAATGTATGCAGATGTCATTTGATTTATAAATATTTCCATTTAAACAGCTTTCAGAATTCATACTACCCTTAGGATGTTACATTTTGTTTCAGTATCCATCAGCGTTCATTCATACAACTAAAGCCACAGGTGAAATCTGTTATTTCTTTCTTTGCTTTTTTGATTTTAATTAAAAATGTGTTCTTCTATGGAAGAAGGATTAAAGAAACAGAGAGGCAAACTATATTCTTCAATAGGAAGATCTAATATTATAAAGATATTAGTTTATCCCCCAAATAATTTATTAATTTAATGTAATTTTAATTAAGATTTCAACTCTTTGTGTGGTGGGCAGATGCAGGGAGATTCAGAAAATTGATTCCAAAGTTTATTTGCAAGAATTGATGTTCAAGAATGCCCCACCCCTCCAAAAAAATATACAAGAGAGTTCTTGTCCTACCAAATAGCAAATTCATTATAAAACTACAGTGATTCAACAGTGTGATAATGGAGCTGAAGGGGACTTTGGATGAATGGAAGAGGAGGGAGGATCTCAGACCAGATGCATGTAAGTGAGAATTCAGCATGTGATCAAGATATAATGGCTGTGTTTTGTAGAGAAAATAAAAGTCACTTAAGGTATTAAACACAAAAAGATTTAATTCAGGTATGCATTTACAAAGTCATTGAAAAAGCTAACGGAGTGATTTCAGGGCAGGGTCTCTGAAATGACTCCCAGAATATGGCAGACCTTCCTGCCAGAAGCCCCACTATCTCAGGCCATATCCGCAAGGGAAGACATCAGAAGGCCACCACCATCACTGGAATTCCAGAGTTGAAGAATGTGCTACCATAGCTGTGTTCCAGGAATCAGGAATCTGCCATCTCCACAGCTTCAATTTCTAGCCAAAGAATTAACACTGGACTGTTACTGCGGAAATGTCCCATGTTTCCGAGACCTTCAAAAGCCTACATGAGTGTACCTATTTTGCAAAGCCTAATTTGTACTGAGAATTCTAGGTGCAAAATCAGTGCTTGGTTAGCAAAGAAGGACTTGGCTAATGGTGAATACCAGAGTATCTGCAACAAGAACTACTAGGAATAATTTATCACCAGGGCAAACAATAGTAATTTAATTCTTTTAATTATTTTGAAAAAAGGGCCTTGGCCACTCATACTTAAAAAAGAAATAGTAATGGTAGTAATTGAGAACCTCGGGTCTAGACCAGAGGTTAGCAAACTTTTTCTGTAAAGCCAGAAAGTTCATTTTTTAGGCTCTGTGTCATATAGTCTCTGTCACAACTAAAGTATGCATGCTACCATAGCAGGTCAGCACATAGTGCATAAATGAATGAGAGTGACTGTGTTCCAATAAAGCTTTATTTACAAAAGCAGATGGTGAGCCAGATTTGGCCTGTGGGCTGTAATTTGCCAACCCTTGGTCTGGAAGGCAATCATTGAGGAAGCTTCCTCCATTAAGATTCCATAACCCCAATAAATGTGCTGATGTGATTATTGAGAAGTGCTTACCTATTGAAATTGTTTTCCTTATAATTTCTTAGCTTGAAAATATGAGGTGTAGCAATTTCATTTGATAATGGAATAATATGCTCCATGTGTTGTCAAGTTCAAAAAAGAAAAGAAATTTTTAAAATGCCAAGCTGTTCAACTTTAAAATGTCTTTGAGCCTGAACGGTTCATTAATTTGGGCATTTTCATAGGCTTGTGTGACAGATGAATGGGCACCTTGCTTATGTCTTTGCCCTGAAAGAGGGAGGAGAGTAATCTAAAATTGGTATGTTTGAACCAAAACATGACCTTTTATAAAACTGTCACATTCTATCAACATTGCCAAGGAGCCTGGAAACAGGGTTTCTTTGAGGATTTTCTCATCTTGTCCACACCACTTTTCTCACCTTCTTCTAAAATCACAAGCACACTTACCCACACACGTGCACACACCTGCTCACATACACACCCACACACTCGCACAAACACACACACACACACACACACACACTGTCATTTTTGGAGGACTTCAGTTGATCAACAAGTTCCTAGTGTGCTCTCTTTGAGATGTCAACTTCATAGAACAAGTTAATATGAACTCATAATCATATTTCTACTCCACAGTGCTAAAGATGCCTAGTGTAAAACTACAGAGCATGCAGGGCCTAAGAAGTAGTTGATAGTCCCACATCTTCACTCAGCATTTATACAGCTGATCAGGAATTTTATAGCAAAACAGAAATCCTAGAATCAAATATTTTTCAAGGTAGAAAAGACAATTCAGTTTATCAAGGTCAACCCTTCCTTTTTTGCAGAATAAGAAACTGAGGTCTAGAGAGGCGTACTTACACAGCTTGCTAGTAGCACTCAAATCTGGAATACCTGCTCTTTTGATGATTAATCTTCTAATAAAGAGAGTTATCTTACATAACAAACTACTTAAGAAATCGTTAAAAAAATATGAAGGACTGAAGGAAAAGCCCATTGACATTTGTTTGGAAGTCTTAACTTTATACTAATCAGTTTTCAGCATATGCTATTCATGCTTCTCTTGTAATGTCGAATGAGTATTTTAACTTCAGCAAGTTAAGGTAGATTGCTCATCTAGGTTTTTTTGTAATATGCTCACTGTTTGGGGGACTTAATCATATGCAAATGACCAAAGAGTGTGGATAATAAATACAGCCTCAAAAAATCATACCTCAAACATGAAGTCAAAACAAAAATATAATGCCACAAATAATTTTTTTCAGATTTTATGTGTTATATAGACAAAATACAAGTTCATTTATACAGAAAAATCATATTCATCTCTTACTAAACCCTGATCATACATCTTGGAGTTTTTTCTACATATACCAATAAAGGGATTAAAATACCCATGTTCTGAGCATTAGGAAGGCTAATCAACCCTGCTGCCTTATTCTCTTAAATGGGTTCTTGCCAACCTCTTCAGACTGAATATTTGAAAAAAGGATCTTGTCAGCAAAATCTAGGAACTAGTTATCTTGGTGAATAATGGGAACATGTTGTCTCAGTAGAGGAGATTAATGCTACCTCTGTGGAACGGACTCTGACATCTGCTGGAAATTTAATACCAGAGGCCAAAGTTTCAGCAATGCACCTTTGAGAAAGCAGAGTTTACTTGAAAATTTGCACTGCCCAAACATGTGATATGAGATAGAAAAATCATCCTTTATCACAGTGTAGAGAAAGATTTAGCTTCTCAGTTATATTAAACAATTACTAATTTTTCTAAAAGTGAGACAAGGTACACTTGTGTGGTTTAACTTGTGTTTAGCAAGTTTGAGGATGGTGCAGAAATATCAATAAACATTGAAACAAAGATTATCAAGAAATTAACATGAAATATATATATATATATAT
>CM052445.1:21393317-21424104 GCA_028533085.1 Varecia variegata | reverse complement strand
AAGAAAAGCTAGGGAGTAAAATTCTTAAATTCCTTGGCAGACATGGGATTTTTGGATTGTTTATCTCCCTAGCATTAAAAAGAAAGACATGATAGCCCTTTTTTTAGGAGAGTGTTTTTTTATGGTGTGTTTTGAAAGCAAGAATATTATCACATTTCTGACAAACTGAAAAATGCATCAGAGTTTCTCAACAGCAGAATTTATCAAGAAGAAGAAAGAATTAGTGAGCTTGAAGACAGGCTATTTGAAAATATACAATCAAAAGAGAAAAAAGAAAAAAAAGAATGCAGCATGCCTACAAGAGCTAGAAAATAGCCTCCAAAGGGCATATCTAACAGCTGTTGACCTTAAAGAGGCAGTAGAGAGATTGGAGTAGAAAGTTTAGGCATGGGCAATATACTTAACCAGAACGGTTGTACCCCCATAATAAGCTATAATAAATAAAAGGTTGCCAACACAGAAAAAAAAAAATAACAACAGAGAGCTTTCCAAATCTAGAGAAAAATATCAATGTTCAGGTATAAGAAGGTCTTAGAACACCAAGCAGATTTAACCCAAACAAGACTATCTTAAGTCATTTAAATAATCAAGCTCCCCAAATCCCCAAAGTCACAGACAAAGAAAAGGTCCTAAGGGAAGAAAAAAAGAAAGAAAGAAGGAAAGAAAGAAAGAAAGAAAGAAAGAGAGAAAGAGAAAGAAAAAAATGTCATGTGAAGGAGAAGTCTGGCAGCAGACTTCTCAGTGAAAACCTTACAGGTCAGGAAAGAGTGACATGATGTATTCAAAGTGCTAAAGGAAAAAAAATTAATCCTAGAATATTATGTCATGCAAAAATATCCTTCAAACATGAAGGAGAAATAAAGACTTTCCCAGACAAACAAAAGCGGAAAGATTTCATCAACACCGGAAGTGTCCTATGAGAAATGATAAAAGGAGCTCTTTACCCTGAAAGAAAAGGATGTTAATGAGCAACTGGAAATCATTTGACGGTATAAAACTCACTGGTAACAGTAAATACACAAATATAGAATAGTGCTTTAATTAGAGTGCATAAACCACTTATATTTTGAGTAGGAAGACTTAAAGACAAACCTATCAAAAATAATAACTACAACAACTTTTTGAGAGATAGTATAAAAAGATATGGATGAAAACAACAAAAAGTTAAGTGGGAGAGGGATGGACTTAAAGCGTAGAATTTCTGTTAGAGTTCTCTTTGCTTGTTTATTTGATTGTTTGCTTGTAAGAAGAGTTGTCAATTATGTTTAAAATAATTGGTTATAAAATGTTTTTTTGCAATCCTCATGGTAACTTCAAATAAAAAAACCTACAACCAAGCCACAAAAAACAAAAAGCAAAAAATTAAAGTACACTACAAGAGAAAATCACTTTTACAAAATGGAAGACAGGAAGGAAGAAAGAGAAGACCACAAAACAACCAGAAATGAAATAACAACATGGCAATAGTAAGTCCTTACCTATCAGTAATAACATTGAATGTAAATGGACCAAACTCTCCAATTAAAAGACAGAGTGGCTGAATAGATAAAAAAACAAGATCCAACTATATTATTGTCTACCAGAAACCCAACTCACCTATAAACACAAACATAGACTGAAAATAAAAGGATGGAAAAAGATATTCCATGCAAATGGAAACCAAAAAAAGAGCAGGAGTAGATATATTTGTATCAGATAAAATAGATTTCAAGACAAAAACTGTAAAAAGGGACAAAGAACATTATTATAGAATGACAAAGAGGTTAATTCATCAAGAGGCTATAACAATTCTAAATATATATGCACCCAACACTGGAGCACTCAGATATATAAAGCAAATGTTATCAGATGTATCTCCCTGTATAAAAACAGGGAGAGTTGTGAAAAGCTGGAATCCAGCAAAGAGATGGTAACGCTGGCTGGGACCAGGTGGTAGTTGTGGAAGTGATAAGAAGTGGTTGGATTCTGTATATATTTTGAAGGTAGAGTGGACAAGATTTTCTTGGCAGATTGGATGTGGGATGTGAGAGCACAACAGAAGCAAAGGATGATTACAAGGTGGTTGGCCTGATGCAAAGAAAATTGGAGGCTGGTATTGAAGTCAGGCGGAAAGGTTGAGATCGTTTGATGTAAACAAAGAAAAGGTAATTTTGGTTTGTGAATAGCAGGATTTGGGAATTGTAAAGTGAGAAAAACGATGTTGTGACAGAGTCATCTGGTAGCATACAGAGATGGAGGAGAATAGATCAGATGGGAGTACTGATATAGGAAGGGGTCCCAGTGAGCACCCAGGAACATTAACTTCCAGGAAAGGCTCAAACTAAGTGTGACAAAGGGGAGGGTAAGAAGGAAAGCCAAGAAGGGACAACGGGGAAAGAGAAAAATGGCAAAGGGGTACATTTTGCTTGGAAGTAAAGTTTACTTTGCATGATAAAAAGCATTCTTGCAGTCATCCACATGGTTTCAGGAGAGGAGGTTTGCCCTTCCTTTATGCAGAAGATGCAAAAATCTCTTGGAAATGAGTGGAAAAAATGGCAAAACGGACCCGCTCTAGAGCTTCACTCCTCTCTTTGGTTTCATGCTGCTTTAGTTTAGATAGATAATGTTTCAATGGCAAGTAGAGGAACAGAAGGATACACAGATTCACTGATTTAGACTGAAGTAAGTTTGAAATAAATTGACTGTGCTTAGCATTAAAGAAATAAATGGAGCTAATCCACTGATAAAAAATATGCTTTGACCTTATCAGAGCAACGATAATAATAATCTCTTAGCTTCGCAATGTACTGTATGGTAGAAATGAAACAGTGCTTGAAGATTTCAAAACACTGAAGTATATTTGTATATAGTCCAAACCACATTTTATTCTAGGTATGCATTCTAAACTAAGCCTTTTATGAAAAGAATAACAACAATGATAACAAAACAACATCAAAATATGTATGTGTACATAGAAAAGTATAATACTTCTCTTGATAAACAAAATCTCCCCATTATTTCCTGGATTTCTGTCCTGCTGGTTAAATAGAGAACAATTTGAATGAGCAAGTAACTTGTCTTATTTATAAGTGAGAGAACTTGTGAGTTCACTCATGAAATAAAATCCAAGCTTTCTAGGTAGCCAGCAGGCTGGGTGAGGCACCCAAAGACTAGCAACACCGGGAAGCCATTAGCACACCCAGGACTGAAGGAGTACAGAGAGGGTGTATTATTGTCTGAGCCTGGTATGAGCTACACCCATGGGAAGGGTCTTCCGCTAGGAGTGGTAGTCATAGAGGGAAGCAGCTATAGCCACAGAGGTGGCATCAAAGCATGAGACACTTTGATCTCTGTCCTCCTGCCCTGCAGTCTTCAGCCACTGTCTCACTTTGTCAGAACCCACCAGCAAGCCTGAGGGAGAACAGGCAACGCAGCCTTCGGGACCCAGCCCCTCTGAGCATGCGCAGGGCTGAGACAGGCAGAGAGCGGCATGTGGGTGGCTGGGTGGGCAGGAAACAGAGATTAGTCAGCACATTGTTCTCTAGTGCTCTGTTCAGTTATTACCTGTCACAGAGGTCTTTTTTGACTACCCTGCCTATGAGGGTCACCTCCAGAACTTTCAACTCCTTTCTTTCTCAGCTGTAACTATAGTTGTGTCTAATTATTTATTTGTTCAAATGCTCTTTCCTCCTAATTGATGCTAAGCATCTACGGTAGGAGACACACAGAAGCTATTGAAATATCTGGGGAAAGAAGAAAGGAAGGAAAAAGGAAAGAAGGAAAAAAGGAAGAAGGAAAGTTATTTTTTAAAAGAGAAAGATTTGTATGTGTGTTTGTCTATGTGTGTGCAATTTCAAACTCTTCACTATCACATTAAAAACAAAACAGAAATGGTTAAAAAATGTAAAAAAAACCACCCAGAAATATATAGCAACCAAGTTGGGTAAAGATGATAAAATGGAACATATGGATGGTTTAGTACCAGTCACTCTTGCATGCTATTTCACTTAATTCCTGTGGCAGTCTTGCAAGATAGGGACGTTATTCCCATTTTATATAGAAATGAACAGAGCTTCAG
This sequence comes from Varecia variegata, assembly GCA_028533085.1. Lineage (NCBI taxonomy): Eukaryota > Metazoa > Chordata > Mammalia > Primates > Lemuridae > Varecia > Varecia variegata. The sequence continues at coordinate 21,420,047 of CM052445.1, read as the reverse complement.
AGATGTTAAGTGGGTTACTATTATCACTCAGGTCATGGTGGTATGTAAACCCAGGTCATGTGGATTGAAAACTGAAGCTCCTTTCATTAACTCTTGGATACTCTGGGTATTGTGTGGAAACATCCAGGGCACTGTGTACATTTTTTTCCTTTTCAGAAAACTCAGCGTTGTGCTCCTCAGGCTTTTATCTTAAAACAGAATACTTACCTAGCTATCTAAAAGTGGCTTTTGTGAAAGGTAATTTAGCAAGATGTTTTGTTTATGGAGGGGGAGAGAAACAAACCAATCAGAGTATAAAGATGTTCCTCCTTGAGAATAGAAGTAGAGGAGTAATAGATGGGATGTTAATTGCAGCAGATGCCTGTGAGGATAATTTGAAGTAATCTGTGAGCAATGAAATGAAGTGAGGGCTGTTCCCCTCCTCACGCATCGCCCACCTAATGTGCTTTCTTTCTTGCACTTGCAAGATGAGCAAAACCCCCACAAGGCAAAGCTCTTTGCTCTGTCCAAAAAGAGATTCCTTCAAATGCACCAATAATTCAAAGTTCTTAACTCTTATGTGCCGTAAAGTAAACAATGTATAAAATATACCTGACTTCATTGTCATCAACTTTTTCAACATGCATCAAATATCCAGAGCATTCAGTGTGTTAGGAGCCAGGAGTGAACACACATGTAGTGTGAAGGCAAGATTTAAAAAATTCAATATATATTCAATTTTATATATATATATATATGTGGAGAGAGAATGCTGAGAAGTAATGATTTGTATAAGTAGCATACTGCTATGAATTCAGAAGAGAGAAATATGTCAGAGCATTTGAGTTCTCTGTTACCCTTTCCGTTCCATTCAATGCTCTTTTCCTCCCCCTGAGAGCTGGGACTGGTCTTTATTCTTTCAATTTGGACAGAGCTTTGTGACATTCTGACCAACAGATCAGCGTCAGAATGCTATTTGACTTTCGAATCCAGGCCATAATAGTGATGCGGCTTTTGCATTGCTTTCTCTCTGGGTCTCTCTGTCTCTCTTCCGCCACCCCTCTCCCTCAGATACTTGTTCTTGAAACTCAGCCACTTTGCTATTGAAGAAGCTCAAACTAGTCCATGTGGAGAAACTGCACGAAGACACCCACATGTGGAGGAACTGAGGCCCACAGCCGCCAGTCACCAGCCTTTCCACTGCCCCAGCCCACACCACGTGGGGCAGAAATGAGCCCTGGCCAGGTTGCAGATTCATGAGCAAAATGAATATTAGGATTGTTCTAAGCTGGTTTTATTGTGGTTTATTGCACAGTCATAGTGACTGCTACAATAGCATTACCCGTTAAGAAGTTTCTTTAAAATAATTGAATAAAGGCCACGGCAAATTCACTTTTCTTTAAACACAAAGATAATCAAGTCTTTGAAATTTGATGCTTTCCCACTTCCCACCAGAATTCATAAGCAAATAGGAATTACAGTTTGAGATCAGCATCATAAGATGATCCAGCTCAGGACTGTTTTCCAACAATGATAAGGAGATCATTTGTGAAAAAGAGTAACAATATTTTTTTTCAAACAACTTCAAACATTTGGTGTAAAATATTTTAGTTCCCCCGCCAACTTTTAGTGATGAATGTATCTTAAACTTTTAAAAAACTTTTACTTATACTCTTAGCCTGAAACACTTCCTTAGATCAATAAATTTCAAAAGAATAAATTTGAGCTATAAGTGGTATGTACTGGTTTTTGTGTTTCGGGATTTTGTTAACTAGTTTACTTCAACCCTATCCATATCAGTCTCATTTTTGGTCTTCTGCATTTCCAATTTCTAAGAGCCTAATCTGTTATTCTGTTCTCGAACAGTGTTTTATAATTCTCCTCATCAAATTAAGCATCATCTCTGAGCTTTTCCAGCTCTGTCAGGTTTTTCTTAAGATCCAATAACTGGAATTTTATAGGATTTTTCACTTTCCATTCAAACAGAAATTTATTGAATGCCAACAATGTGTCAAGCATATTGTAGGAACATAACAGTCAACAAAAACAGACAAGGTCACCGGTCTCATAAAACTGAGCATCTATTAATAATTGAGAAAGCATGAATTAGATAATAACATAAATGTTTAATTTCAAACCATGATAAGAACCATGACAGAAAAGCACAGACAGCTATGAGACGATGTAACAGGAAGATTTTGTACTTACTGCCTGTTTATTCAACAGGTTGTATTAATTAAAGTGCAAGTAGAGAACAGCTTTTTTCTTCCTCAGCACTGTCTTTAAACCTGCGTTGTTAAATTGTTCTTTCTTGACCCTGTTTAAAATTTTGGACAGACTCCAGAGCTTTTCTAATCATTTTCAGATATTAAATACTAGAGTAATCTAATATCACAACCTTAATTTCTCATCTGTTTTAAGGCCTTTCCAGCTGACTTAGTCCCAGAAACCTGCAGAGGGAAGGGAAGCCTGGGAATTTCCTTCTCATTTCCTTTTCCACTTCCTCTTCCACGGCTAGAGAACATCTTCATGTTCTTTGGATTTGGACCCTATTGAGGGAGTGCAAAGAATTCCTTTTTCTGTTTTTCTTCCATTGCTCTTTTGGGTAATGTCTACCACTTTGTGGTATAAGGCTGTGGGAATAGGGCAGACGAATGTCCCCAGGAAACAGTGGACAGGGACTTCTAGAATTTTTCCTGTTACACCCTCCTTATAGCCCACATACTACCTTTTCTGCCATATACCTAGTTTTGTGGAATCTTTACAAAACTTCACTCCAGTTCATCTTTGTTGATGTAACATTAAGCTGCCAGGAAGGGTCTAATATTGTTTACTATATGGATGGAAATATCTTGGTACACTTTCTCGTTTGGACAATTTATAAATAAGTTAAATAAAATGGGTACTAATTCCCGTGTCTTGACAAGCTCTATATGTACATTATTACAACCAACTTTTTGTACTCTTAGCTTCTCTCCCTAAATACAACCTTGTCCTAGACAAAATATTTTTTTCCAAACCAGTAATGACTATTTTCTTTGGGGGTGGAAAATTCTCAACCTTTCTTTTTAGACTCTAAATGATTTATGTTACTTAGTTAACACTATCCGCTTTCTTATTTATACCATCAGAAAAAGCAAAGAGTTAGTCAAATTTGTATTCCCCATCTAGAGACCACATAGTTTTTTAATAGATAAGTTCTCAGTAATCCTGCTCTTTGCTATTAGTCTACCCATTTGCTAATATTGAAAAAAGCTTATGCACTCTAAAATCCTAGGGTCCCATCTATATTCTCTTCCGTGAGCATGAGTCTCTCATTGGAAAACCACAATCCTGGGTTATTGAAATCATTTGTAGTGAAGATTGCAAGTTTTGGCCAATAGTTGCATAATTTCCCTATTAATTTTGTTCTAAACTTTCTTGGAGTAGTACCCCATGAATGAATGGGGTGAGTAGGGATATTCTGGGGTGACAGACGTGGGTTCGGATGCTGGCTCTACCATTTACACCTATCCATACTGTACCCACTCAATAATGGTAGCTGTTATTCTTTTTTTCTACTATACATACATAAAATATCTCTAGAACATTCTGGATAATAATAATTTGAATTAGGAGTATGAACTTTTCTGATTCAAATGTTAATTTGGGAGAGGATACTATGCTAAATTAATGCTTACTACCTAATTATCCAATTAGTGTTTATTTAATGTTCCTAAATTAACAAGCCTGGACTTGCCCTTGGGCTTGCATAAATAAACAATAATAGTTACAACATCTGTTGTGAGGGTCCACTAAACTAAATCCATAAGAAAGGCTGCCCATCTGGGATATCTATGCCTGTATTATACATGGGATCCATTTTGTACAGGTATTTATCTACAATAACATCTGGAAGAATTAGAGCTTTATAAAAACAATGTAAAAGATAATCATGAATTTATCAGATAAAAATGTACATTTTATGTTATCTTAGCTTATAATTTATTTAAGAATAATTTCTATAGTGAAACATAATATGACAACATTCTGATAAATTTCATTTTTACATCCCTTCTAACTGGAACCTATGTGCTTTTAAGAAGACTCTTCTCTTTGATTTTGTTGGATTTCTCTTCTTCTTGAGTCAACCATGTTTTAGCAACTCGTTTCTGGTTAAGGTGCTGGAAGTTTTTCAAGGCTGATGTAGTCACATAAGAATTTTTTCAATAAAATTCTTGAATAATATTTTTTTACATCGTTACACACAAGGGGTTTTGCATCTTCCAACATGCTCTACAAGTGGCTCCCACTAGCCATTCATCAATCAGCCCAGGAATGTCACAGCCCTGCTGTCTACCTTGAGCGGCTCTGTGTGATCAGCCTCTGTCCCTATGTGTCCTGCCTAAACTGTGATGAGTGATGAGGCTCTTACCTCCTTTACAGCATGAAAAATATTATGATTGAGGTTCTAAACTGAAAATAGATTCCTCTTTGAGTGGAAACACGAATGTGGTCATGCTCCAGGTTAATTCTATTAAGGTTCTGTCCAGGCTGCTCAACTCATTTATACCCACTGCAATGTGACTTGCATTTTAAGGTTCAGTGTGCCCCAGAAAATATTTCTTGAAATGCTTATTGAAAAATAATCCAGGGTGAGGTACACTGGGCAGCACTGCATTTCACACCAGTCCCTTGGAAATCGTTACTGCACATTAGGGACTTATGGACTCTGGAAAGTCCTACAGTAAAGGCACTTGGCTTAACCTAACATTTCCCCAGCTTAATTTGAACTGGCAATTTGATTTATTTATTTTATTTTTGCAAAATACCTATTAACCTCTTTGGAGACTTATGTCCTGTGGGACACATTGGGAATGCTGGTGTAGGATTTTAAGGTAAAAAGCACTCTCATAAAAACAATCATCTAAATCTCATAACATTCCTGAGATTTGGGGACAAGAATCTAATTTTACAGAACAAACTGATACTTCAAGTAGTTAAGTAATAAACAGAGACAGTTTTCCTGTTGCCAGCATCCAGTTAACTACTCTGCAGGCTGAGAGAGGTGCTGATGTGGCCTCATGTTTGTAAGAAATATTAATTGGTTTGCTGAAAAAGAAAATATGCAATCTGCTAGGACTGTGTGTGTGTGTGTGTTTGTGTGTGCACGTGCGCCTGTACTTATTTCTGAGTTCATAGGCTTGCATGGATCTCAACTAAGATTTTGAAAAGATGAAAATGGTTGAACTCAATGCATGGTCTGTTGGCATGGGCTAGGTCACAAGTCCAATGCCCCAGACCTGTGCTTTCAGAGCCTCCAACATCACAGAAGTCATTATGTTTTGTGGCTTGAGAAATAGGAGGTTTACTGGTTTGAGCACAAGCCCAGAAACACAGACTCTCTTGGTACCAATCCAGTACTCACAGTACTTAAGAAACTTTAAAGATAGAACCTCTCTCAATAATTTGGACACCAATCAGAGAAAACAAGCCACTGGCTTCTTTCTATTTCATTTTCTTTTGATGCATGAGAACTATGGTGCCACACTGAATCCTGCATCCCTTACATAGTCAGTCCCAGTTGTTGGATGCAACCTCACCAGACATCCGTAGCAGAATTTTCCTTTGTGAAAAGTAACCACTGAAGAAACATGTGGTTTTAAAGGTTTTTCCATGTCAGTCAGCAACCAAAGTGCCTGACTTCCTGTTGAAACGTATTAATAGGCAAAAATCTTGTTAAGTTGGAAATTTCCTCCATGCAATCTTTCCGGGGCTTCTGCTGATGGAACTTTAGCAATCCAATTGTCTTTTATGACTTTAAGTGATCTTTTAGCACAGCTTCATTGCTTTCATAGCCAAAAGCTGTTGCGAATGGAGCTATTTTACCCAAAAGCAAATCTGATGAATGGGCTTACGTGCCTATTATGTAGGAATTTTAGCAAGTTGAGTCATGTTTTCATTATTTCTGAACTTATTTGAATCTTTCATAGAAATGGAGGACTGAAGATTTCTGTGATACTTGTTTTTTTTCACTAGATGAAATGTACATTTATAGATCTGGAAGGTTCTGTTTAGAATCCAACTGAGCCTCATAAAACATCAGGTTAAACCCTGATTTAGTTTGATCCTTGTGTCCAGTTATGCAATGTGGAAAAGTGGAGTGTATTTGTAGGGTAGGCTGGAGTGTCCTAACATTGAAGCAATTGGCCAAACGCTCTGACAGATATTTTTTGAAAGAAGAGAGATTTTGTTTTGGTTATGATGCTAACAAAACCCATATGTTAACGCTAAAATGGACCCAAGTCCCCTCGACAATTCACTTGATATAAATGTGATTTATATCTAATTAGAATTCGATTTAATATGTGCTGTAAATGTTTGGTGTTGTGTGGAAAGAGAGTCTTACCGAGAAAATGGACTTGTGGAAAGCTACACAGTTATTAGGTGGCAGAGTTAAATAAATCTTTTAATTCTCTGTTTAGTGTTTTTCCCACTCTGCCATCCTGCCTTGCTGTGTTGATGAAACCCAGAAAGTGGGGGATAAAGGTGGGGGTGAGGAAAGGTGTACATAGCAGAAAGGAGATGGCTGCGTGGCTTGGAAAATATGTGGAGAAGGAAAAATTGCAGGAACTGCACATGATTTCTAGATTAAAAACACAAACAAATCAAGATGATTGCGGGATACTAAGTTGTTTACATTGAGTGGACATCAAATGAAATGTAGTAGTCTCCCCTTATCCAAGGGGGATATGTTCCAGGACCCCCAGTGGATGCCTGAAACAATAGATAGTACTGAACCCTTTATAGCCTATGTTTTTTCCCATACAAACATACCTATGATAAAGTTTAATTTATAAATTAGGCACAGAAGAGATTAACAACAACTAAACAGTCACACATCTCTTAAGGATAGGGATATGTTCAGAGAAATACGGTGTTAGGCGATTTTGTCTTTGTGTGCATATCATAGTGTTCTTATGTACACAAACTCAGATGGTATAGGCTACTGCACATGTAGCCTGTATGATATAGCTTATTTTCCTAGGCTACAAACCTGTACAGCAAGTTACTGTACTGAATATTATAGACAATTGTAACACAATGGTATTTGTGTATCTAAACAATCTAAACATAGAAAAGGTAAAGATATGGTATAAAAGATAAAAAGTGGTACCCCTGTATAGGGCAGTTACCATGAGTGAATCTTACAGGACTGGAAGTTGTTCTGGGTGAGTCAGTGAGTGAGTAGTGAGTGAATGTGAAGGCCTGGGATATTACTGTATAGTACTGTAGACTTTATACACACTGTACACTTAGGCTACACTCTATTTATTTAAAAAATTTCTTTCTTCAACATAAATTAACCTTAACTTACTGGAAACTTTTTACTTAATGAACTTCTGAATTTTTCTAACTTTTTGATTCTTTTGTATTAATACTAACACTTAGCTTAGAACACACACACATTGTACAGCTGTATAAAAATATTTTCTTTCTTTAAATTCTTATTCTATTAGGTTTTTTACATTTTTAATTTTATTTTTACTTTTTAAATTTTAAGACACAAACACACACATTAGCCTAGGCCTACACAGGGTGAGGATTATCAAGATGTCCCTAGGTGGTAGAGTTTTTCAGCTCCATTATAATCTTATGGGACCACTGTCATGTATGTGATCCATCATTGACCAAAATGTCATTGTTATGACTGTAATAATATAGAGAAATTATATTAATAACAATATATTGTCATAAAACTTATGTAAATATGGTTTCTCTCTCAAAATATCTCATTGTGTTATATTCACCTATTTTCAGACCATAGGTAACTGAAATCATGGCAAGAAAATCATGAATAAAAGGGAAGGGAATATTGTGTAATGGTCCATATTTCCTTACCCACAAAACTATAATCAAAAGAGCTCTGAAAGTGAAAAAGGTTTTGGTGGTTTGCAGAAAAACCATTATCATTTGTCATTTGATAACACTTGACCTGAATTGACATTAGAAAGGCTAATTATAGTCATAATTTCCCCATGTATGTGAATATGCATATTTTTGCTATAGGGATATTAATATGGTTGAATTTGGGGTGCTGGCCCAGACCCCCAAAAGATGTTCCATAAGTACTCTATTAGCTTTCTAAAATTTGAAAAACTCTTAATTTTGAAATATATCTGCTCCCAAGGGTTTTGAATAAAGAATTATGAACTTGTCTTTTATAAATTAATTGTTTTTACAAAAAAAATTATACACGGTTATTATAATTAGTCAAGCAATATAGAAAAATAAGTGGAAGAAAGTTAAAAATTATTCCAAATCCTACCACCCAGAAATAATTATCATCTACATCTGGTGAACATTATCTGTGTTATTTCTCTATGCATTTATACAAATAGCAAGATGATTAGGCATAATTTTCTAAAATAAGATCATACTACATAGTAGGAGGAAATATTTCTTCATCATGAGAGCTATTAGTTTCTAAAATATTTCTGCAAGTTTAAAGGAAGATAATGAAAAACAATGTGAGATTAGAGTCATGATGTGTGTTCAGTTATACATTTCCATTTTATGCCGTATCAGTTGACTTCCCACTATCAATATACGAAAATTAATCCTCTTACACTCACCCTAACTCCTCTTTTCTCAACTTTCTGATTTTTACATGGACATTCTGTTCTGTCCTCATAATTCCCTCCACTTTTTAAATTCACTAACTTTTCAAAGATTCATGACTATTTTAAGAACATTTTGCTATAATGTATTGATTCTATGTACCATGTTTTCTATTATTATTTTTAGAAACATCAGTTAGACAACGTTGGAACTGCTTTGTCTTTAATATCTATAACTGTATTTCTAATCACTTTCCCCATCTTTATGTTATTTTATATTATTTCCTCTTATTTTTCAAACATATGGCTGACTCTTTTTAGTCATTTATTCTGCTAGTTGTCTCTCATATGGTTTTCAGTTCTATACCAGTTATTCTTTTTCTCTTCTATTTCTTTCCTAAGTTCTGCCCACTTTCTTTTTATCTTCTGTTGTTTTATTGTCCCTTCCTTGAGTTCTTACAACTTTTCTTTATGCTGTCTTTTAGGAAAAAAGGATGATGTCTTAAATTCCTTTTAAACAAATCATTTGTCCCAAATCCATGCACTCTTTATCTTGACAAACTCCAGGCTGTTCCTAGGGCAACCATCTGCCCTTTTTGCAGAATTTCTTACCTTTAGACTATCAGACTAGTGGTTGAGCAATTGTATTTGTACCCCACTAACTCCTGGGGACAGAAACCAAGCTGCTTCAGTGATTACCTGGAAGTACCTCTCATTGGCTTGAGCTGAGAGAAGCAAGTCCCGCTCCGCCACTGTGGCAGAGTGAGGGTGAGAATGTGAATGTGCAGGTTGAGGAAAGAAAAATACCATTAACTTCCGTCACCTTCTTCTGGAGACATTCTTCCTCGCACTTGAATTCCAACCTGTTTATCCCTCTGTGGTGGATATTGGGTGAATAGAGGCAAATCCAATTTTCTGCCACATCTTTGCAAATTCTACATTGGTTACCTAGCACCTCACTTTGGGAATGTTGGGGGGCTTGGCTGTTTGAGGTCTCAAAGCTTCCCATTTTGTTGTTATATTACACTTACTTTCAGAAAAATCTCTTTCATGCCTGAGGTCTGAAGAAATTTCTGTCAACTTTCTGCATGCTTCATAATTTTGGTCCAAATTTCATGGCATTTGGCAAATATTCATTATGGCTTGTGTTTTGGTGTTGTAAACCATTTTTTAAAAAGGTAAATAGTGATTTGAATGTACCTTTTCATTCTTTTTGTTGTTTTTGATGGGTTTCAAGGGAAGGGAGAGTAGAAAACACTCCATCATTTTTAATCAGAAGCCTGTAAGTATATTTTACAGTGGTCTTATTGCATATATTCCCTGAGGTGTCTCAATGGAAGACAATCCCAGTGTCACATTAAAATATGATCAATGGTGCTGTTTTGTAATTAAGTTCCTTTTGTTTCAGGCCATAACACTATAGGTGGCTTACTTAATACTCATCCCCTGTACCCCATGTGTCTCATACTCCATATGGGTTTCATTGGCAGCAGAGAGGAAGAAAGAGATCCATACACTAATAAAAGCAGGATGATTTAGTGTACAATCTTATACTCAAGTTGTTTCTTGATAATTAAACACGTATTTAAATAATCTATTAATGTCTATTCTTGTTAAATCTAGGGTCCTCGTTTCTATCTGGGACCCATGTTATAGTATAATTTACCTTCCACTTATTCTCCTCTAGGATTTAGTAAATATTTTAAATATTGTATGGCTCACTTAGGTATATGGATGTTTTAGTAAATCATGTCCAAAATTAAACTCCAAATATTGCCCCTAAACCTCACTGTCTCATTTGCTCCAATCTAAAATTTTGGTGTATTCTTCTCGTTTTCCTCACTACACTCGCTGGTTCATCAGCAATTTCTGTTGGCTCTATCTTCATGAGTGTAGTAATTTCCTAGGGCTCCCATAACAAAGTATCACAGACTGGGTGGTATAAAATAAAAGAAATTTATTCTTTTAGATTTCTGGAGGCTATACGTCTGAGATCAAGGTGTTGGCAGACCTATGCTCCCTCTTTTGGATCTAGAGAAGAATCCATCCTTGATTCACTCTAGCTTTTGTTGGTTGCCAGCAGTCCTTGGTGTTCTTGGCTTATAGATGCATCACTCCAATCTCTGCTTTCATCTTTACATGGCTTTCTTATAAGGGCAACAGCCACTATCCCAAATTATGATTCTCTGCCCTGACACTTCCAATCATTCAGATCATTTTTCCCTACTTTATTTTTCTTTGTAGTACTAGTACTGCCTAAGATATATAGTACTTATTTATATTTAAATAATATAAGTACTTATTTCTACTTTTTTTCTTTTTTATTTCAGAATATTGTGGGGGTACAAATGTTTTGGTAACATGGATTGCTTTCGTACTGCTTGAGTCAAAGTTTTAAGTGTGCCCATCACCCAGAACAGAGAACCCAGATATAAAACCATCCCCATATTGCCATCTGATCTTTGACAAAGCAGACAGCATTGTACACTGGGGAAAAGAATCCCTATCAATAAATGGTTCTGGGAAAACTATATAGCCAATGTAGAAGATTGAAACAGGATCCATATCTCTCACCACTCACAAAAATTAATTCAAGATGGTTCACAGACTTAAATCTAAGACATGAAACCATAAGAATTCTAGAAGAAAATTTTGGATAAAACTCTTCTAGATATCATCCTAGGCAAAGAATTTATGAAGAAGACCCCAAGGACAATCACAGCAACAACAAAAATAAATAAATGGGACTTGATTAAATTAAAAGCCTTCTTCACACCCAAGAAAACAATCGACAGAGCAAATAGACAACCTACAGAATGGGATAAAATATTCACATGCGATACATCCGATAAGTGGTTAATAACCAGAATCTACAAAGAACTCAAGCAAATCAGCAAGAAAAAAAATCAAACAATCCCATTATAAATTCGGCAAAAGACAAGAACAGAAACCTTTCAAAAGAAGATAGAGTAATGGTCAATAAACGTAAGTACTTATTTATACTTTAAAATACATATAAATACATATATATAATCTTCTTTATTACCTGTCTGCACTACTGAAATACAAACTCCCACAGGGGACTAACTATGGTCTATGTGTTCACTGTTGTATTGGTAGTGTCTAGAAGAGACCTGGTACATAGTAGGTGCTCAATGGCTATGTCCAAAATGAATGAATGACTATATCACATATATCAATGTTCTCAATCATATGCGTGACAACACAGAGTGGTTGAAAAGCACACTCCTACATATCACACTTTCTGAATCGTGGAATAGACATTGATTTATTGTCAAAGCCCCTTTGAAACTGCCAGTCAGCTTCCATGTTTGCTCAGAGATATCTCCTCACCCCTCTCTCGAGATAACCTCTTCTGTAGGGCTCTGTGGGAACATGGAAGTGGATCAAGGGACAAGTCCTTTTTTGCTCACAATAGTGAAGGGTTTTTTCTTTGAAAAGGAGGGAAATGAGTGTGACGGGGAAATTTTTTCTTTCCTCCATGATAGCCAGTTGCATTTTCAGAAGGGTGGCTAGGAGCCATCTTCCCAAAAGAAGTACAGTGACCCCAGAATTCAGTTCATCATCTTCAGCAATTGAGAGGACCTATGATAGCAGTAGACACAGTTTGGCATTCCTTGATAAGTAAAGGAAAGAAGTTGCTAGTGGTTACATGTAATTTACTTCTGGATTTCTCAAGGGCAGGATTAAGGAGGAGAAAACAAGATCAATTAGATAGGAGGGTAAATTAGCCATTTAATCAAGCACCAAAGCTATGGAGCACACAGTTCTTCCAAGAGGTGCCATTATCCTTAATGGAGTTCTTTAGAGCATCTTCAATTTTTCTAATGAAGACAGAAAGCCCCATCTTTAGTAAAGTGCTTCTCTTTGCTTGTTTGACCACAGGATTATCTATGTCATTCAATCCCTTAGGGAGCAGATGCTGTCCCCCTTGGTTCCTCATAGAATTATAAGGAGAGAGAATCTGTCCAAACTATTTAATCAAATTATTCTTGTGGCCAATATGAATGCTTAAATATCCACACTAAATGCTTATCCTTCTAATGATATATGCTCATCTAAAATTACCCCTTCATTGATAAGATACACGAGCAAAAATGCTATTAGGCAAAATATTGAATGAACTCAAACCATTTAGGATGTTATCATGGCAACTCTTGAATTTACTTAATCTTCAGTGAGCAGTCTAAAAAAATAGGATTTAATCTTCACTACCACCACCCTGAAACAGCAAAGGGAAACAAGACATGGCAAACAAGGAGAAGGAAATCTTTTTGATCTTTAGAGTCCTCATGGCACAAAATTTTATGATTTTTATTTGGTTCCTGCACTTCTCCATTTTGAGAGGAGAAACATCCCAATACATTTGGAAAGAGTGGTGCTATATATTTCATACAGGTTGGCTAAAATGGTGTTGAAGACATTGACTAATTAGAATCACAATTTAGTTAAAGCCAATTTTATGAGGTATACTTTAAATACAGTATATATTGTGTTCAGTTTTATGAATTTTGACAGATGCAAATGTCATGTATCCACCACCACCACAGGAAAGATATAGAACGTTCCCATCGCCCTCCAAAAATTCTCTCTTGTCTCTTTGGAGTCAAACTTTTCTTCCCACTTTCCTACCCTTGCAACCATTGATCTGTTTCTTCTCCTTGTAGTTTCATCTTTTCCAGAATGTCATGCAAATGGAATCCTATTCTAGACAGCCTTTTAAATCTGATTTCTTTCACTTACCGTAATACATTTAAAATTCACCCATGTGGTTGCTTGTGGCAGTAGCGGATCCCTTTTTATTACTGAGGAGTATTTCATTTTATATACATACCAAAGTTTGGTTGTTCAGTCACCAGTTGGTGGACATTTGGCTACGTACAGTTTTTTTTTGAGATTATGATAAAAGCTACTGTGCACAAGTGTATACAGGTTTTTTGTATACATATGTTTTCATTATTCTTACCTAGGAGTGAGATTGCTAGATTATATGCTAACTGCATGCTTAACTTTATAGGAAACTGCTAAACTGTTTTCCCAAGAGGCTATACTATTTTGCACTCTCACCAGCAATGTGTAAGTGTTCCAGTTGCTCTGCATCCTCAATAGCATTTAACATTGTCATTAAAAATTTTTTTTTAGCCATCTAGTAGGTATGTAGTTATGTCTTATTATGGTTTTAATTTGCATTTTCCTGTTGACAAATGATGCTGGTCATCTTTTCATGTGATTGGGTACAATCTGTGTATCTTATTTTGTAAGGTGATTGTTTAAATCTTTTGATCATTTTTATTGGGGTGTTTTTTCTTATTATTGAATGATGAGAGTTCTTTATATATTCTACATACCAGTTGTTCTGGTAACTTTATGGAAATTAATGGTCCCTCTACTCAAAGTGTGGTTCAGATGTTGAGACTGATGATGCCACTTATGCACTAAGAGGGTTGGAAAAGTTTTATTATTCACATAATGAGGCTTTCTGGAGACAGAAGGGCAGACTCCCAAGCAGATCCAAAAATAGCTTAGGAGAGCATGCAGAGGAGACTGAGCTTGGAGCTTATGGTGTCAGAGAGTGGGCTGCAAAGAGGGTTCCCATGCCCAGGGATGGGAGCTTGTGAGCTTGACATTGCCACCAGTGCCAAGGGAGGGAGCACCTGGGCTCTCTCATCAGCTCACACAGAGTAGGCAGAGAGGAAGAGAGGGGCTGGAAAGAGTGGGGCTTGAAAGCTGTGAGCAGCCAGACACCAGAAATGAGTCTGACTCTTTAGTATATAAAACTTTTATCAAATAGAATTATATTTTTATTATCAAAAGAAACAACTTGATGCCTTTTAATGAAGAAGATGTACCAAATACATAGATTATGGCTTCTCTTAAATATACTTCAAAATCTTAAAAAAATTATCATTTGGAAATGTATTATTTGGGTCTTTTCTAAGGGAAATGTACATTCTATAAACTAGATTCAGGTCCTATGAAAAATTAGCTGTGAATATAAGCAATAAAGCATAGATAATGATGAGTATTATGAAATCTCTTTCCCTTCTGAGAACAAAACTCTACCCAACTGACCACTGTAATCACAGCACCACCCATGCCCAGCTGAATGGCTCTGTCCCAGGTTCTGCTTTGTATTGAAGATTTGGGATCTGACTGGTTATGTGGCTGACTGTGAAGCAGTGGGTTACAGGAGAAAAGTTCCTTTGGGATGATTATAATTCAATTGCAAAAGTATTAGCCGGGCACGGTGGTTCACACCTATAATCCCAGAAACTTGGAAGCAGAGGTGAGAGGATAGCTTCAGGCCAAGAGTTTGAGACCAGCTAAGGCAACATAGTGAAACCCCATCTCTTAAAAAAAAAAAAAAAAAGGAAAAAGAAAAGGAAAATTAGTTGAGCATGGTGGTACACACCTGTAGTCCCAGCTACTCAGGAGGCTAAGGTAGTTTGAGCCCAGGAGTTTGAGGCTCCAATGAGCTATGATTGTACCACTGCACTCCAGCCTGGGAAGCAGAGCAAGACCTTGTCTCAAAAATAAAGCAAAACACAAAACTATCATGCACATTTTCTTCATTTGTCAAAAAATGAGTCAAGCACCTACTGTGTATCAGGCACTTGCAGAATTTGGAGAGTTAAGTAAAATACAGTTGAGGCTGTTGAGTAATTCAAAGTTTATTGAAAATGAGAAACTTTCATTTTCAAAGTTTATTGAAAATGAGAAAAAATAGCAGAATCAAATTATCTTTGAAGCAGCTCGAGATTTACTTTGAAAGGAATGAAAACAAAAGAGTAGCCTGGCCAATTATCCTTAAACTTCACTCCAAACTGAACAACTGTTTTTTTTTTTTTTTTTTTTTTTGCTGAGGGGTGGAAGGGTTCAGGTAGACACAATTTGTTCAGCTAGACAAATTCTAAAAGAACTATAACACTCAAATTGAAAAATTTTTATAGGGAAATGCAATGGAATATATTTAGACCTCTCTCTCAGCAATGTGCAAGCTGGCATGGCATTTGGGAATCTTGTTTTCAACAGATATCTCTAACCAATCTAATGATGCCTGTTCTCCATACTGATGAAATTCAATCTTTGAAACAGATAAAATGTGTTTTTATATCTCACTGTATTACAAATTATAAAAGTAATATTTTTGTCAAATGTTTTCTTATGTTTGTGCCTAAATCCCTTTTCTTTTCCTGGGCAATGTGAAGGTAGCCATTTCATGATCATGCCACAGGGGAAATATAGGAGAGACAAAAATAGTGGCTTTATTATTTATTAGTTTGTAGTCATGGCTGGACCAAGACATGCAGGTACTCTGAGCAAATTCATAATTAGGAACACCAAGCATGCTCATGACATGTCATCCTTCAAACTGGTGATCTTTTTAAAAAATACTTATTTTTAGGAGGGAGGAGTAGAAAAATAAGATCGCTGGTAACTGTGATTAGCAGCTTCCCTCTGGTTTAGAGCAATGGTTCGCAAAGCGTGGTGTCCAGATCAACAGAATCAGCGTCACCTGAAAACCCCTTAGAAATTCAGATTCCCGGGCCTCATCCTAGACCTACTGAGTCAGAAACTCTGGGAGTGAGGCCCAGCAATATGATTTAACAAGATTTCCAGGAAATTCTGATGTATGTTGAAGTTTGAAAAGCATTAGTCTGAAATAATTCAGCTCTGGCCACAAACTCATGTTCCCCATTCAGAAAAAACAGTCTTATCTACAAGGGGCCATCTGCCTACAGATCTTATCAGATGATGCAGCAAGTGTCTATTGTTACCCAAGCATGTGCTTGGGGATAGAGGGGCCACGCTTTGCCCCTCTACTTTTTTCTGTTACCACCACTACCATTCTATCAAAACATATACCATTAACTCTCCCTGAGAGGAATTTTGCTAAATACAAAAACTTTTCTCTTCTGTTCCATTTCAGTGATGTTTGAATACTTGTGAGGTGTGAATATCTTCTATGTGACAAAGTGGCAACTCTACTGGGTTGTTCAGAAATCTCCTAGGGTGGTTGTGGGGAGGATAGGGAGGACAATTTTTCTACTGATACAACTGTTAGTCTGTTTGTTTATTATTTCTCCCCCAGAAGTAGTTATAAATTTTGCAGTGGAGTCAGTGCTCTTTGGAGAAAACCAGGGACCTAGATCACAGATGTGATATGGCTATGGGTGAAGTTTTTTCAGTAATAAAAAGTTTTCATTTTAGTTTATGTCAAAATATAGATATTATGATGACATATTACATACTTCATACACTTGGAAGGAGGAAGAGGAAGTGGAGAAAGAAGGGGAAAAGGAAAAGGAGAACACACATACAATGCTTTGGGCCAGGTACTTTGCTGGGTGCTTTACATATATTGTCCTCAAGACAAATTTATGGGGTAGGGATTGTTATTCTCCCTATTTTAAAGAAGAGAAAATCAAAATGTTGAGAGATTGAGAAACATGAAAAGCGTTCCATAATCACGTACATAGGGAAGGTTGCCTCAAAACTCAGGCAGCCTAGCTTAGCTGTGTTCTTAGACTAATGTGATCTAATTCAGCTGTATTCTCAAACCCTGTGTTTCTAGTAATGAATATTGACTGCTCTTAGGTTTTAAAAAAAACCCTTGGGTTTTAAAAAAATCAACATCAAAACTGTTAAACTTAGGGGGAAAAAAAGCCCCATAAAGTGGGCCCAAGGAAAGATATTAACATTTTTGTTGGATCAAGGGCAACCTCAAGCCTATGTCAGTTACAAAATCATTCTCAGGTTCTCCAATACACTTTGATCTTTTCTTTAATTAAATTATAGCTCAAATCATAGGATTTAACATCGGGTCATATGACCCTCCCAATGATTATTTTGTTAATGATCATTTTATATGTGCTTGATTTACCTTGAACTCACCTGAAAGTTTCTAATGCGTTAAAATATTGTCTTGTTCTTTTTAACAACAGACATGTTTTAAAACCTGTTTTGTATGAGACCTGGCTAGGTGTTGCAGTTTGCAAAGATGAGTAGACTTGAGGGGTTCTTGTCCTCAAGGATCTCGCAACTAAGCACGTATGCAATTAGTTTAAAACTACCCATTAAGTTCTCTTTATAGAAGTATAAAACAATTGTTATATGGCCTAGAGCAGAAAGCATGATTCATTTTGCTAGCGAGAGCACAGAAAATGCTTCACAGAAAGTGACATATGAGCTGGGCCTTAAGGAATGATATGATAATAAAAATGTCTTTAGCTACTATGTATTGAATCCTTACTAAACACTGTGGTTATAGACTTTTCATATTTTATCTTATTTAGCCATATTAGAAATTCTATGAGGTATATATGTTTATTCCCACTTTACAGATAAGAAAACTGAGGCACAGAGTAAACCAATTTGTGCAATATCACCTGGCAAGAAAGTGGACAGAAGGGATTGGACTCTGACTCCAAAGCACATGTTCTTAATCTTGACATAATTTTCACAGTGGACAAGTCAAGAGAGTATTCCAGGTAGCAGGTAAGTCATGAAAAAGGTACAGCTGCTTGGAAGGACATGGTATGTTGAAGAAAAGATGAGTTCTCTGATGTGCCTACAACGTGGGGTGTGCGGTAGAGTGGTGGGTGAGCTATGAGACTGGAATGATCAGTTGGGATCAGGTTTAAGGAGATCTTAATGCCGTGTAAGGAGTCTACAGTTCACATTATGAGAATGGCAGGGATAATGAAGGGTGGAGAAGGGGCTGGGAGATATTTTGGAGATACATTTAATGTGACTTAGTGATCGAATGGTAAGTAGTGGGATGAGTCCTCAACTGAAACAACTGAGTCTGATGCTGTCACCAAAGTTAAGGAACAAAGAAGGAATGTGTTTGGGGACATACAGAGCTGATATGTTCAGTTTAAACAGATCAAGTTTGAGGTGCTTATGGAACATGTCCAGGTAGAAATGTCAGGTTGTAAATACAGTCTGAGGCTCAGAAGCCAGGTTAAATCGGGAAGGGTAGATTTAAGAGCCATCAGCAAATCAATAAAAATTTGGCCCACTGCAACATTGGAAATGATGCTATCACCCAAGGAGAAAATGTAGAACAAGAAGGGAAAAGAGTCTTATGGAAACTGACTAAATGAGAGAGGTAGAGAAAGAAAAACCACTGAAAAAGACCATGAAATAGTGGTCAGACAGGTAGTAAGAAAATGAAAAGACAGTGAAACTGAAAGTCAAGTGAGGAGACAATTTCAAGTCTCCCACCATAACCTGTGACCATGCTGGGCTCATGGAACCTTGAGTGAGCAGGCGATTGAGCTGCCACTTAAAGTCCAGGCATCCATCTGTGACCAAAGGCCTATTGCTGCAAATATCCTAAGATCCTTCTTTATCTATATTGTCACTCTGCATCAGCAAGGTCCTGGCCAAAGTCATATTGTAGAACTACAAAATAATAATTATGATGAGCATATTAGTCCTAACAGATAACTTTGCTAATCCAAAACACTTTAATAGTAAGAAGCCTGAATTATGCAACATTTTAAAACTCAATTCAGTTATATAGGGCAGGGACAAAAAAATCGGTAGTCAATGAAGAATTGTCAAGTGAGACTTGCTAGAAAGAGCTGCTTTGGTGGACAAGAGAGGAGGTAATTTGCTTTTGCAAATAGACACTACTAGAAGATGCAAAGAATTTTTAGGTGTTGATTAAATATCCTCTTTTTAGAAAAATCAGCCAGGCATGGTGGTGCATGCCAATAGTCCCAGCTACTCAGGAGGCTGAGGCAGGAAGATTGCTTGAGCTCAGGAGGTTGAGGTCGCAGTGAGCTACGATGACGCCACTGCACTCTAGCATGGGGGACAAGAGTGAGACCTTGTTTCAAAAAACAAACAAAAAAATTAAATAAATAGCCTCTTTGCGATCGGGTTTATGGTTTTTCTTCACTTAGGAAATCTTTTTCCAAGGATGATTCAAAGAGTTTAGCATCATTTTAAAATTATAATTTTTTATTGTTTAGCCCAATTTGGTGAAGTTTTACTATTTATGAAATTTTCTACTACATTGTGTCTGATGTAACTTTTTCCCTACTCAGTCCTTTTTTCCCCTCCCTAATTCCCTCTTGCCACCCCCTTCAGATTTAGACAGACCATCTCTTCAATTCTGATGGCAACATTTCCCATTAAATAACTATATACTCTAGTGTTGCCTCTCACACGTCTGAGTGATTGGCAGATACTTGTTTAGAGGATTGGAAACAGCTAAAAGTGACATTCAAGGTTTCAAAAACAGCTTGGCTGGGAAATAAATCTTTGGCTGGAGGAAAAATGACTCTCTCTTTGCCAGACAATAGCCTTATAATTTATCATTTATTGGAAAAGAAGAATGCATTCTGAGAATCGCATCAGACTAAAACTGATTACAGATATTAAGCAATGTCTGTATGAGCTATTACTCATCATGTATATGGAAGCTGAGTGCCTCTGGAAGGCAGGAGCTGATGAGTCACTGAGTGTGCTATTGCATCGTTGTAATTGTTAGCATCGTAAACAACGGTATGTGACGGGTTAGAGCAGATTAAAGAGAATGAAGCGTTTTGTGCAGTCTCCTCTAGAAAAAAGAAACAAGACGTTATTTCACTGTGATGTTATTGATTTGGGTTTTTGTTTGTTTGTAGCTCCTAATGGTTATGACGGCTTGAGAGAAGTATTCATGGCTCATTCATTTCAAAAGCCTCCATAAGTGATGGCTTAAGCTGTTCCAACTCTGTACTGTTGCTTCTGAAATAAAAAGAGGGCTTTTTTTTCAGTGTTAGAAAAAGGGAAGTAATTCAAGAGAGCTGAACCAAGTGCTACAAATTAAGGACCCCAAAGACCTCAGATATGGATGAAAATTATAATCAGAACCAAGTGCTGTTAGAATAGGAGGGACAGGGCAGCTCTCAGTAGTGAACTCACAGAGCACTTCTCCGTTCCCCTCTTTGACATTTGGCACTTGTCATCTCTGGTATATTTATTTCAGATCAGTTTGTAGTTACTATACCAAACTATAAATATCCCAAAAGAGAGATTGTATCTTATAAATTTTTGCTATTTCCTTAGAACCTAGCTCACTTAATAACTTTTTAGATGCTGAATAAAAACATTCATTTATTGATAAATGAATGACATTCCCTCAATTCTGTGCAAGTACAAAAGCTAGATTAGCCAACATGGCATAACAGTAAACTAGAATGGTTCTTACAATGGGCATATGTAATTGTTTATATTTCTTTCCAACAGTCTTTAATTTTTATTATTTAAAGAAATACTGGTACTTAACATGTATACATCATTTAAAAAGAGTTTTACTTTTGACGAAAAAAGTATACTTTCTGGAAAAAACATTTTAATGCCATACCTTTCAGGCACCCATACCTTGCCCTTCAGAATATGAGGCAGTAATTAGGAGTACATATTTTCCTCTGGGACAGACAACTAAACGGGGATATTTACTAAGGAAAATAAGAGAGGCTGTGAGTATAAACCCTGCAAATGCAAATATACAAAGAATCACAAAGTCATATTAGTGTATCCTGTTAGACAAAACTTTCTGAAAACAGCAGGGCCAGGCTTTGAAAGAAATGAAATAGTCAGAGAATACCTTGAATAACCTTCAAAATCTTCTCTCTGAACACCTCTCCTCTGCACACCTTAGCTATCTCCAGATATACTTTCCTTGTATCCTCTCTTGTCTTTTTCACATTAAAACCTGCTGTATTATTGTTATATAGTATTAACTACTATAGCAATGACTTTAATATCAATGGCTAAACAATTAGAAGTTTATTTCTGGTCCCCGTGGAACAACAGCTCTGTTCTGTAAAGCTGTCGGAGGCCCAGGCTCCTTCTACCTTGTTGCTCTGACATCCCCAGTGTGCTGCCATTATCAGTCTGGTCACAATGGCTCCTTGCACTATCAACATCTCAGCTGCTGGGGAGAACGAAAAAGAGTCAGGAGAGGGAACACTCCTTTTCTTTAAGAGCAGGACTTGGAAGCTTCATACATTATCACCTTCTTTCTCATCCCATTGGCTAGGTCATGCTTACTAGAAATATTCTTTTAAATATGTAGCTAAACTCACAAAAATGTAAGGGAAATTCCCAGTGGGCAAGTTGAAAAAAGAAACTGAGCAACAAGAGTGGTAAACAAAAGCAAAACTTGTAACAGTCCTGGGAGCATTTGTTGCTCTTGCTATCAAGAAACTTAAGACCTACATGAGGGATAGGAGATGAGACCCAGGCTCTTGCAAGGTAGTAGGTGGGAGTGACACCCTCACATCTCACATAGATCTAGGGTTCAAATTCATACTACCTACAAGATCCCAAGCCCAGATACTTAGTTCAAAGGGTTGAGAGGACCTTGGGACCACGCTAATCCTTTCTGGATATGCCCATCTTCTGTGCAGGTCTCACAAAATTTTCATAGATAAGTTAAATGATTGCCAATCAAATCCTTACCATGTTAAATTTTCATTCAGACACAAGGACAAAATAAAGACAATTTCAGACAAACAACATACACCAAATTAACCTTGGCAATAAAAAGATTAATTCTCCAAAAAAAAGTTTACAAAAGACAAGCTGAATCTTAATAAAGAATTAGAAGACATAAATCTGAATATAAAATATTGTGCCCTAAAAAGACTTTCCTCCTAAGATCTTTCAAAATCCTTGTCATTGTTGAAGGTCCTTTCAAAGGCTTCCTAGTTTATCCTGCTTTCTTTGATTCTTTTCTGTTAGATATGATCTTTTCCTTCTGTCAACATCCATAGCATTTTGTGTTTGCTTTATGAGTCATAAACAATATTTTCACCTTCATGCTTATGATATTCTAAGCTTTTTGCAAGGATGGACTGGGTCTTGTTCATCTAAGTGATCCTAGTAATAGCAAACATGCTACCAACAGTTGAGAGGGGTTAAAACTTCACTTGATAGGTGCTCAATAAATTCAGTGGAATTGAATCACAAAAACTAAATAGCACTCATTCCTTTACAGGAATTCTGGGATCCTGGTAGTGACAAAAGCTTAGAATAGGAACAGTCTCTAGAGCATCCTTTATTCTATTAATACTATGTAAACAATGCAGAGAATCACATCTATACTATTTCTGATGTCAGAGCCTCTTTGGGGCACTTATAATGATGGGCACACACTGCCTCAGAGAGCCCATTTTAGGGTTGGTCAGCACATTCCATCTGGAGGATGTTCCTACTTGTGTTGGGATATCATTACCTCTTTTTAAGTTATAATTCTGCCTTTTCTTCAAAACTCTATTCAAATGTTACTTTCTCTGAAAAACCTTCCACACCCAAGTCTTAGATGTCCTGCCATGTGATTCTATAACAAATTTAACAACTGCTTACCACACTGTATCGTAATTGTGTTATATTGTAATATGCTTGTCTGTCTATGTCACTAGACTATATGCTCTTGGGGGGCCTACATTATATATCATTCACTTTGTATTTCCAGCACCTAGCGCAGTACCTGCACAAAGTAACCGCTCAATCAGAGTTCCTTGGATTATAGACTGAATGAATTTGGAAGGTCTGCTGTGCTGAAAAGTTTTGGATTTATTCTTCATGGCAAAGTGGTTTCAGAAACTTCTAATCTAAATTTGTCTCGTTTGTCTCTGAGTTTGATTTTCATGGTTGCTACCTGTCCACTATTTAAGCTTCTGACCTGGGCAAGGATTGATTCTGATAATGTAGACTCTATGTTTTGCTGCTGTGATGAGCTGTGCATGGGTGTTTTTACATACTCTAGTCCTGTGCAATGTACTCACCTGCAATTTTCTCCCTAGATACTACATTCTAGGGTTCCTGGCAACTCAAAACAGCC
Source organism: Varecia variegata (assembly GCA_028533085.1). NCBI lineage: Eukaryota > Metazoa > Chordata > Mammalia > Primates > Lemuridae > Varecia > Varecia variegata. Next base: position 21,396,599 of record CM052445.1, on the reverse strand, counting down.
ACCACAGTCTGGTGCAGAAGGGTTGGTATATTAGCTTCCTATGGCTGCTATAAAAAATTGCCACAAACTAAGTGTCTTGAAACAACAGACATGTATTCTTTCAGAGTTCTGGAGGGTAAAAATCCAAAATGAAGGCATCAGAGGCTTTAGGGGACAAGTTTTCTTTGCCTTTTCTAGTGACTGCCAGCATTCTTTGACTTTTGGCTGCATCACTCCAATCTCTGACTTTGTCTTCATATGGCCTTCTCTTCTCTCTGTGTCTCTCCTCTCTTTTTTCTTATAAGAACACTTTTCACTGGCTTTAGGGCCCACCTGAATTATGTAGGAAGATTTCCACACAAGATGCTTAACTTAATTATATCTGCAAAGACCATTTTTCTAGATAAGGTTATCATTTACAGGTTTGGGGAGTTAGGAAGTGAGCGTATCTTTTGGGGGCCACCATTCAACCTATTGCAGTTGGCAACCATAGGTCTGACTTCTAAGTAGCATTATCTACCAGCCTGGTGGTGCAAAAGTGCTCAATAGTGTTGAACATCTTCTTATAAACTCATGATTTAAGTAGCATTTCATTCAACTTTCATCTTCCTACAATCTTTCAGTGATCTTTAAAAGTTTATTTTTGGTTAAGAATTTAATTGTATAATTTGGTTCTAAATTCTTGGGGAAATGATAATAAGTTTTGAGGGGATATTATTTATATATAGTTTAAAGCAATTATTTTAGAATTTTGGTATTCAATATAATTACTTTTAATTGCCTACAAAAGCCTACAAATACATAGTGAGGCAATTTCCCTGTGAAGAGTCAGTATATTATGCTCTGAGTGAAATCACTCTATTTTGAAGAAACAATTCAATTCTGAATGTTGTCACCAGGAGTGAAGAATTTTCTTCATTTTTTAATAAGGAAATTGAGACTTGGACATGATGTTTTACTTCCATGAGGAAACACTCTCTCTTATTAGGTGGAAATAATTTTTGTGGTTTTTTTTTTCAGCAAAGAAATTGCTACTACAAATTTTTAGAAACCAGGTCAATATTTTATTTCAACTTCAATGTTAAAGGCCTGTGTAGGAAAAACATTTTGTGTTATGAGTAATCTATGGATCAATGAACACAATAGGCTGAGTGTGGATTCTGAAAGATGTGACCTTCAATTTTTTTAATATACATTTTCCTAATTTAAAAGTAAAAAATGAGTTTGGGAAAAAAATTTGAAATCATAAAAAGCTACACAACTTGATGTAACACATGAGATTTGATTATAGTGATTGGTATATGTCCCATATCATATATGTACATTTTTGATCAACCAAGTTTTATTAATAGATCCATTTTTATTGAAACTGGTAACTTTAGCAAATGTGAGTACACTTATCAATTAATGCTTGGAAGCAGGTGTCTGACATGCCTTAGCAGTGTATTTACAAGAGTTTTGTCCCTCCTCTGGCTGTATCATGCCATTTGAAAGGGGTCCTACAGATTGTTGTTAGCAATCTGATTACTTGGCTGGTTGAATTGAATACTTAAATACTGGGTTCATCATGCGGCACATTAGAAAAGTAATAACACTGTTTGCCTTTTTCCTGGAGAATCTACTTTTTTATTACAGGGAGTCAATTGTCCTCAGACTCTTCCCTCCTTCAGAGATTAGTTCATAGTCTGGTGAAAAGTCAGATCCGTGCCAGATTCAGAATCAACACATCAGATTGGCTCGGCCTCATCTCTGTCATCTTTTTCAAAATTTAAAATTTGGGATTAAAGAATTTTCAGGAAGATATGCTATACCTGTAGATAGATCTCACTGGTCTTTTCTGGGATATCCAAGTACAGGATCCACCCCAGCCTCTCTTCTGAGTGTTTCCTTTTATAAGGTCATCATGTTCGTATTGTATGTCCCTGCCAATCTGGCCTCAGAAGACTAGACCAGGGATAGGTCTCTACCATCTGTGAGCTGGCCAGGAGTCCTCAAGGAGCCTGGCACAAGAGCTCTGCACAAAGAGGGCTCGCCATATGCAAAAGAACTAGCAGGCTCAGGCAGATTCTCTTGGGCGGAGAGTGAATGAAAGACCCAAGGAGTCCGCAGGCTGCAGAGTGACACAGGCCTGGAGAGGATGCAGGCGCAGAAGCCGGAGAGCACCAAAGCCCTGAGCAAGCAGAAAGTATGGAAAGTGGGAAGTATGGAGAGTAGAAAAGGGGAGGGGAAAAGAAAGTTGATATTAAAATAGCAAAAAGAAGCAGATGAAGGGAAAAGCAGAGGCAGGAACTGAAACATAAACTTGTCCCAGAAATGAAATTTCAGATCCTGCCCTCAAGCTCTTGTCAAACTATCAGAGCCGGTGGTGGAGGCTGCATGCCATGAATGGTGTCCCAATTCTCTGTGACCCCCAGCTCTGTGCTTTTGTGACAACATCCAGTTTTTCATACTTTCCTTTGTATTCCTTTAACTAAAGTACCCTGAGTGTATTTCTATCGTTTGCCTCTAAAAGAGAGTGACAAACATGATATCCTCAAGATGAAGCAAAGAATAGAGAAAAAATGAAAATTAAAATATGAAGTCCTAATTTTGAGACCGAAACATAATCATTTAACAGTATTTTCATTCAAGCACTGTATGTCAGGCAATGTGCTTTGATGTTTCAGATGAGGACAAAGGATGCAGTCTGGAGAAGGAGCTTCTAAAAGGTGGAAAGCCTGTTTTCATTCTGGGTTTGAGTCTCAAGTGGCTACTTTGGGGGCTGGACTACCCAGAAGGTTGTTTGTCAGATGGTTTGTCCAAGGACTTTTCAGATAAACGGGACTGTCACCTTTAGAAGTAAAAGCGACAGAAGAGGGTTGCCCCAGCAACCTTACTTTGTTTCCTAATGAAGATCTTTCCATCCCGCATTATAAAATTGCTATCACTCTGTCCCTGCTGGGTAGTCAAGAGCAATTTGTGGATGATTGTCAGTCGGATCAGTCTCGTGATCTGCATTTCCCATCACCTCTGATGCAAAGGAGAGGAGGAAATAGCTGTGTTGCTTTCCTAGCATGCTAGGTTTCCTCTCTTCTGATTCCAACCTGTGATAGTTCTGTTACTCGAACAAAGCAAGCATGCATTTTGCGTTCCACTTCATATCTTTGTTATCTTTCAGTCAGGCTCATTTCTTCACAGATTAAAAAAAAAAAAAACACCTTGCTTCATTGTCTTTCTTAGTTGAGTTCCTCTTAGCAGCTGAAAGAAATTATTTGCATTTATTAACTAAATTTGGAACGAATTGCATTCTTCTGTGGCAATAAA
>CM052445.1:21366693-21392817 GCA_028533085.1 Varecia variegata | reverse complement strand
AATCCATTTCAACATCCCTGAGTACCCAAGCTTTAAATTCTTCAAATTCTCTAATATCATCTTATTGGTTTCCCATTTAAGTAAACAGGTAAATAAAATGTTTGATTTGTGCTCAATTGATGTAAAAGTCAGCATTTTTATCACTTTGAAAATTATACTTGAGCAGTAATTTGGCTAATGAAATGTGTGTGTGTGTGTGAGAGAGAGGGAGTGAGCACGTGTGCAATTACTAAAATCTTCCACGCTCATTTGTTAATAATTATAACCACAAATAATCAGCTACCCCCACTGAGCTTTAGCTGTATCCACATTAAATCAGTATATTGTGTCTAATTTAGAAAGTTCATCATAGCCTAGGTGGATTACTTTGAAGCTTCACGGGGTTCAAGTGAGATCACAGAAGCTGGCATTTAATGTAATTATAGAATAATGATTACCATGTTTAAAAAATTTCTGAGTATAAAGAAGCTAGAACAAAATCTGTCTTCAAACTTGAGGGAGGTTATAAAGGGGCTAATTGGTTCAATTGTCCTTTCCTCCCACTCAAGGTGTTCAGTCCTTGAACCTTTTCCTTGCCTGAATGAAGAGTCTGTTTAACAGGAGTACTCACAGCAGGGAAGAGTTGGTGAGAGATACTGAGAGACAATAGCTAGTGTTATTTGAACCTGAGAAATCTGAGAGAAAGGATTGTAGCCCACCATGGATATTTTGCTGCTCACATCAGAGTACTATAGTAAATAATGTAATTCTAATTCCATGTTAGTCTGTCATGAACTGCATAAGTCTCTAACCTCTGTTTTTGCTGCAGGCTTTCAAATAAATGGGCATGAGATAATTACCACTTATATTTTGAAATCAGAGATGTTGCTATTTTAGCTAATCTAATAGCAATCTGGGGCAAGGATAATATTCAGTCCCAACTAGAGAGAAGCATAGCTAAAACCCTAAAATTCCATGCACTGTCCATTCCCTAAAATGCATTAATACTGTGTGTACCCTGTATGATGTTTGTTCTTACCTTTCTGCATTACCTGGGGATAGACATGAATTACAAATTAACCTCCCAAACCACCATTCACTTTTGGCTAGCAGGTTTTTGATTCACATACTGGATATTTAAAAATCAGCTTTTGTTGAAATGAAAACCTCATAAAACAAGTTTTTCAGTGTGGAAAGGAAGATAAAGTGAGGAGGTAGGCAAGAGATAGAGACTATTTTCTTTTGCAGTGATTGCAATAAGATTTCATAATCGTATAATGCAAAACCCTAAATAAACGGAATTTGTGGAATCAAATTTTTTGTTCAAGCAGAGGTACTTTTTCTTTCACACTGTGTTTTGAATCTTAGAACATGATATATATTGTGTTCGTGTATTTTCTACCTGAATAAAGTAGAAAATAGAGACTCATGTTTGATTACTCATGTTGGATTACTGAGATCTTAACAATGCTTTGGTTATTATCCTAAACATCAAAGATCATTGACAAGTGTTCACTGGGGAGACAGAAGAATAGGGGTCTTAGAAGAATCCACGGCCATGATAAAACAGCAGGTCCCTAAAATTGTGCAGTGCATAACCTGAACAACTGTATCTTTCAGTTCTGAATGTTGCTAAGCTTAGCAGTGAGGACTGGACATTAAGCTGAATGGAAGTACAATCTTAACTTGAGATGGCTAGATCTCAGAGACTCCCGGATTGACTATTTTAATACAGTCTGCATCCTTTGCCCAATAACATGCAGGACTGGCTCATACTAGCCCCTAAGCAGATGAGAGAAGGATTCATTTCTACCCTGATATAGTTGAATAATAGTTTGCTCTGGGTAGCACCTAAGGCAGCAAACACAGAGCCAGAATTTCTACTTTCCTCACTCAAAACTGTAAAGAAAAGCCACAGAGGTAAAAAGACACCCCCCCCCTCACCTCACCAACAACCTAGGAAGACCCAGCACACAGTGTAGAAGGGCCTGACCTAATCCTCAGCCCCTGTGCTGGTATTATCAGCAGTTTGTGCCCTGGTACAGGAAACGTGGGGCCTATGAAAGCTGTGTCTCTAACCATGAGCTTGCTGCAGGGCTTCCTGCCCCGTGCCCCCGTCTTGCAGTGATGCTCTGGCTTGAATCTTTGATAGAAAAGGGATTTGTATTCTTTGCCGGTGACTGTTGGAAACTTTCTGTCAGTCACTATCCTCCTAAGACAACCACCCGTTAGCACAGCCCTGGAATTCAAAACAACGTCAACAACATCATCTACATGGCTGATGGGAAGTTTTGTTGTCATTTGTTTTTTTGTCCTAAAAATGGAGAAAAAATGAGGGGAAGGTGAGAAATAGAGTTTTATTTGACTGTTGTAATTACTTAGATTCCTGTTAATGGAGGTTTTACATATTCCATCTTTTTCTTTTCCTTTTTGACATCTCTGCAAGATTGACTCTGGCTGTTGCAGACCGTAATTATGGGCCTATCCTCAGTGTAGAAGATATTGATTTGCCTTCTTCAAGCAGTAAATTTTTAGTGACAGGAATTACCTTTTGTCAATTTCTTTCATACTATGCCAGGCCCATGGCTAGACACATAAGATGATTTTGGATATGTGTTTTGATTATAAGATGATCTAAAACAAGTTATTTAACTTTTCAGTTTCACTGTCTATGATAAAGAAGGCATAAATAATTGTAAGGTAGAATGTTTTAAGAAACTTACCCATACCATAGGGGTTTGGGTTGTATTATAATAGTTCATGCAGAATGATTAGCACATAGTAGGAGATCCATAGTGTATTATAATTATTAGTATTATTATTAATGTAAGTTGAAAATGCAAGGATTAGCTTTTAGAAATTACAACTAGGTCTAATGCCATGTATTGATCTAAGGATGAGGAGATCCTAGAGGGACGGCTAAGGCCTGCACCTACAGCCTGGAGAAGGAGGAAGCAGCTTGGAGTTGGAATAAAATAAAAATGAATGGCTTCAATTCATTAGGCATCTAGTATGTGCCCTTTACCTTTATCTCATTTAATCTTCATAAGTAACACTACAAAGTAGTAATTTTCCGCATTTTTTAGTTAGTAAGTTGAAGCCCTACACCTTGCCCAGGGTTACCCAGCTCATGAGTGAGGGAGGTGGTCCATGTGAGGCCAGGTCTGCCTAGCCCAGGGTCCCAAATTTTCCTTTTCAACTTATTGAATGAAAAGAGGCCCATCCAAGACGCCTTAACTCAGGACCCCAAAATAAATATCAAATGACAATGAGCCCCTCATACTTATTTATTCCTGTTGGTACTTTCCAACTTTCACGTTTACTCTCCACTGTCAAGATGACATTGTTTGAGTTCGCCAATGGAACAGTGTAATATCAGCCGTTCCAAACACACAGGAGGAAGGACCTGACCATGCAAAGATGGGGAACAGCTGCAATAACAAGATGGTCCTCCAGGCAAGCCAGCTCCCTACTGTTTGTCCGGATCAGCTGTCTCTGCTGGAATAGGATATCTCCCATTATTCCAGTCTTCATGTTCTCCCTGTTGTCAAATTTCTGCAGCACCAAAACCCATACTCCCATGCTCTTAAAACTATATGGTCTTGTATACTAGCTAATTAGAATTTAAAATTGAGTTAGAAGTGGCCACAGATCACATATATAAATGGAGCCTTTTACAGATAGAACAATAGTGCTTCCGGTGTGCTGGGCTTGTCTTCCTAACTGGATCAAGAGGACAGGGACTGTCTTACTCACCTCTATATACCTGCTTCCTCACACTCTAACACAGCACTTAGTACATGGTGGGTACTCAAAATGTACTAGGTTATTAGACCACGAGCATATTTTACCAGGAAAACTACATGCATAAAAGAAGGATCTTTTTTCCTTTGTCTTAACATCTTTACGTTGTTTTGCTACCTTGTTCTAGGGAATATATTAATAAATGTTTCACTCAGGACACATCAAAAGTCAATGTGGAGTGTTTTATGGTCTCTCAAATGTTCTTCTATCTTTGTTCAGCAGGCACACTGGGGGTATTTTTATTGCTCTATATTTATCTATTGTTGAAATAACACTAGCTTTTCATCAATGATAAATTGGCAATATTTCATAACATGAGTTTTGGCTTTTACAAAATTTATTTTGAATAGGTAATGCATGCACATAAATCAAAATTTTAAATGCACAAAGCAGAAAAAAAAAAAAAACTCTCTTCTACTCTGTTCTTCAAACTCCCAGTTGCCTTCCTTAAGAGCAGCCACTGTTACCTACTCTGTCATTCCAGAGGATGCATTTTGTCTTAGTTTGTTACAGCTGCTGTAACAAAATACTTCAGACTGGGTAATTTATAAACAACAGAAATTTATTTCTCACAATTCCAGAGGGCGAGAAGTCCAACATCAAGGTGCTAATAGCTTTGGTCGTCTGGTAAAGACTTGCTCTCTGCTTTCAAGACGATGCCTTCTTGCTGCATCCTCACCTGGTCAAAGAGCAATAAAGGGGCAAACTCTCTCCCTTAAGCACCTTCATAAGGACACTAATCCCTCATAAATCACCTCCTAAAAACCTCCTGAAGGCTCCTTCTCTTAATACTGTTGCATTGGAGATTTTCAACATGAATTTGGAGGGACACAAACATTGAAATCATAGCACATGTATATGCATTCTCTGTCTCTCTTTCTCCTCACTCTTTACTCTCTAACGAATATGATAGCATACTAGTCTTATTCTTTTCTTTTGCAAAAAGAATTTTGCAAACAATTCTTTTGCTTTTTTCATTTAGCAATACATCTTGGTGATCATTTATTAGCACAGACAGACCTACCTCAATATTTTAATGGTTGCAAAATATTCCATTCCATTTCATTCCACTTCCAAAGAACAAGATATGTCCTTTCTCTTGTTTTAGGATATTCAGGGTATCTCCAAATTTTTGGCATTATAAACTGCTGTAATTAATATCCTTGCATGTATATAATTTCATACATATAGGAGAAGTTCCTACAGGGTCAAAACGTATCTGCACATGAAATGTTGAAAGATATTGACAAATTTTTTTTTAAATGATTGTGTTCCTTCATTTCCCCATTAGTAATATATGAAAGTGCCTTGGCAAGAGAGTGTGATATCGATTTTTTTTAAATATTTGCCAATCTAATGGGTGAAAATGGATCCCATTATAAATTAAGTTGAATGCCTTTACAAATATTAGAGCCATATATAGATTTTGTTTTTCCCTGTGAATTGTTAGGACACTGTGGCCATTTTCATACAGAATTGTTCTTTTTTCTGTTGCTTGTAGAAGTTCTTTATATTTTAAGGAAATTAGCCCCTGGGGTGATGAGTTGCAAATATTTTGTTTCCATTTTGTTCATTTTTTTACTTTGTGGAATCTTCTCTGTAGAACTTTTAATTTATATATTAATATATTTTATTTTTTAATTTTTATGTAGTTGAATTTATCAATCATTTTTTAATGGGTGCCAGGTTTAAGTTATTCATTACCCACTCTGGATATTCATTACCCACTCTGAGATCATAAAACAAAAAACATAAAGGAAAAGAAAAAACTTTCATGTTTTTTGTCTAGGTTTGGAGATGAGATTATTCACATGTAATTTTAGTGTTTACCTTGCTGCAGTCTTTTAGGATTTAGGTTCATTTTTTCATTATTACTACTTTATATTGCTTTGTTTTGGTGTTGTTATTTTTTAATATTAGAAGGAAAGTACAGAAAGCATATGCCTGTCTAGCTACCACCCGAATCCTCTACTCCTTTTTATAGAAAATCTCTTGAAGCGGTTCTAGATACTCACTGTCTCTACTTCATATATAAGTGTGATTTTATATATATATAATTTTTTACTACATACGCTTCATTTACACATAGAAAATAATATTTAATGGCTAGAAAAGATTCAAGAAAAAAATAAACACCTGTGTATCTACCACCCAGCTTAACAAGTATTAATAGAACATTATCAATACCGTTGACAGCCCAGGTGTGCACACTCCCAATCACATCCCTTCACTGCCCCACACCCAGGGGTGGCCACGATCTTACGATTCAATTCTCTTTCTTATACTTAACAATGTTATTCCATCGGTACAATCCTCAGGACTAGCTTCAAGGGCATGCACGTAAGTGTGTGTGTATGTGTATATTATAAATTCCAGGTCATAGGATATGCATATTTTTACTTTACTAAGACCAAATTGTTATTTAAAATAGTTGTAGAAAGTTACGTAATATATATGTACACATAATATATTTCCTATTGCTCCCATCCTTACCAACACTTTGTTATAAAATTTTAACTCACTGTGGTTTTAACTTGCAATGTCCTCATTATTAAAGAGGTTTGGCATTTTGGGTTTGGCTCTTCTGTTTATTTGCACGTTTTACCACCACTCTTTGTGGAAGGGAGGCTTTTTCTTTTTTGCTCGTCTTTACATTTAGGGGCCTTATGGTTAACAGATGCTATTAATTTTAACTAAGTCAAACTCACTAATCTTTTCATTTATGGTTTGTGTGTTTTGGATCTTGTTTTAATCATTTGTTCCTACTCCAAGATCGTAGAGATATTATTCTATATTTTCTCCCAAAAGTCTTAAGCTTGTGGTTTCCATACTTAGGTCTTTTCTCCCTTTAATTTATTTTTGTGTGTGCTTTTTTTGGTTGTTATTCATATGGGAAACAGATGATCACAGGGCATCATTTATCAAACAATACATTCTTTCCTCACTGATCCGAAATGACATTTCAGTCATATCCTAGATTTCATGCTATGTATGGGCCTGTCCCTGAGTGCTCTGTGCTGATCCACTGGTCGTTTTCATATTCCTGTGCAATATTATGCTCTTAATTAATCAAAGCTTTATTATAAACATAGGGCAATGATACCTGGCAAAGGGCTCCCCTCATCTTGTCCATCTTCTATAGGACTGTTTCAGCTATTCTTGTGTTTTGCTTTTCCAAGTAAATTTTAGAATCTTCTTATCAAGTTCCACAAAAGACTCTGGATTCATTGTGAAAGAGCATTTAACCTGTATACCAATTTGGGCAGAAATAACCTAATTTTTTTTTTTTTTTTTTTAGAGATGGGATCTTACTATTTTGCCCAAGCTGACCTCAAACTCCTGGGCTCAAGAGATCCTCTTTCCTCAGCCTTCTGAGTGGCTGAGACTACAGTCCTGGGGCAGGAGGGTGGGACTACAGGTACGTGACACCATGTCTGGCAACAACATAATTTGTAATATGCTGAGTCTTTCTATCACAAACACTACATATATATAAGACAATAAATATATATGCATTTATTTGGATCTTCTTTAACGTATTTTAATAATGTTTATAATTCTCTTTGAAGAAGTCTTGCACAAATTTTGTTAGATTTATTCCTAGAAGCATTATAATTTTGTTGGCATTTTAAGGGCTCTGTTTTGTAAAATCATGTCCATATTTTTGACGAGTTTCTATATAGACAATCTTGTTATCTGCAAATAACAAAAACTAAGTTTTTACTTTTATAATTCCAACATTTTATTTTTTCTTGTCTTACTATATGACGTTGAATCAAAGTTACCATGGTCTTGTTTTTTATTTTAAAGGGAATAAGGTTAATTTTTCATTATTGAGTATGGTGTGTGCTACAAATTATTTGGTAGCTACCCTTTTTTATAATAGCAATCATCACAGAATAAGTTATGCTGTGATCGCAAACAACATCCAAATCACGGTGGCTTCCTGCAACAAATGTTTATATTTTGCTTTCGTTATATGTCAGCTGCGAGCCAGCTTCTGCTCTGTTCCATCTCCGCTCCGCATGCTTTTTCATTTGGGAATCAAGGTTGAAGAAGCAGCCCTTATTTGGGAATGAGACTCTTGGGGGCGAGGGGGAGAAGAGCGATAGAGAAAACATGTATTAGCCCTTAGAGCCTCTGCCAGGACAGAGTAGACAGCATTTCTGCTTTTATGTTACTCCTGGCAGAGCAAGTCACATGGCCCACCCTGGATGTCAGCCAGCTGGGACGTACACTCCTCTTACAATGAGGACGTGTGTGCAAATATTTGGGAACAATAATTCCTCGCTCCTTCATTTAAGAAGAAGCTCTATTCTTTGTTTTAGTGAAGCACTTAAAATAGTTCCCAGTACTTTGTTTTCATCATCATCATTGTCACCATCATTGTTTAATAATTATTACCTGTTTAGACTTAGTCCCACAGATCCTTCACTATGAGTACTTCAAGCAGTACTTGGGATCCTTTTAAAGCATAATTATGTCATTCAATCCCCAAGCCCTTATGGCTTACAGGCACACTTGGAATGAAATCCAAAGGCCATGGACGGCTTTTCTGTTTGAGCTGGGCCCTGCTCACCTCTCTGACATCATCTTCTATGACTCATCCATAGCCCAGGGTGCCTGGCTGGCCTCCCTGTTTTCCTGCAGCTCAGCAAGCAGGCTGCTTCTCCAGAGCCCTTGCACTTGCACTTGGCGTTCCCGCTACACAAAACAACGGCTTTCCCCAGATATTTGCACGGCCCTTCCCATCACTTCACCTGGCCACTGCTTCAACTACACAATGTCAGAAAAGACTTCCTTGGCCTTGTTATGCAAATTAGCAGTTTCTGTTACTTATCACTCTCTTTCCCTTTTCCCTGCTTTATTTTTCATCATGGCATTGTCACTTCCTGACATTATTCATTGTTTTGTTTTTATTGCCTGTCTTGCACCCTAGAATGTAAGCTCCGAGCAGTCAGGACTCCATCTTGTGTATTACTTACTACACTTCCCGGGCCTGGAACAGTGCCTGGTACATAATAGAAATTCAGTAAATGTTCGTAGAATGAATGAATGGACGAATCTTGCCTCTTGCAAACTGAGATGCAAGTCTTTTTCTCTGGGTAGCTGGTTACTTGCTGTCTCCTGAGTCCACCTTGGGCATGTCCTCTCTGTTCTTTTCCTCCTGGTCCCCCTCTCATGGAAAACTCTTCACCACCACCCCCTCCAAATAGTACCTATTTCTCATGGTCCGTTCAGGCTTCACCTGTTTTGTGTAACTTTTCCCAGTCAAAACCAGAACAAAATCTACACTCTCTGAAAACCTACTGCATCCATTATATATGTCCTTTATATCTAGCCTTTGTTTTTGCTTTTACTGATTACATGTCCGCAGGGTTAAGTCTCTCATGTCTCTTTGACTTTAAACCCTTTCAGAAAGAGTTCTCTGTCTTTCCTTTTCCAGAATTCCCAAGGCAACCCATGTGTATGTTTATGATGAGTACTTACTGAGTGAATGAATGAATGAATAAAATAAAATGATGCCCTAGTGATGTGAATGATGAACTTTCAACAAACCAGTTTTCAGTTTTAGATTTGTTGCAAATTTTGAGGAGGTCCTTACTAAAATTAAGATATCTTCACTTCCTGGCAAATTTCTCTTCATTTTTCATGACCCAAGTCATTGCTCACATTGTTCATCTCGTCCACCCATCCATTCATTTATTCATAATAGTAATATTGGTTACCGTTTGAACTTGTGTACTCTCCGCACATTGTTCCATTTTATATTAAAGAAATTGGGTCTCAGAGAGGTTAAACTCTTATTCTAAAGGGGCGATAGAAAGAAACAATTACAAAACAATGCGATGTATTGAATAGAGAAATTTATGAGTTGCCCTAAGAACAGTGAGGATAATGCACCAACTTTACCTATCAATTGGGCAGGTGGTACGGTCAGATAAAAGTGACCTCAATTAAACTTTGATGAATGAATGAAAATTATCTAGACAAATGAATAAGCCAAGGAAATGACACACACAGAGGTTCAGCAGCATGACATTAGAGAGAACAATTTCAACGGGGAGCGAAAGCCTTCTAACCTCACTCTTTGCAAATGCTTCTATCACAAATACTTAGTGTCATTTGTGACTGTGAATTCAGGAGTCTGTTTCCATTGTTAGATACTGTTTTCTTCATTTATATAACTGCCTTTGCGCCTAGCACTGTGCCTGACAGTTCACGTTCCCCAACTTCTGGCTGGTTGGGCAGCTACCAAGACTGCTGGCTGGATGGATACACCAAGATACTATTTCTGACTTGGCCCTTTTTGGAGCATTTTCCTGCAAATAGACTTATCTCAGAGGAAACCACAAGGTGATTTGGACAGGAGGAAGAAGTTATCAGACATGCAGTAGAACTGGGGCAAGTTCGGAGCTCTTGAACAGAGTACAACCAGGTACCATGTCCTGGAAGATAGTCCCATCTGTAACAGTCCCCTCACTAATCTGGACCTCCGTATATTTAAAACAAAACAAAATAAAATAAACATGATAACACAGAGATCGCGAAATAACAAGATGTGATTAGGAAAACACTTTGAAATGCTTGAATTGGAAGATGCTATGAGGATAAAATATGCTTATTCTATGAAAAGCCGAGAATCTAGAATGCCCTGGTTCACTAATTAAAGTCCTTTTCTATTTCCTCATTCCTTTCCTTTCTAACTTCGGGGTGACTGCTGGCAGGATCTGCCCTCCACTGCCAGCTTCTGCACAAAGTCAAGAAATCAACATTATAATCATGCACTGTTTCCACAGCAAGCACTCCTGCGGCTCTGAGCAAAATAGCACTTTCTAGATTCTGCCAGAGTGTGTGTGTGGCAAAGAAAGATTAATTAGCCACTTGCTAATTGACAGTATTTCCCTCTACATCTGCCTGGGCCTGATGTGAGTTTAAATGTCTCTATTTAAGTGTCTGAAGTTGATTGCACATGCGTAAAATTTAATGTCCCTTTTCAAACCTCAGAGATGCCTGAGACCTGGGTTCCCTCTCTCTAAGCAGTAGAGACCTCAGTGAAAGGCTTAGTGAGTATGGATTCCCCGGGGAGGAAACAGAAGGCAGTGGACTAAAGGTTGAGGTCTGGCAGAAGTGGAGCGGGGTGCACAGGAGAGCTGAGGTGGAGCTCTAGTTAGTTCTTCAGTAACCTGCCATGTGGCTGGAAAACTCCTCTGCCTCTGTGGATTTCTCTTCTTGCTCAGCTGTTACATTGGACCGGTGGTTTTCTAGCTGTGTTTCCCAGAGTCCCAGATCCAGAGTCTCCTCAGGGATCTTCTAGACTCTAGAGCAGGGCTGCTCAACAGAACTTTTGCTCAGCAGAGCTTCTGCAATGATGGAAATGTTCAACAGCCACACTGTCCACTAAGTAGCCATTGGTCACTTACGGCTATTGGGCCCTTGAAATGTGGCTAGTGTGACTGGGAAATTTTTTATCCCACATAGGGCTACTTACATTTAAATTAATTAAAGTTCAATACAATTTAAAACAGGAGTGGTTACCATATTGGACCGTGTCTCTCTGGAGGATCTGAGTTCCCGTCCTAGGGAACAGGGTCCGGGGCATTCCCAGCCCTGCTTCAAGCAGACACGTCTGCCTTTCTCTGCTTGCAATAATGTGCTCCCATGAGGGTTTCCCCTGAGCAAAGGTTCCACAGCTCAAGGACATTTGAAAACAGCTAGACTAAATCATCTCCAAGGTTTTTAAACTTTGAATGTTCTAGTCCCTCCGTCCTAACCTCCCTTTGCAGGCAGCAGGGACCAAACGCACGCTCCTGGGTGTAGAGAGCAAAGGACATCCTGCCTTACTGTCAAACCCCACTTCAGCTGGCACCGGGGTGATGCGAATGCAGCTGGTGTGACATCTGAACTGGAGAGCACGCTGGCTCCCGTGACAGGTGCTCGCAGCTGCTGCACCCGACTCACTCCCCAGGGGCTGCCTGTGGCTCTTTGTGGCTTCTATTCATCCTACACACATCCTTGGGGAGAAAAGGAACCAGAGGCCAGAAAAAGTCTGAATGAATTTTCTCAGCCTAAGTCTCTATTCCCACACAGCTGAGAAGGAGAAGCCAAGGATTTTCCGAGTAGAGATGCTCAAAGCTCTGCCAGCGCTACCCCCAGACTCCGGGAGGCTCCGGACCCACTTCCTCCACTGCCGCCTTTGGTGACCGCTGCTCTGGGAGGTGGGGCAGGGGTGGTGACGCAGTGAGTGCACCTTCTGGGGGAGTGTCGTCAACGCAGGGACCATGAGCTGCACATGGCGAGGTTTTAGGGGGACTCTGTCAAGGTGTGAGCCCTGAGATACAAGCCCAAGGAGGTCACCATTTATGAGATGGAAATCTCATCGGAGAAAACTATTTTGGTGAAATGATCAAGAAGTAAGGTTGAGAGCATTTCACATCTCAGGACCACCTATAAAACCTATAGACTGCACAATGTAAAGCTTATCTTGTAGAAGGTGCCAATACCACCGTTTGTGAGAGGAGGGAGGGAAGGATCACAGAGTTCCTAGAGGGCCGTGCAGGTGAGGAGAGGTAGGGAAGGAACAGGTAACCCCTCAGAGAGGCGAGAGCTCACACAGCTCCTTCACTCTCACTTCCCCACACGCCCTTCCAAGCTCCCCTCACCCCCCCAGAAAGGTGAGTAACCGCCAGTAACCTTCCAGAAAGCCTCTGTGAAAGGAAATGGCTGTGACTTTTTGTCTTTCTCAACCACACGAAAACAAACAGCGGGGCCTGTTGACGTTTAAGTCAATATTTTAACCAAAGAATACGACAGAGGGAACCATATTATTGTATATATTTTCCCAACCTCTCATTCTCACTTGAGCCGAAACTGTTGACTGGAGTTTCGTCTCTCGCCATGTGTTTGGGTGAGGACTTTGGGAAAACACAGTGTGGCATTGCAGGAGGGCTTGTCACAGTCTCGTTTGCTGTAGTTGCTCTTGGCCTTACCACATTTCTGGTTGTCTCTTCTTACAGATCTAACATGTTAAATCGCTTTCACCTAACAAACTAATTAATGAGATACCAATCTTAAGACACTCGATCACAATCGTGAGCACGTACACTTCCTTCTCTCTTGCTCTCCGAGGGCCCCTCATCCAACGTAGCCACCTGCATCTCTGTTCCACACACAGCAAATGTTCGCCCTTCTCATCTCCCGTGTTCCACTGACATGAATAGTATTTGCAACCAGTTAAGCAGAAAGAGAAGGTCTGAGACCTGGCAGTGACCCTGTGGTTTGGTTTGAAAGACCATCCACAGTCTGGCCAACGTGCTTTCCACCTCTTTACCCATCCACCAGCCACAGAGGACTGCAGTGAGTTCCCTCAGCATTTTCCTGCAGAAACAAAAGTTGGCCAGATGGGCCCTCTCAGTCACCAACACCAGGCCCTGTCCCTGCAGAGACCTCTATCCAGACTCTCCCCCAAGAGCTTTTTCCCTCTGTCAAGTACCGTTCCCCTCCCTAATTCTCAGGGCAGGTTGCTGATGTTCCACTTGTTCAGGGCGTGTCTCCACTGAACTTGAGTCTCTAGAGTAACAACATTTCTTCATTCCATTAACCAGTTACTTCCAGAAAACTGCAGCACCTGCAGTGATGTTATTTCTAAAGAAACCCTAAAGAAGAAGCAGAATTAATAATGCGACTATTCCCACCCACCTCTTCAGCCTGCGAGTACCTTGAGCTTTGTTGACCACACCATCTTCAATGCTTGGCATGGGCTCTGGTTCATGGGGAATGAATAAATGAATGAATGAGTGCTCGAGGCTGGGCACAGCTGGAAAGTAAGGCAATATTTTCAAATTAGAAGTTGAAAACATAATTGGCATAGCTTCTTTTTTCCCTTAGTTTTAGGTTTTTGCCTACATCATATTCAAGAATTTCTTCTTGGAATGGCTTCTCAAGTACAATGAAATAGGCATACTTTGTCTCTGGTGCCCTGTCCTTGCACTCAGCAGCTCCACACATGTTCTTACAGGACTGGGAAATGCTGTTGTCTGTCTGCACGTGTGGGACAGGAACGACTGTGTTGTGAACCGGGTCTCTCCACAGTGAGAACTCACTCCGGCCCCTGTGCTCAGTAGCTGTGCTGGCAGCTTTGGGGATTGTTCCTGCTGGTGGTGCAGTATGAGGGCTGGTTTCTGATGGCAGTGTGCAAGGTTAGGCTGTTGATTTCCATCAGTTAATAGCTCTGCTGCCCCGTAGAAGCTGAACCCCAGCATGTCCACCTTGGCTGCGATTGAAATCTCACGTGCCAAGGCAAGGGCAGTGTCCATCTTGTTTCCAAGTTCATTATTCCTAAACGTAGGACAATTGCCCAGTCTTCCAAGAAATGATTCTAGTCTGATTACAAGTCAAAATCTCTACCAGGGCTTTCAAACATCTTGAGATAATAATTACGTGTCAAGTTTGGGGCTACCCTCTAAAGACTTTTCTTTCTTATATGAATATCTCTTTATTGTGGGCTGGAGCCATAATAAATTTATCATGTGGAGCTGGGTCACAACTAAGTAAAAGCAATTTAAGACCAAAGCGTCCACATGGCTCATTGCCTTCCCCTGTGCCATAGACTGCTGATTTAATAAATCTAACTCACAGGGTAGGATTTATTTCTGAGAAAAGACTATGGCATGCCCCCCTGCCCCATCAGATTGGGGACACCTCTTTATGTCCCCTTCTCACTGGGGCACTCTTACTCTACTAACTATACAAATAAACTCCTCAGAATCATTTCCCATGATTGATTGAAAACAAAAAAATTGGAAACTACTGAGATTTTAAAATGGAAAAAAAGAAATCTCAGGTTAGAAAAATGGAAAATTTTTTTTTTTTTACCATTCCATAGAATTACTTAGATTCTCACAGGACTCAACAGAGGATTGTGCTTGATACCTGCCTTCAGTCACATGAAATTCATGTTCCCAACTGTTCACAAGGAAGTGATTAATGATGAACCAGAAAGTCACCACTCAAGAAGCCTGTTCTTTATGACTTTGGCCTACTTTTCTAAAAATGGACTCAGAGGAGTGAGTCTCATCTAAAATGCCTGGAAGAGAAAGTACCTTCCCTGATTATTATAACCCAAAGGACCTGGGAGAGGGAGATTTCATGAGCAGAGGTTGAGGTAGAAGGTTGGGTTGAATAAGAAGAAAAAGTAGTCCAATAGTGGAATGTCCAATTAAAAACACAAAACAAAACCCAACAGCATTTGTAGGGAGAACCAGTTAGAAAGACACTGTGATGGTGTACGGGTAATGGTGTAAATACAGCTGAATAACCTCCTCGCTACGAGTCTGTGAGATGCAATTAGGATAGAGGCTCACAACTGAGTGAGCAAAAGAGCTGTAGTAACTTGTAATTAAGGAAAAGCAAGCTGCTCGGGAGGCGGCACTGGGCTATGGTTTGTTATTTTAACACTCACCACCACATAGCATATGCTTTTCTGCTTTGCAGAATGCCATCCCGTTGACAAGATGTATATAGTTTGTTTTCAAAGTGGTCTGTGCTCACTTTTTCCATGGAAGCAGTACTTCCTTTTATGATTATTTAGCTGTTGGGACATGTGCAAGTGTAAACAAAATTGCCACAACATTTCTAAAGGCACGGCTGACTCACCGGGCACCCTCTTGCTGCGGGATGTTTCCCGAACCACCCTTCCCATATAGGTTGCTCCCTCGATGACCTCCTGCCCCTTCGTCCCCCAACTCCATGCCACGGTGTGGGCGTAAGCAACTACAAAACATGTCTGATGCAGACCTACTGTTTTTTAGTCCAACTTTGGCCCCATGTAGGGAAGAGCGGAGATGGCAGCCATTGCTCTCCTGCTGCACAAGGACAACTGGGGAGACAGGAGGGACTCAACGTGGAACCCCCCAATTAGCACAGAGCATAATACAGTACAGACTCGAATGTAGCAGCCAGAGGAACTATAGCAATTCAGAGGATGAGGGGGTCATTAAGAATGAAAATGACCAAGAAACCCTTCCTGGAGGTAGCACAGCACAGGATCAGTGTGCAGCTTCTGGAGTTGGCCAGCGACACTGAGTGAGCCATTCAATGTCGCTAAGCTTTGATGCTCTTACCTATTTTTTAAAAAAAATAGGAAATATGATAATCACCCCACCATGTCGTAAGCATGAAACGAAATAACTTATGTAATATGCTCAGCACAGTGTTTGGCACATAGTAATTACTCAATAAGTCAGACAATTATTCATATGAAACTTTGGCAGGACCTAGAAATTTAAGTTAGATTAGGCTAGATAGATGGTGAAAAGAATCATATCCCAAGACAAAGGAATAAAAGTACAGTACACAGTTCTCGCACATACATATGTTCATTCTTACGTGTGTATCTCAAGAAATACCTTTTTAATGGCCAAATGATTGGAGGCAGCAAGAAGAAGCCCATGTTCCTGCAATACTGAGGGATCACTGAGTTAACCTGTGACAAAGACTGATGAGTAAGGCTGAGGGTAGGAGGTGTTGGAGAAGAAGTAAATTAATAAAACACTTTCACTATATTACCCTACCCTGTGCTCACCCTAAATCACCACAATAACCCACAAAATTGTTATAAAAGGGGAAAAACTCAGGTTGTTCTCCCTATTCATGTCACCCTAAAGATAATTTGGCTTCTTGATCCTAAAATACCCAGTGTGACAAAACCAGGAGCATAACCAGGAGCATAACCAGGAGAATCGGGCATAGACAGATGTGTTTTGTTTCTGAGGAAACATCTCAGGGTTTCCTGAGAAAGCTGACTGGTCCTGTTAAATCATTTCTTCATTCATTCTTTGAATAAGTAGTTTACCGATGATCTACTATCTACCAAATGTGTGCTAGAAATACAATGGTGAGTAAGAAAACTCTGATCTCCTCCCTGATGTATTTTAGAGTCTGATTGGCTACAGACATAAATGATTATGCAAATATAAATGTATAAATTGTGAAACAGACCATGAAGACCATGAAATTATATGGAGAGTTAAGAACATGATCCCATCAGGGGCGTGAGGAAGGACATCTGTGAGAGAGGGACTTGTGGGTAGAACTGAAGGATTTGGGGCATTCAGGGGCGATGGGGCAAGGGGTCCAGACTGAGGAAACGCAAGCGCAGAGGCCCTGAGGCAGAAGGGGGCGGGTGGTCTGAGAAACTGAAAGATGCCATGGCCGGGGTGGTAGGAGCCCGGGGAACAAGGGCGCAAGATGAAGCTGAAGCTGTGCACCCTAAGGGCCCTAAGGGCCATGTTAGGGATTTGGGACTTTTATAAAAGCAGTGGGAAGCTATTGAAGTATTTTAAGGTCTCCCGGACTCATGGGGAGAATGAATTGAAGAGAAACAAGGTGGTAAATGTGGAGACCAAACGTTTCAAGAGTCTTGGAGAGCGATAATGGTAGCTGGAAAGAGAGTGATGGTGTGGAGTTGATGAGAGTGAACAGACTTGAGAAACAGGATTTGAAATCACAGAGACATGGGAATAGATTGGCTATTTGGAGTGAACGAGAAGGTGTCAGGACAGAAAACTGTGACGAGCAGGTTCAATGATGTGAGAGGTTAGACTGTCAGGGGAAACCTTGGGAAATAGGGGACCCAAGATTTTTCCTGGGGGGCAGCAGAGAAAAGCAAAGGAGAGGGAATCTGGCATCTAGAAGGAATCTATTGGCGTCCTCTGCCAAGAGGTGGGTGGTTAGGAAGTGCTGGAGTGCCCTGGGAGCCGGAGAACGAGTCTGGCGGTGAGACTATCAGGGCCTGCTGGCCAGTGGGAGCAGAGAGAACTGTCTTGGAAGTCCTGAGAAGCTGTGGAGTACCCAGCAGAGCAGCCCCTGGGGAGTCTGGAAGTTGACCACTAGGAGTGTTCAGTGCGCACAACACATGGCAGAGAAAGGTCCCAGGGTTTTGGTTCTCAGAGAAGATGAGGCACAGACCTTTTTCCACTAGGAAGAAGGTGACTTTGGTTCTTCAAGAGGGGGTGAGCCACCAAAAGCCCCTTGACCCCTGCTAACAATTATAGATAGATAGATATAGATATAGATATTAAAAAATGCAGTTGTACTTGCAAGCTTCCTAAGGCACTGAGGTGGAGACACTTGCAAGTGGGTGAAAATTTCTCTTGGTCACAAAGAGCCCCTTCAGGAAAAGACCACAGTTTCTGCACCTTTGCATCCACAGTGGTGAGCATGACTGAGTGAGTAAACGCAGTCCTGATTCAAGGTTGGAGTAACAAGTGCCCTGCCAAAGACCTTAGGCAAGAAATCAATCAATAGATGGATTTGGCAAAATTGAAAATACTTTTCATTGCTGTTTGTGTGTGGGCGTGTGTGTGTGACACTCTAGAAGTCTTGTCAAATAGGGTCACTAAGACTAACTTCAGCCCTGTTTCCATATCATGCTCACTCATTGTCCTCTGATGTGGAATAAAGCCATGAAGAAGTGCCAAGGACTAACTCCCAGGGTTTTAACCCTCCCTGATTGACAGAGGTAGGTTCGCCCTTCCTCACGGTCAGCGACCAAGGAACTGCATCATCAAGCTGATGGCAGTCTGGCCCTGCTGCACCGTCCCCCCATGACTGTGACAGTGGGGGGCAGAGCGCCCCAGATGCAAGGGCTGCTGGAACTCATCTCCCAGCACACGGGGAGCAGAGCCATGTTTGGGGGTGTCTGAAGGTGTGTGGCAAACCAGCCTGTGAACAAGCGACTTATTTCCCTTGTCTCTCCTCCAACTTAAACTTCCTTTCCAAGCATTGAATTTTGGCTGCTCCAAATTCCCAGACAATCCAATGTAAAATGCTGCCTGCAATTATGATCCCCGGTCTCTGGAGGGGCAGTTTGTGTACTTAAGAAGTGTCATTCTTCCCAGCCCTGTCTCTTCTCATCAGCTGCATATTTCATAACTCTGCCACCCTTCATTCCAGGTATTTTTGTTCACTCATTAGTCTTCTTTTTCCTTGGTCAGCGTGACCCACATAAGTAAACATTTATTAAAAATCTACATGATCAGAAATGCAAATTAAAACAACACCGAATTTTTTTCTTTTTTGCCAATCAAGTTGGCATTTTTTAAAAAATGTTAACACTTCATGTTGTCAAGTTTCTAAGAAGACAAGTACTGTCTTATACTTCTGGCAAGAATATAGATAGTTCAACCTTTCTGGAAGGTGATTGACCAATTTTATCCTGTGTCTTGCAAATACACTTATTGTTTGACTCGGCAGTTACACACTGAGAGTCTATCCTAAGTCTCTCAATTTAATACTCATAATAATTTCATGTAGTAGTTATTGCTATTATTATTATCATATTCATTTCCCAATGAGAAAACTGAAACTCAGAAAGGGTGAGTCACTTATTCAAGGTTACGCAGTAAACATGTGGCCAGAAAGGGACCCAAATGCAGATCTCAAATAATACCAAATCTCAAATGATGCCAAAGGCTGTGTCCTTATACTTATTGTAAGAATTTTCATCAAAGCTTTACTTATTGAATAGGGAAAAATTGAAAACAACCTGAATATTCAATAATAGGGAGATGATTTTAAAAATTATATTGTAACATACAGATGTAAATACAAAAGGAATATATATGTAACAAAACGTGTATATTCTTAAAAGCGGCATTGGAGAGGAATATTTAATTATGTAGAAATATGTTTGTATTAGGCAATGAAGTGAAAATGAGGTCATACAATAGAATGCACAATTAATCTCAACTTTATAAAAGTTGTGTATGTATGCATAGAAAAAGATCAGAAGAACATACATGAAAATCATAATAGTGCTAATCTCTTACTGCTGGAATTATGAGAATCTCTATTGTCTTCATCCTCATCTACATGTTCTATATTTTCTAAAATGTGTATGTATTTTTTAAGTAAGACAAATTATCACTAGAAAAGATCTAAAAGTCTATGCACGCCCTGCCCATTAGCCTGGAAGGACTGTAGATCTATAGACCAAATAACAGCCTCCATTTATTAAGCATCTGCTACTTGCCTCGCCAGCAGGCTTTTAGGGGATAATTCATGTACTTACCATCAACCCTTTTAAGCCTACGTTGCAAATAAGAAAGCTGAGGTTCTGAGATGTTATATAACTTGTCAAAGGTGGCTCAGAGGTGACTCCAGCCCCATCATCTGATTCCAGAGCCCACGGTGTAGTGGTTGAGAGCAAAGGCTCTAGAGCTAGTGGGCTTGGGTTCAGGTTCTGGCTGAGCCACCTGCTAGCTGTGTAAAGAGTTATTTCCTCTTGGTACTTCAATTGCCTCTTATGTAAATTTGTATAGTAATGGTGCCTACCATTTAATAATGAGGATTAAATGAGTTAATTATGTAAGGTGCTTAGAAGAGCATGTGGCACGTAGTACCCGAAGGGCTAGTGTCAGTTAAAGGGCACTACTATTATAGTTGGTGCAGGGAGGTGGTGTGGAGTGGTTGAAAGAACAAGGAGCCAAGTGCATTTGGAACTGTATTTGGTGTTGGCCCCGTAACTGGGTGACTGTGAGCAAGTTACCAGAACTCTCTGCGCCTCTATCTCATTATCTTTCATGTCAAGTTCACGGTAATTGCTAATTGCTAATGACGGCAATTGTCCTAATCATTCTACCAGCCCTTCCCTATTCTTCTCACGCCCAGTGAGATGTAGTTGCTGTTCAGGAAGCCACCCCTTTGTTCAGGTTGAGCTGTACCCCTGGACCCCACTGAAGGGCCATTGCTGAGATTCAGATGAGGAAACTTAAATATATTAATAGTTATGAATGTACCATATTCTTGATCTTTTTCGGGAGAGAGATCTGCTCTGATTCTGAAGCAGAAAAAGAAATTTGCTAATTTAACACCTTTCTCTTTTACTTATGTAAAAACAACAACAACAACAAAACCTTCAGCTTTGCCAGAAATGAGAAGGCCCAAAATTTTTTGCTTCTTTTAATAGTACCAAAAAAAAAAAAAAATACATCTGCTTGACATTTACCTCTAGA
The DNA here is from genome assembly GCA_028533085.1 of Varecia variegata. Lineage (NCBI taxonomy): Eukaryota > Metazoa > Chordata > Mammalia > Primates > Lemuridae > Varecia > Varecia variegata. Next base: position 21,372,019 of record CM052445.1, on the reverse strand, counting down.
GCCTGGGAACGCTGCAATTCCCAGAGCAGCAGCAGAGACAGAAGAAGTAGTTTAACGGCTGCAAAGATTCGTGACAGTGTCCAGCATGGGAAAATAACACCAGCCACCATTAAGGTGTCTGTGTGTTCCCCGGGGAGAAGAGAAGGGAAGAGAGAGAAACGATGTCAGCATCTTAGAGTAGCACGACTCATGTAGTATTTTTTCTTTTAAAATTAGAAGACTAATCCTTGCTACTTTCCCACCCACTGTTCCTTGTACTCTCTCCCAACTGTGCCAAGACACATATTTCTTATCCTTGGACCACCCAGAAGGTGTGATTTGGGATGGCACTAAACAAATGGCACCTCACCCAGCCTCCAGGGAGCCCCAGCCCTGGGAGAGTGACTCCAGATGGTAGTGGCTAAAGGGATGTGATCTGGTCCAAGATCATCCCTGCCTGGGATGACTTTGGGGGGGTCACTTCAACTTCACACTTTTGGTTTATTTTGGGCCAGTACCAGGGGTCCAACTCAGCATGGACTAGACCACCAGTCTTGGGAAGGGATTGGTTTGAATCTACTCCCACTGAGGTTGACCTGAGGCTGAGTCAGTTCTCCTACTGGGGAAGGTAGGGCCTGGCTGAGGGGCCACATACAGACCTCCCTTGGTCAGACCCCACATCCCAGTTGAGCCATTTCCTCAGGACAGGGCTTCAAGGAAGATCAATGGCCTGAAGGGTGTAGATCATCTGGGGACAAAGATTGCTGAATTTAAGATGGATTCTTCAGCAAAATGTGCCCTTAATAAGAGCAAACCAGAGCTGTTCCAGGGCAGGGGTCTGCAAACTAAGGCCTGTGGTCCACACTCTGCCCACTACCTCCTTTTATGTGTAGCCTGCAAGCTAAGATTAGTTTTCACATTTGCAAATGGTTGGGAAAAAATCAAAAGAATGAGAACATTTTGTAACCCAAGAAAATTATAATGAAATTCAAATATTAATGCTCATGAGTAATATTTTTGTTAGAACACAGCTATGCACATTCAGTTATATATTGTCTGTGGCTGCTTTTATGTAGTAGAGTTGAAGAGTTGCCACAGAGAGCACATGGTTTGCAAAGCCCAAAATATTTACTATCTGGCTCTTTACAGAAAAAGTTAGCTGACCCCTGTTCTACCACAGTGTTTCAAACTTTCGTGTGCATTAGTGTTCAGAGAACCAGGAACTGGGATGGCCCACAGGACAGAGAAGGGCAAAGGAAAATGAGAGGAGACATTGAGGGAATAGATTCCAGGGGAATATTAAAGCTGGAAAGGTGGTAAAGACATTTCTAAGGAAATGAACGTGCATTTGAGTATACTTCTCAGCAAGCACACATGAGAAAACAGCAGATGGAGAAAAAAATTAAATATCTGGAGCTTTAATGGAAAGGGAACACTTCTTTAATTAAAATGTGTGGGCTGAAAAAACAAATTCCCTTTAGAAGTTAGTTCTTAACCCTTTCAGGTGAGGTTATATGAATTCATTCAAAATTTCTTACATCTCTCTCTCAGGCAAAGGAACTAGTTATTTATTTGGGTTGCCTCTTGCTACATAGTAAACCATTTCAAACTTTGTGGCTTAAGACATAATAATTGGATCAAATGGTAGTTCTGCTTTTAGTTCTTTGAGGTATCTCCATATTACTTTCCATAGAGGTTGTACTAGTTTGCAGTCCCACCAGCAGTGTATGAGTGTTCCTATCTCTCTGTATCCACACCAACATTTGTTGTTTTGGGACTTTTTGATAAAAGATATTCTCGCTGGAGTTAAGTAATAACTCATGGTGGTTTTGATTTGCATTTCACTGGTGATTAGAGACGTTGAGCATTTTTTCCTGTTTATTTGATCCAGCAATCCCACTACTGAATATTTACCCAAAGGAAAAAAAGACTTTCTATAAAAAAGACACCTGAACTTGAATGTTTATAGCAGCACAATGCATAATTGCAAAGATGTGGAAACAACCCAAGTGCCCATCAATACATGAGTGGATTAGTAAAATATGGTATATGTATACCATGGAGTACTACTCAAGCAGAAAAAAAAAATGGTGAACTAATAACCCTTGAATTAACCTGGATGGAACTGGAGACCATTCTTCTGAGTGAAGTATCACAAGAATGGAAAAACAAACACCACACGTACTCATCATTAAATTGGAACTAGTCAATCAACACTTATGTGCACATATGGAAATAAAACTCATCGGGAATCAAGCTGTTGGGAGAGGGGAGGAGGGGATGAGTAAATTCACACCTAATGGGTACAATGCACACTATCTAGGGGATGGGAACACTTATAACTTTGACTCAAACTACATAAAAGCAGTTTATGTAACCAAAACTTTTGTACCCATGTAATATTCTGAAATAAAATATATATACATATATATTTTATATATATATAATATATATATATTAAATGTTCTCAATGCCAAAAAAAAAGACAAAATAACTGATTTTTTGTTTAGGATTCAGTAGATGGGCTGGGTCCAGCTGGGTAACTCCCCTGCTGTTCTTGCCAGTGGTCACTTGTGTGGCTACAGTTGGCCACTGGTTCAGGAGGGCCGCTGGGATAGCTGTGCTCTCAGGGCCTCCACCTCCTCATGGGACCTCTCTCTGTGGCCTCTCCACGTGTCTTTCCAATGACAGCCAGGCTTTTTACATGGTGGTTTAGTGCTCCCAGGAGCACAAAAGCAGAAGCTGCCGGGCCTTTTTAAGGTTTAGGCACAGAACTGGCAGAACAGCTCAGGGGCATGGGAGAGCAGCATTTGTCTGGGAAAGACTTCTACAAAACATAAAGGAAGACAGGAAAAGGAGAGCTTCCTTCTTCCCCAGGGAATAGATGGCTGTCTAGGACAACACTAAGATTTATGGCAATGTTTTGGGTGTTACCCTGGGACTGAAAGCCCTGGAAGCTTTTCAAGAATATTAACAGATTTTTCCTTTTTTATTTTTTAATTTTGCCCACATAAGTTCTAGAACAGCAAATGCTTCCTAATTTGACTAAACCCATGTAGCTACTGGCAATTAACTTAATTGTACATTCATGAAAAACTCACCAAAGAGGTGAAATAAGATTACCTTTAAGTGATATAATAGGGCTTTTTTGCTGTTGTTGCTGTTATTTTCTTTTCATTTTAACACAAGTGCACTAGTAGGTCCCCTTTTAAATGTTCTGTAAGTATCTGCATTTTGGAGATTGCATTTGGGGAGAAAAGAAGAAATGAAACAATAGTTATCCTCCTAGTCATTCCTTCATTCTTTTTTTAAATCTCTATCCATTTATTTGTTTTTAATTACAAAAAGTTTTTTCAATACACATTGTAATGTACCTTGTATTTTCATTTAATACCCTGACCATATGAGCATATACAACTCTACATTATTCTTTTTGATGGTTCCATAGTATTTTATTACATTATTTAGCTAATCTCCAATTGTAAGAGAATTAAAAACATATGTTCACAAAAACACTTGTACATGAATATTCATGGCAACGTTATTCATAATAGCCCAAAAGTGGAAACAACACTAATGACCATCAACTGATGAATGGATAAACAATATGCGGCATATCCATACAATGCAATATTATTTGCCAATAAAAAGAAATGAGGTACAGACGGTCCCCAACTAACAATGGTTCAACTTAACAATTTTTTACTTTACGATGGTGTGCAAGCGATAGACATTCAGTAGGAATTGGGCTTCAAGTATGCGTACAATCATTCTGTTTTTCCCTTTTAGCATAGTATTCAATAAATTACATGAGTTATTCAACACTTTATTATAAAATAAGTTTTTGCAACAATATGAATGGAACTGGAGACCGTTAGCCTAAGTGAAGTATCAAAAGAATGGAAAAACAAACACCACATGTACTCACTATTAAATTGGAACTAATCGATCAACACTCAGGTGCACATATGGAAATAAAACTCAATGGAGAGCAAGCAGGTGGGAGGGGTAGGCGAGGATGGGTAAAATCACACCTAACAGGTACAGTGCACACTATCTGGGTGCTGGGCACACTTTGATTCAAACTGTACAAAAGCAATTCATATAGCCAAAACTTTTGTACCCCATAATATTCTGAAATTAAAAAAAAAATAAGTATTGTGTTAGATGGTTTTGCCCAACTGAAGACTAATGTAACTGTTCTAAGCACATTGGATAAGCTATGAGGTCAGTAGTTCAGGTGCATTAAATGCATTTTCAACTTACAGTGGATGTTTTGGGACACGACCCCATCGTGAGTCGAGAAGTATCTGCACTGATACGTGCCACAACATGAATGAACCTTGAAAACATTATGCTAAGGAAAAGAAGCCAGATACAGAAGGCTACATATTTTATGATCCATTTATATGAAATGCAAATCCATAGAGAGAGAAAGTAGATTCGCATCCCTTTGTTCTTGAAATGCTGTCCTTGCTGGGCTTCGGCACTGCCAGTCTCTTCCAGGTCTCCTCACTACCTTTCTGACTAATTCTGCCTCAGGTGTGCCACCCTCCACCTGATCTATAAGCACTGCCATCCTCGGTGGCCCTTATTTTCTCTCATGCCACATGCTCGTTCAGGCAGAGCTCACTTCCTGGACAAATTCACTGACACCATGACTTTCCAATTTATTCCTCTAGCCTTCCTTTCTTCTCCTGCTCTAGACCCTCTTGTCATTTACCTTTGGAGCCTTTCTTCTTAGACATACCACAGGCTCAAAATAGAATTCGTCATTTCCTAGAGCATCCTGTATTTACATGCTGTTTTGTACACTGCCCCTCCCCCAGAAATGTACTTCCTTCTTCTCTGTCTTGTGAACTCTTATTCGTTCATCAAGTTTTGGCTTAAATTTTACCTCCTTTCTAAAGTCCTAATGGACCACTTGGTTTAGATAATTAGCTGCCTTCTGTGTTCCCAAGCATTTTACATATAACTTTTTGCACATGCATCACATTGTATTTAATTATTTTGTCTGAAGGCTGCCATCTTGTCTTGAGTTTTAAAATATCCAATGCTGGGTGCAATTGCAGACAAGGAGTATGCATTACTGAATGGGAGAAGATAATACTAGTAACAGCTAACACTTTATTGTGCTTACTGAATACCAAGCACTTTTTTGAGTGTTTTATTTGTATTAACTCACTTAATTACCACATAAACTCTTTGAGGCAGGCACGTTACTATGCCAATTTTTAAAATGGGTAGACTGAGATAAAAAGAATTTAAGTAATTAAATAAGCATTTAATAAGCATTACTGTGGATTCATTCACAAACATTCACTGAGCACCTCATATGTGCCAGGCA
>CM052445.1:21347558-21366193 GCA_028533085.1 Varecia variegata | reverse complement strand
AAGCACTTTTTTGAGTGTTTTATTTGTATTAACTCACTTAATTACCACATAAACTCTTTGAGGCAGGCACGTTACTATGCCAATTTTTAAAATGGGTAGACTGAGATAAAAAGAATTTAAGTAATTAAATAAGCATTTAATAAGCATTACTGTGGATTCATTCACAAACATTCACTGAGCACCTCATATGTGCCAGGCACGGTCTTAGGCATTAAGGATTGATTGGTGAGCCAGAGATTAGCTTGCTTTCTTGAGGCAGAACCTGGAAAGAAAGACATTTTCTACTTTCCACACACACTTATCAATAGACCACCCAAAGTTTACCCACCAATTAACTTCTGGTTAAATAACAGTTGAGATAAATCTGTGATGCTGCCTGTGTTATTCAGGATTCTCCAGAGAAACAGAACCAGTAGGAATATATAAACATATGGCGGAGGGGGAGAGAGAGAGATAGGGAGAGATTTTATGGAATTGGCCCACACAATTGCAGAAAAGAAAAGTTGGGAAGAAAAGTTTCAGAAGCCATGAAGATATGTTACTTCCAACTGAGGAAAAATGTCATTGACCTACAGGCTATTTTGTACGCCATGTCTAAATTACTAAGAAAGTGCTCAAAGTTGCCTTATCTTATTTCATTATCAAATTTGCAAACAACCCATACCACCTCTCTCTATTGTCCCCAAATACTTCCTCCTCCAATCAAACAATGGCTTCTGCCATTCTGCCTCCTGGAATTCCTTTCTCTTCCTCAGGAAAGGCATTAGTCAAGATACTTCCCCTAGGCTGTGTTTTTCATGACTCTTCTCATTTTGCTTCAGGCTCCCCAGATGCTATACAACTCACAAAATTATGAAACTTTAGAACTTGAAGGGACGCTTAGTAGCCAATATAGTGAAATTTCCTCATTGTACGCATGAGTCACCGGATGCAGTGACTCCTCTGAATTGGTGGTGAAATCAGGCCTAAAATTCAGGTCTATCCTCTGCGAGCCTCAGGCTTTTTTAGATATAGTAGACAGGAGAGAACCACTGCATACTGGAAATACAACTAGCATGGTAGGAGATAAGAGATATTGCCCTGGATATAAATAGTGGACCTCGATCAAGATTTTTAAACTCCCAGAGCCTCAGTATCTTAAATTGTTAAATTTAGAAAGCTTAAATCAGTGCTTCTCAGACTTTGATATGATTATGAATCACCAGGGATCTTGTTAAAGCAGATTCAGTAGGTCTGGGCTGGGATCTGAGAGTTTGCATTTCTTACCAGCTTCTAGGTGATTGCAATGCTACCGGTTCAAAGGCCATCTTTTGAGTAGATGGGCATAGATCATCGCTAAGCCCAATTTGAGCTTTACAAGTCTATGATGTGATGAGTCTACGATTAGGGGTAACAGTATCAAAGGTGCATAAAATCAGTAAAAAGAGAAAAAATATCACCTATACTTCTCTGCACAGTTTTGTTCATAGTATTGTCTTCTATGTAGGGTCACCATACATTCTGGTTTGCCAGAGAAAGTCTTGGTTTATGCCTGTTTCCCATTGTGATGAATAGAGACTCATTCTTAAAAGTGCCCCAGTTTAGACAATAAATTATATTCACCCATCCTCTTAAGTTTCTTTTGCTTATCATCTGTGTCCTCAGAATAAAGAATGCATTAGATTTCTACCATTTACATATTTCAAGCCAAGGAAAAAAGCATGTCCCAGATAGTTTTCCTACTATCAGAACCCCATGATTTGTGAATTTCTGTTTTCTTTCATTACAAACAGCACACTCAGTTCAGGAATTTTTTGGCAAGGGCCTTTTGTGTTCAGCCCGCCCAAGATGTGGGACCCTGGGAAAAACTGCTTGCTGTTTTTTTTTGTGGTGACCAGCAGCAAAGCTCACTCAGAAGATGAAAAGCTATATGGAAAATACCTCGTGGGTGACTTTCCCACTTCCTATTCTCACGGAATCATTGTCTAAGTGTACAGTTCTCAAGTTCAGGGGTAGCCTGAGGGAGTGAGCGTCTATGCCCACCTAACTCAAAACTTTCCTCAAAGCACATGGGGGTGGGAAGGTCTGGCCCCAAACTGTAAATCCCCCACCTGCTGTTCCCCTGTCTCATTTCCATCTCATGTCATGTTTCTTCAAAGGATCCCATTCAAGGGAGAATATTCCCAGAGGCCTCAAAATTACTTATTAGTTATCACCTTTGATTATTAGCTAGTGGCCTTTGTTCATTTAATAAATATTTGCTAAGTGCCTACCGTGTGCTGAGAAAAGATTATTTGACAGCTAAAATTAAGAACTGGACATAGGCCGGGCGCGGTGGCTCACGCCTGTAATCCTAGCACTTGGGAGGCCGAGGCGGGTGGATTGTTTGAGCTCAGGAGTTCGAGACCAGCCTGAGCAAGAGCGAGACCCCGTCTCTACTAAAAAAAAAAAATAGAAAGAAATGATCTGGCCAACTAAAAATATATATAGAAAAAATTAGCTGGGCATGGTGGCGAATGCCTGTAGTCCCAGCTACTCGGGAGGCTGAGGCAGTAGGATCGCTTAAGCCCAGGCGTTTGAGGTTGCTGTGAGCTAAGCTGACGCCACGGCACTCACTGTAGCCCGGGCAACAGAGCCAGACTCTGTCTCAAAAAAAAAAAAAAAAGAACTGGACATAGATTGAGTATGTAGATCTTAGTCTCTGACTAAAAGAAGTTGGGAGAGAGAGGGGTATTCATGGAAAATTGAAGGGATAATAAATGTGACATCCTCTTTTTTCCTACAATTGATTCAGAACATAAGAGCCTATGTGTAAAAAAGGAAGCAAGACATGTAATTAACATCAGTCACAGAAGATTGCTCACTGCTAATTCACAGTTCCTTCAAGTCTCTGCTCAATGGCTGAGGGTGCTGGGTCTCTGAGGCTACCTTTAAACAGGCTATCTGTTTAAAGCTGCAACTCACCCCTAACTCAGAACTCCAAACCTCTGTTCTCCTCTGTTTTTTCCACTATGCTTATTTTATAACATACGATGGCATTCACCTGATTATGGTATGGTCTTTTTTCCTCCATTATAATGTGTGCTTCATACATTGGTTGAATAAGCAGCCCAAACCTATAAAATGGTGTCATACTTGCAAAATTCCAGAAAGAGCTGAGACATGAAAATAATGTCAGAACAACAGAAAGGTATTTTAAAAACTCCGATAGGTAAGAAGAAGAAACAGATAAGCACACAGAGGGTTGGGGAATGTTGAATAGGATTTCACAGACCACAGAGAGCAGAATTATTCAACTCCTATTTTGCTTCTTTCTTCTCCAAGAGGAAAAAGCAAAATGGAAACTTGAAAGGGTCAGGCAGGGCCAATGATGTAAAGAAGTGATTGCAATTCAGAGCATGCACTTTGCATGTGTCCTCATCTCCAGCCCCAGCTGACTAGCATCCCAGGTAGTAAGGGCGCTTTTGATCAACAGCAGAACCTCTACAGGCACTCTCGAACAACAGCAAATGTGGGAGAGATTTTTTTAAGCATCCTAATTTTGTAAAGAGAATAAGAATGTACTACGTATCATTTATGTACTACACGTACTACATATCATTGCAATTTTTTGATACAAAAGTTGAACAAGATAAGGGGGCCAATACTGAGTTGTTATGTGCTCCTACAGAGACATCACCTACATTGACCTGAGGTCATTCATCAGTTATTTTTTTGGATACAGATGTTGAATAGGCTAAGAATTCCCCTAACATGTACCATCCTAAAGATTATAGTTCACATTCTTATTTACAGTAACATAATCAGAGATTTTGTCAAGTACAATCTGTGTGTCTGGCATTCCTGTAACTAACAACCCTACAGAAAAGTAACTGAGGTTAGCAAGGCATAACCTGGTCCTCATGAGCTCATGCTGCCTCTGAGTGAGCATGATCTTCTTTTCTAAATGCTCATAAATGATCCATTTGCCAAGAAAGTCTAGACTTTTTTCTAAAAATAAACATTACACACATAAGATTTTCAGATTATGCAAACATTAGAGAGCAACTAATATAAAAGATAACATAAATTTATTTTGACAAAGTTGAATGCAAGTGTAAAATCAATAAGATATTATAATATTTAGAAGGGTTAAAAGTAACAAAATATCTATTTTACCATTACAGGATGAGGGTGATCATCACTGGAAGATTCTCTTCTGGTGGTTTAGTTGATTGTAAATTTAATAAGATTCAACGAGACTTGTCCAGATGTGGATTATAAGAGAACCAACACGTTCTAAGGCAGTATAAAGAGGAACGTAATATCTAGATCAAAGGAAGCAAGTAGGCTCATAAGAGTCTGCTCTGGTCACTCACGTGGTGTGCAGCTCAGGATAAATTGTTTTCAAAAGCTGCTGGCAAACTAAGGCAGTCTCTAAGAGCACAATGAGACTTAAGAGTTTAGAAACCACATGGAGACTGGCTCTACTTAGCCTTAACCAAGACATGTGCTGGTTTATGCCTTGTCAGGTGCTAAAGCTATTATAAATTAGAGGCCTAGAGTGACATAGGAAGTTCCTAGAGAGGTGGGGATACAGAGGGGAGCGGGGCTTCAGTGGCCAGGCAGAGAGAAGAGGCTACAAATGCAATTTTCTGCTCAGGAAAGTTGAAAAGGGGGCATTAGTGGTAAAAGAAAGCAGGAACAATGATGTCAGACAGAAAAAGGAGCTTCAATCTTTTTCATGTTTTCTATCTACTGAGGTTATGTAGGTGTAGACAGTAACACCAAGAGTAAGAGCTGCCAACATAGAGGCAGCATAGCCTGATGGTCAGCAGGGCACACTCTGGAACTGGCCTCCTGAGGTTTAAATCCTGGGGCTACCACTTAACCGCCATGTGACTTGGAGTATGTCAGTAAACCTCTTTGTGCTTCAGATTTTTCATCTATCAAGAAGGACTAATAGTGCTTAGCTCATGGGGTTGATATGAGGATTAAAGCACATAATATATTTAAAGTTCTTAGACTTGTGCTTGACACATAAGTGCTATGCAAGTTTACCATGGATTAAGCACTTGCTGTATCCTTACGTTATCTCATTTAATGCTCAGAACAAACCTAGTATATATAGGAATTGTTGAAATAATCTTCATACAGATGAGGAAGCTAAAACCATTTGAGAGGTTGAGAAACCTGCTCAAAGTTGTTTAGGTAAAATAATGTAGACTCAGGCTTTTCTGATTCAAACATCTGGGATCTTAACCTATGAGCTTTACTGTCTTGAACTTGGTGTCAAAATAACCAGGGAGCCCAGCTCATAACTATGGACAAACTGCCAAATCAGAGGTAGTTTCATTGCCTGTGGGCTTTGGAAGGGCTGCAGATGAAGCCCACAAGGTCTCATTTCAAATATTAGGTGGAGTGGAAGGCTGGCGTTTTGACAATTGTTCCAATAGTTAAGAAGCAGAGTTCTGGGCAGAAGGTCAAGGGATAACTATAAGAGGCAACATCACAAAAGATTTGTGGGTCAGCTTCAGCAAGGTGAGCTATTTGTAACTGCATCACCAGATCCCAATGCAGTAACACAAGAAGGATAAACCAGGACGAAAAGCCATTTCTCATGATCTGTGAAAAAAATAAAGCTATGTCTCATTAAGCTACTCTTCTTGGGGTTTCCTGTTGCATATTAAATGATGGATCAACCAATGATTTAAGAACAAAACAAAGGTACAAAAGCAGAAGACCCAGCAAAAGTGGGAATGAAGGAAAATAAGCAACAAGCCTGATGAGGAATCCACCGCACAGAATGGATTTCAATCCACTGCATCTGTGATTTGGGCTGCAAGGGACTTTCCTTAGGTTGTTAATGGCGATTCCAGGAAACATATTTTAGCGGAAGTTCTCTGAACCAATGTTATCTTTGTGGAATCTCATGATAAATTAATGGTGGTCCCAGTTTATTGTATACTAACCAAGGTGGCAGTGTTCCCAAAACTGTTTATGTTATTGTGCTTGTTATTGTAAGTACGTGCTTTAATTAAATATTATCCTGATTACAAGAGCAGTTTCTATAAAAACTAAGTTGAATGTCTAGGAAGTATTAATAATAAGTGAGTCACTAAAAAATGTGCTGCCAGGTTAGATGTGGATAAGATAATTGTAAAAGAGGGAAAAAATAATTAAAAGCTAGGAGGATCCTGTATCCCATTTATTTCACAAATATCTTCCAAGGGCTTCCTCCATTTTAAAGAAACAAAGTGGAAATCAAAACTAATGCATTAAGGATGTGTTTCTTGTTAGTTAACATGAAATCCCATCACCTAAGTGATCCAAGTCTTCTCAATGACAGCCTGGTCGACATTGTGGGCAAGATGGTTCATTTAGCAGCACTGCCCAGCATTGAGGCATTTAGCCTCTCCAGTCTATACCCACTAAATACTATGGTGGCCCCAGTCATTGTGGCACTCAAAGAGCACCCCTGGCACAGTTCCAAATCCTCCTTGTAATAAACACAGTAGTTTTAGTGCATCCTACCAAACATTACTGCCTGTACTCAAAGAAATGACTTGGCCCTACCTCAAAAGATCAGAAAATGGATTTATATTTATATGTTTTTAATTAAAATAATATGTTAAGACATATAAGCATTATTTTTTTTTATGATTCTTGCTTCAATTGCCTTTCTGTGATTAACCAGCCAGCTACTAGTCCTGATAGTTTAGGTTAAGAGTTCTTTTGCTACTCTAACCACCCAGGAGCCTTCTTAAAAAATAGCAATGTCACAGGGGTTACACACATGATACAAGGAATTGTTGAAAGAACTGGCTGTTTCTCACTGGGAGAGGCAACATTTTAGATGGAGAGAGAGAGTTACTGATTTTATATATATATATATATATATATAAAGAACAATCCTGTTTGAGGGGAATTAAGTTTCTTCTGTGAGACTCTACATAGAATAATCTAGAAATAACTGTTAAATTGAATGAAATTTAATAAAGACAACATGGCATAATAGAAAAATAAAAGCTTTAGTGCCAGAAAAACCTGGACATAAATCCTGGCTCTCTGTCTTGTACGATATATATAAATTGTCCAGTTACTTCTCAAAGTCTCCATTTTCTCCCCATATAACTATAAAAATAATATTTATCTCACAGGGTGATAAAGAATAAATAAAATAGTCTATCTTCTGTTCTTAGCACAGTTTCTAGCATATACCAGACACATAATAAATGGTAGTTCCCTTCCTCATCTTCTTCCCTGTCCCTGGAGGTGCAAAGCAAAAAAAGACAATTATCTGCTTAAACACACTGCACCTTAGAGCTTTTATGCTTTAAGACGTGAATAGAACTATAAAAGCTCCTTCTGGATCAAATCCTCACCTTGTAGCAGACATTGTTGACACTGTTCCTTGCCTACCTAAAAGCCATTTACCTCCTTTTTCCTTGTTAGCAGCCCTCCATGTGTGCTTAAGGTTGGATAAATATCCTTTGGCTTTCTAGAAGGTCAACCCAGCAATGGTCGAGGTGTTGTCCTAAATCCAATCCTTTTGTGGCACATTAGATTACTCTTCAGCAAATATTCCACCCCCAACCCGTGATACCCATGAGAAGAGTATACTTTCCTGCCCCTTTGATTTTGAACTTGAAATATGGGCAAAAGTAAGAATGTGCCAATTCTAAGCCTAGGCTTTTGCCTCTGGGAGCGTCTAACCTCTGCCATGACAAGACATGCTTTGGGTTTCCCAGGTCACAAAAGAATGAGAGGCACATGGAGCAGCTTCCCTGGCTGCCCTGCCAAAACTTGCATCCTAAAGCAGAGCCATCCCAGCTGACCTGCAGATGCACAAGAAATAAACATGTATTGTTGCATGTCCCTGAGATGATTTTGTGCATGTTTGTTCAGCTGACTGGTACACCTGCCTATGAGATATTAGAAAAAATTGGCTGGAAAGCTTCTGGGAAATAGTTTTTCCTCTCTGTTCAGAGAAAGGAAACATGCATGAAGATAAACTCTCTGCTCAGTGCCACATCCTGACTTTGAATGAAGTAGCAGCTTTTGACCATGAGAAGGCCACCAGCCCCAAATGAATGACCCAATACCACCAGCCATCTTCCTTCATTTCTTACAAAGTGACAAGAATAAATTCTTATTTCTTTAAACCACAATTTGTTTTGCACCTGCAACTGAATATATTCTAACTAATACTTGTCAATATTGAAACCCAGAACTACTTTAAGAATTTTTAGTTTTTATGACACAAGCTAACATATTTGACAATTCCCAGAATTATTTCTGATTTGTGATCAGATGTTGTGTATTAAGTTTTTACTCGTGATTTCACTGGCTCACTCAGTGAGCATTGCTTGCTCATTCAGCTGCTACCCAAGCATTTAGGATGTCCCTCCAGGGAGCCATATTCCCTACAGCTTCATTTCTTTCAGAGAATCTCCCTTCACTTTCTGGTGCACCTTCTCCCCACACTGCAATATTCCATGTGTAGTGAAGGTTATTTCTTGAATCTTTTTGATGTGGCCGCCTTCCAAGGATTTTCATGGTCTTTCCTGCCTCTTTATCACAGCTGGGCCAGAGAAATATAAAAGTGAGATTCTGTGTATATTATAAGAGGATCAGAAACTAACACCTTTCCATTAACTTTTCATTTCAGAACTAAGCTCATGCCACCAAGAAAGAGGGCAGATGCCAAACACAAACACGTCTGCCAGCTGATCCTATGACACAGCACCTCTACTTTGCCCACACAGCCCAGTTTGCCCAGGTCCCTTGTGTGGATGCAACACTGCAGCTCAGAGCACACCAGGGAAGTCTCAGCCTCTCCCTTGTTGTAGAAACGATACTTCTGTTGATGCAGCCTATACATTTATGAATCCATCTGGCAGCCTCATTAACTCATTCTGCATTTATTTCCCTGTGCCTGAACTGCTCCTAAACCCCAAATTCCTTTCTGTATTCATCCAACTGGCAATGAAACTCTGATGCAGACTCTTGTTTTTATTGTTATTACATTTCATCCTATTAGATGCAGCCCATCACTTTCACCTGTCGAGGTCTTTTTGTATCCTGATTCTGTCACCCTCTGTGTTTTTCATCCTGCTTCGATCTCTGTCATCTGAAAATTTGATAAGCTTGCCTACTATTTCTTCATTCAATAGACCTTAATACAACTATGGAATAGCCCAGGGCGTGCTACCAAAAACCTGTCCAAACTCTTATTGATCCATTAGTCAGCACCCTTTAGTATAAAATTTTAACAAGCTTCAAATTGTGCTTATCTATTTATGAGGGTTTCACAAGGCACTTTGTCAAATGTAGAAACACCAGGTCTACAACATCTAAAAGTTCCAGAACTCTATCCTTATTAACAACAACAATAACAACAAAAGGAAACAGCACTGTTTGAAAACATAATTGTCAGTAAATGTTTATAAAGTTGCACTGATAATCCATTGTCGAGTTCTACATGGCACTTTTTTTAATCTAATCTACTTTTTTTGAAAATTAGAATATGCTTGGAGAGTATTTTCATAGCCAAGGACCTAAAATTCACATCCCTATCCACTGTGTATTTGAATATGCCTGGGCGTGTTCTAGGGCTCGCTCTACTGGCCCACCGGATGCCTATTTGCATGAAGACTTTTCAGGAGCTTTATTAGAAGGTCAATGACTTGGCATAATGAGACTAATAGCCTGCTCCAGAATCAAGACCATATGTCTTTGTGAAACTGAAGCCTCCCTTATTCAACTAAGCAGTACTCCAGGTGGGAATGGAATATACCCCAAGGACAGAAAGAATTAAGATGCATGAATTTTGTCTGTAGGTAATGACTGGATAAAAGGGATAATTTTCTATTATAGCAGGGTGTGTGTTGCTTGAATTCCCTTTTTGTTCCAGAGACCAAAGGGAGAAATCATAGATTTCAGGCAACCATGAATTTGAGTCCTGGCTGTACCACTTAATAGCTGTGCCACAGGATCTGTTTTTAGAGAACCATTGTTACTCCCTAGTGAAAAATACTTTTTTGTAAATTCTCACAATTTTTTAAAATGACCTTGAGTCTAGAATTGTTTGAGAATTCCTAGTGCTCCTACTCTAGCTTTTTTTTTTTTATATCTTACCTCTTCTTACCATAGAGTGTATTTGAAATTACAGGATCAAAATTAAATCTCTAGACATTCCCTTCTCAAGTTATATTCCATTATAGACTTTTTCCTGAGTTTAAAATATGTTTTTCCTAAGTCCTCAGCACATATCTGACCATATTCAGCTTTTCCTTTGCTGATAATCACTTCTTCTAAGTGTTCAAAATAGTTTTCACTCACCAAAAGAGGTTCTTATAATACAAACTGAGATTCTAATTTTCCCTATTTTTGTGACCAGTGCCTCTTGTTCTAACAGACTGGTTTCTATGAATTAAGGTTTAACTTCATCTTGGATTCCAGTCATGAATTCTTCTTCTTCTCTTTGTATCACCCATGAGGTCCCATTTACCCAACTATTCCATGAAAACACTTTATCACCCACGTTCTAAACATTGGTATGCAGATATACCGATGTCTTCAGCATTGTGTCTCATTGCTATACCAATGTTTTAAGTGTGAAACAATATGCATCTCTTCTACTAATAGTTAACATTATATTCTCTATAGTAATTAGATTATGGGTGTTTCTATTCAATTTTTTGTGGTCAGTTTTAATTTAATTTCTTTTGAAATGTTCGATTAGACTTCAAGAAAACTCATCTTTTGGTCCAAACTGAGGATCTACATTGTTTCCTCATTCTTAAATCTAAAGTTATATCTAGAAATCTATATCTCATTCTTTCACATTATATAGTCAGTCATTTATTTTCTCTTTTCTTATAAAATGACAACTTTCAGTACTATTTAGCAAACACTGACTATGTCTAAGTCCCTCAACCTTCTGTCTTGAAGGGGTGGGAACCTGAAGCCTCAAGGCCACATGTGGCCCTCCAGATCCCCAAGTACGATTCCTCAACAGAATCCAAACTTCACAGAAAAAAATTCCTTTATTAAAAATATTTGTTCTGCAAAATTTGGATTCAGTCAAAAGGCCACACTCAAGGATCCAGAAGGCCACATGTGGCTGCAGGTTCCCCATCCATCTGTACCCTTCTCTTTACCACAGTAACAGGAAGACTGCAAAACACATTTCCCAGAATCCTTTGCCAGCTGGCCTCCAATGGGAGGTAGGACAATTGAACGTTGGAGTAAAGAAGCCATGTTTTTGTGCCTTCTGCCTGCACCTGTGGTAATGCCAGCAGTGGCAACCAAATAAGCAACAGCAGGAACAGCAGGGACAGCAAGAGCGGTGACAGTAACATTAACAGTTTTGGCAAGAACACAGAAGCAAGGGTGTCTGGTGCGGTACCTGAGGCACTGCTCAGGCAGTGTTATTCCAAAGAAGCTGCTCCATGTCATGGTGTCCGTGGGCTATGAGTAAAATCATTTTCCCTTTTGTCCTCCAGCTCTAGGTGTGATTGTAGTTTAGTGTAATTGCCAATCCTCGAATAACCTAACCTTCCATGTGGTATGCCCTAGAATGCATTTCATCATGTCCTGGAAAAACATTCAAGGAAGACTCAATTGACAACATCAGTTGTCCACATACAACTGTTATCTCTTGGTAGAGAATCTTTTCAACCTCTCAGATCCAGTGAAAGTTTCCGTGGTATTTGCTGGCATTTGCAGACACTTGTTTGTGGCATGTTTATTTCCCAGAAGGTTTGTGTTCACATTATCAGAAAAAAATTGCAAGCCTTTTGTGTTTGTTGAGCCCTTCCTTTCTAATATAAGGCATTTATGATTCTATTCATCACTCTTACTTATCTCCCTCTTATCTTCCCCTTAGTCTCCTAAGAATTTTGAATTTGTGGTTTTCTTTTGTGTTTCTTCTTTCGTTTTCTCTAAGAACTCATCTTTGCAGATAAGCTGACATTCGGAAGGAGGATTCTAAAGAAAGAAATCAAGTCAGTAGTAATAACGCCATCACAGAGGAAGGGATGAGGTCGGTGTGCACAATAGTCTTATGCCATAGGTTCATTACTATCATATTTAGCCTCAAACTAAGATTAAATATGGAGAATATCTTACCTTTCTTCAAAATGAAAAAGGTGATATCAACTAGGTGAGGCTGAAATGCTAATTTGGAGTGTGATGTCATGAAATCACATTGCGGATTCTATTCTTCATAAA
Source organism: Varecia variegata (assembly GCA_028533085.1). Lineage (NCBI taxonomy): Eukaryota > Metazoa > Chordata > Mammalia > Primates > Lemuridae > Varecia > Varecia variegata. Next base: position 21,353,998 of record CM052445.1, on the reverse strand, counting down.
ATTTAATTATCTGTTCTCACAGGGATAAAATTTTGGCTAACACCTGTCCCTGCAATAGCCAACACTCTTTAGAATGATATGGCAAATCCACACTGAATATCTCATCATTGAACTTTAGCATGTTAGGATACTGACAATGAGTGGATTAATAAAATAGTAGCTTTGGCACAGAGACTTTGCTGATGCAAGATACAATGAAAAGAAATAACATTCATCAGGTGTCGGGCAGGTGGGGTGGGGAGGAGAGGGGATGGGTATATTCACACCTAATGGGTGCAGTGCATGCTGCCTGGAGGAATGGACACGCTTGAATCTCTGACTCGGGTGTGGCAAAGGCAATATATGTAACCTAAACATTTGTACCCGCATAATATGTTGATATAAAAATAAATAAATAAATTTTTAAAAAGAGGGGAAAAAAAAGAAATGAGAGCATCTGGATCTGTTAATACTTTTTTATCTATACAGTAAACCCCTCCTGTTTTCCTATCATGGATGGTGCACCATTTGTATATACCCTCACTGAATTTACCAAATTTAGCCCAACTTCATCACATTTATCTTGAAAGTTGTTGAAGATATCTATTCCCCCTGTTCTGTTCACAAGAATGCCCAAAGAGAGTAACTCTTCATAGCAAAGAAAATCTTCTGTTATGATCTGAATGAAGTATAAAACCTGCACCAAATCAGTAGTGTCAGTTGATTCATCCAAAGTAATTGAATAATATATATTTTCCTTTTGAAGTATTGCATGAAATTGTCCTCTTAAGTTGAAGGCTAATTCATGCTGCCAATGAGTTATGGTTCTCCTTCAAAGAGGCAGTTATTTGTATTTTGAAATGTTATTGGGGTCTGAGCATCCTACAACTTGGATAATGCATTCTTTCACAATTTCTACATCACTGAATGGCTTCCCCTTTTTCCCTGAGTATATAAGCTACTTTATAAGTTGCTTCAGTGGCATCATTTCCAAGTCTTATTGCTGCTTGAAAGAATTGTTTGTGCTTTTGCTTTTCATCTTTTAATTTCTGCAATACAACCTTTCACGCATCTCCCTCAAATTCAAAATATTTGGTGTTCTTATGAGTGTTACAATGCTGATGAGCATTGAATTTCTGTAATGTTGATATTGCAATATCACAAAGCAAGTAAATCATCTTATCTTTAGCAGAAACAAGACAATATTGCAATTCCCAATTATCATTAAAAAAATCTGTTTTCTTCCTTCAGCGTTCTCTTGGTCTTTTTTGACATGATGGGCTGTTAAGCAGAAAGAATTAAAAATACTGTTGAGCTGTGTAACTATTCACAAATTCCACTTCAAACAGAAACACAAGTGCACCGTTGTCAAAAGCTGATAAGAGACTGGCGTACTGAGTCCCCATAAACTCTTGCCAAGTAGCCTCGTGTGGTAGTGGTGCCAGTCGGGGGGGGAAGTTAGAACTGAATCATGAGCATAGCAGCCATCAATTTAGCCCTTATGGCTTACTAACGTTCTAATTGTGCCAGTCAATCTGGAAGGATTATTTCATGGAAACTTAGTTTCTTCTTTAGTATTTTAAATATGTTCATTTAAAAAATAAAATAAAATATAAAAGACAAACAAAAATGTATTAATAAAAATAAAAGGATTTCTTCTGTAAAATTTGGATTCAGTCAAAAGGCTGCACTTAAGGACCTAGAAGGCCATATGTGGCCTTAAGGCAGCAGGTCCCCCACCCTGTGGGGGATAAATAGGAAGCAATGAGGAAGAGGACTACTGACTCCAAATTTGGGAAATATTCATATAATGGCCTCTTGCCCTGATGGATTTCTTAACCTTTAATATTCAGCATCTATCTCCATGCACATTCCTCCCCATGTCTGCATATAACACAGACGTGGTACATTTAGATGACACTTGATTAGTCATCTAATTAGTTAGACATCTGCTTAGACATCTGATTAGTTAGACAAAATTTGAAAGAAAAAAATATTAAACTGTGCAGTTGAATGTTATCCAGTAGTGGGGAAAAAGGCACGCAGCCAAATTCCTCCAGCTCTTTGTTTTGTCACATAGTGTTGCTTGGATATCAGCTTATCAACAGACTTGAGTTTCTACCGCCACCACCACAGGAACCAAGAGCCCTTGCAAGAAAACTGCATTGAATTCAAATGCCACCTTTTTGAAAGGGGGGAAGTACAATACAGGGTAAGTTCCTTTTAAGGAAATCTGTCTCTTTGTTTCTAATATGTTATTTTGTAGATTTTTTTTTTTCCTGCCTGAATACCCTAAGTGTTTTAATCAAACTTTATCAGGTATAGACTACTTGAATAGGTAAGATAGATTTCTTCAGCAATAGCCCAAGAAAAGCATACATGAATTGTTGCCACCCAGAAAGAACATCAGTCATTTCTTTACGCTATTTGAGGAGAGAGGAAATCTTTCTGGCTTTGAAGAATATTTATTCTCTGCTCTACAGAGCTGGAAAATGGGAGGAGAGATACGGTGATGATTTGAGTACAGGATAGAGCATAGGCTTCAATTACAGAGAACATTAAGAGTATATCTTGCCTGGTATGGTTTCTGGAGTATACATTGAAGGAAAGCAGTATTAAATAAAATATGTATAGTTTAATTTATAAGTTTATATAGAGGAAACAGTACACACAGACGTGTTGACTGATGTTTTCCTGATAAATTTTTCCTCTGGACAATCTGAGCCCTAGATGTGTGAACTCAGAACCAGAGTCTTCACACATATTAAAATATGTCTTAAGCAGGTGTCTATGCATGTGTGTGTGAGCTCAGTGGCTCGAACAACCCAGTGAGGCAGGCTCTGTAACCACGGTCATGAAGATGAGAGAACTGAGGCTAACAGAAGGGAACAAACTCAAGTCTGCCCAGTTCTAACGGCCATGTAGCCTCTACTGTAGTTTCTTGTCTTCAGTTAGCATGTGGTACAGGTACGGATAGTAATCTGATCTGTTTATAGGATCTGTTACTATGTTTGATTTGTTGTGTTCTTACTTCCTATCATTCAGCTGTTCACAAGGCAAAGAAGTAAGCAGACGGGATCTCCACTCTGTGACTTGGCAACCTAGTCCCATATGTCTATTCTTCCTGGATTGTTAAACTCTTATTATTATACACACTTCAGACTCCAAATCCTAAATCACCGGGAAAGGAGACTTAATCACAGCAAGTGTGACTCCTTCATGCTGTGTCTTTGTCAGGGAAGTAGAAACATGACAAGTTTAATAGTTTATTTTATGGTACAATGCTATAAAATTGCAGATCTAAATGTGCAAGAAATGGAGAATGATGTAAAGGTATACAACACTGCCACTAAAAATCATATTTTTAAGGAATATTTAATGATCTGGGAAAGTGCACAACACACATATATATCATGATCTCCCTTTTCTAAAATCACATACAATGTACACAGAAAAAATAAATAAATAAAAAGAAATCAATCAAATGCCAACAATAGTTATAAATAGTTAGATGCAGGCTAAGTATCTTTTATTTAAAATGCTTGGAACCAGAAGTGTTTCAAATTTGGGATTTTTTTTTTTTTTTTGGAATATTTGCATTATCCTTACAAGTTGAGCATCCCAAATTGGAAAATCCCATATCCAAATTGCTCCAATGAGCATTTCCTTTGACATGTTGGTGCTCAAAAAGTTCCAACTTTTTTTTTTTGGAGTAGTTTGGGATTTTGGAATTTTGGAATTTTGCATTTTTGGATTTGGGATGTTCAACCTGTATAGGTAATCTTATTTTCTTCTTTAATTTTTAAAATTTTCAAAATTTTCCAGAGTAATAGATATTTCTTTTAGAATCAGATAATAAATATTTAAAATTATGAAGAAATAACTGTCATAACCAGGTGTGGTGGCTCACGCCTGTAATTGGAAGGCTGAAGAGGGAAGATTACTTGAGGCCAGGAGTTCAAGACCAGCCAGGGCAACATAGCGAGACCTGGTCTCTGCAGAAAATCAAAAAATTAGCTGGACATGGTGGTGCACACCTGTAATCCTAGCAACTTGGGAGGTTGGATCACTTGAGCTCAGGAGTTGGAGGTTGTAGTGAGTGGTGATGGAGCCATTGCACTCCAGCCTGGGCAACAGAGAGAGACTCTGTTTCAAAAAAAATAAATGAAAGAAAGAAAGAAAGCAAAGGGAAAAAAATAAAACAAAGAAAAAAAAAAGAAATAACCCTTGTAGAAATAGTATGGCTCTACAACCCACCCATTCTAAGCACAGAGTTAAGCAGGAAGACTGGGATCTGAATTATTTCTTAATATCATAAATAATTAATAATTATTTTCATAAATAAGGCATAAGAATGGGAAAAGATGCAGAATCTGGTGAGGTCCAATTACTTGGCAATATGTGAGACAATGTTCTTATCCCTTGTAACAAATACATTTACTTATTTTTATTTATTTACTTTCTTACTTATTTACTTAAGTACATCCCCAAAATTGGTTGAGCAAAGTGAAATTTTATGCTATGCTTTGTTGTTCCTTGGAGGTACAAGATAAAGAATGGGAGAAAACTGGAAGAGACAACAAAAGCTTCGGAATGTTCCACAAATTCCTTGCATTCGAGTCCCTTCCTCCGCCTCTGACAGTTCCTTACTGAAGGTACAGCATTTTATTTATTCACAGACAGAGGGAGCTTGTCTGTCTTTCCTTCAAGGCTTGAGAACTTTTGCTACTGTCTTTGTTTATCCAGCATTAGGGAGAGTGACCCACAATAAGCCCTTACTGCGTGCTGAAGTCCCGCATGCGTGAATGAAAGAGCACTTGGATGATCTGCTCCTCCTACATGCGTCCCATTTCAGGAGCTCTGGGAGACAGTCACCTCTTCATGACTGATCTGCTACCAGTGAGGACAAACTCTCTAATTGACCACACGGTGGTGGCTCCCTGTTGGAGAGCCACCATCAAATTTAGTTAAAGTCATTCTCATGAATACTCTTTGTAAAAATTTCAGTTCTCTTCTAACCCTTCGAGAAAGGATAGACTACAGGGTAAGAATATTAGTAATGTTGCCTATAACTTCTCATTTAGGAAATCTAGAGTTTTACTAAGGAAAAGAAGTAGGCATTTTTTTCTTTGTAAAATAAAACCATAACTTTTAAGATTTTATCTTACATAATGGAAATTCCCATTGAACTTTGGAGCTTTGCTCTTGAAATTAGCTTGCAATTTTCATATTATCTTGTTCTCAATCTTTTGAAAAGGCTTCATTAGTTATTCAGGAATGGAATCTATTGTCTTCTTCAAATATATTATCCTCCAAAATCTCTAATTGAGAAACTGAAGCTGAAATGGTATCTTAAATTGTGAGGTATGTGGCTTTGCTATTTTCACTCTAGATATATTTTCCATATTAAGTTTAAGGTCTCTAAACCTAAAAATAAAAATCTGACTCATGGATTTCCACAAACTTTCTAACAGATAAAAGTCACCTTACCCTATTTTCACATATTATTATCTTAATTTGAGTTTTTATTACATGGTTATCAACTAGTTTTGAAAATTCTGTTATTATTTTGAATTTGTTGGCCTAGGGTAAACTTATTTTATCTTGATTTTTCTGGAATGTTGATGCCACTATCTCAGTTTCCCTATCTGTAAAATGACCACAATATATTGCCTATCTCAGAGGATGTTGTAACTTAACAGATGATGCATGAAAAATGCTTGCCACAGCACAAAATAAGCACTTAAGTTATATTAGGTATATAGTAGTAATTGAAGTCCTGGCCCTTCTTTTTTTTCCTACCTCTGTGAAAGTAGCCTTCTCAATGGTCCACCTACCAGGGTTCTCTTTCCTCAAGCTTGTTCTCTACAGCAGGGCCAGAGCAATATTTTAAAAATGTAAATCTGGTCAATTTAGAGTATGGCGCTTTGAGTTGGACAACTTGTCCCAATGGAGTGGAAAGCTGTCCTGTGCATTGCAGGGTGTCAGCTGCATCCCAGGTCTCTGCTCACTGAATGCCAATAGCAACTCTTCCCCTTCCCACCAATTAGGTTGATCAAAAATTTTACAGACAACTGCCAAATGTCCCTTGGGGGTCAAAATCATCCCTGTTGAGAATCATTGCCTCTGATGGCTCCTCATATAAAAGTTAATCCTTAAACTCTTAACATAGTGTAAAAGGTTTTTATCATCTTCCTCTAACTCTACAGACCTTTTGAAATCAAAAACTAGGGTTTTTTTGATTTATAACTACTTTTTTATTTTTATTTTTATTTATTTATTTCAAGATATTATGAGGGTACAAATGTTTTGGTTACATTTTATGTCTTTGCCTCATGCAAGTGAGGTTTAAAGGCTTGCCCTTCCCCTCTACAACGCACACCGTGTCCATTAGTTGTGAGTTTACCCCCCCAAACCCCCTAATCCCTGGAGAATATTACTACCGTGTGAGCACCATAGTG
>CM052445.1:21283107-21347458 GCA_028533085.1 Varecia variegata | reverse complement strand
GGGTTGTTTCCACATCCTTGCAATAGTGAATTGTGCTGCCGTAAACATTCGGCAGATGTCTTTATTATAGAATGTCTTTTGCTCTTTTGGGTAGATGCCTAATAGTGCTATTGCTGGGTTGAAGGGCATTTCTATTTTTAACTCTTTGAGGTTTCTCCAAATTCTTTTCCACAGAGGTTGCACCAATTTGCAGTCCCACCAGCAGTGTAAGAGTATTCCTGTCTCTCCACATCCTCTCCAGCATTTGTTGTTTTGGTATTAAAAACTAGGTTTTTTGAAGCAAAAAAAAAAAAAAAAAAAATCTAGTTCCCAAACATGTCCAGATATTTCATGCCCATAAGAGATTTTGTACCGGTTTCTCCCTCTGTCTATAACTAGCCTTTATTTTTCTTCTCATACAATAGTTCTCAAATTTTAATGTGCATATATTGGAATTCCCCCGCAGGGCTTGTTAAAACAGAGTGCTGGCCCCACCCCATAGAGTTCCTGATTCTGTAGGTCTGGGTGGGGCCTGAGAACTTGCACTTCTAACAGGTCTCCAGGTGTTGCCCATGCCCTTTGAGAACCAATATTCTAGGTCCTTCAGGGAACGCCTCACCCTTAAAACTCAGGCGTGGTGTTCAATCTCAATTAGAAAGCCTTCCTTGACTGCTGTGGGCAGTTTGTTTACCTTCTCTGTTTTCATAGCACCTTTTTATTAATAGTACAATGAGCCCTTACCACTTTACCCATCTATGCATCTATCCATCTCCCCTGAGCACTGAGAACATTCAGTGGGAAGTTCTCTTCTACCCACTCAGAGACCTGGCATACTTCAACCCCATGTAGATTATCACCACCTACTCTCTTCAATAAGGATCTATAAAATTACAGGATCTTCAGCCGGGCGCGGTGGCTCATGCCTATAATCCTAGCACTCTGGGTGGGTGGATCACTTGAGGTCAGGAGTTTGAGACCAGACTGAGCAAGAGCGAGACTCCGTCTCTACTAAAAATAGAAAGAAATTATCTGGCCAACTAAAAATATATATAGAAAAAATTAGCCAGACATGGTGGCACATGCCTGTAGTCCCAGCTACTTGGGAGGCTGAGGCAGTAGGATAGCTTAAGCCCAGGAGTTTAAGGTTGCTGTGAGCTAGGCTGACGCCACGGCACTCACTCTAGCCTGGGCAACAGAGCGAGACTGTCTCCAAAAAAAAAAAAAAAAAATTACAGGATCTTGGAAATCGTTAGATCTCTCTCAGTCCAATACCATGACCTACTTACCTAGAATCTTTTACTTACACATTTTCATCACCATACAGGCCAGTGGAAGACTGTTTAAGCAAACTAAGGAGGACATTATCCATTCATTTTCCAATTATTGTGCGTTGAAAATATATATGTTTAGCAACAGAAGCATCTTAACTCCATGAAAGTTTGCTGGGAATACAGCACACTTTTTAATCCTGTAGAACTAAAATCACCTGCTCTGCTCTGACAGGACCTAACCCAAGGGCAACAGCGCTACTTTTACAGCATCATGAGGATTTACAACTCCAGGCCCCAGTGGGAGGCCTTGCAGACCCGCCATATGCATAGCCTTTGGCACCAGCAGCTGCTCGGTGAGTTTAACTAACTGACCTGAACCAGGCATCTCAGGAAGAAGCTTGTGAGCTGCAGCTTGAGGTCAAGTTTTCAGATAAATAATTCAAGTACAGTGGCCTCTGTCAGTGTGCTATTTTATCAACATAGTTGGTTAGCCAAGTTTCAAATTAGTTATCCTGACAATAGAAAGCAAGGTTTCATAGGTAAATTAAGAGGGTTTAAAGAAATTCGAGTATGGATTGTTATAAAATGTTAACAATTCTCTGAGATTTGCAGGAACTTAATCAAGTAGATCAATGGCTCTGGGTTTAGAAAGCCAGCCTAGGCTCCAACCACAGCTCAGCTCTTTGCTGTTTGTACGGACTCAGAGGCTTGGCTTACTCACAATAACAGTTATATTTATTGAGCATTTATCAAGTTCCAGGCCTTGGGCTAAGAGCTTTATACATAATATCTCATTTTCTCTCCACTTTACAGTTGTGGAAAATGGAAGCTCAGGCAGGTTACATAACTTGATGAAGACCACACAGATTGTAAACGTTAGTAGGATTTCAAGTCAGAGCCATCACCTCCAAAGATCATGCATTTTCACCCCCATCACTTGCTGTCTCTCCTCTTCCATCAACCTCTTCGGATTTTATGAAGCACAAATGAAATAATGGTTGTGAAAGACCTTCACAGATTATAAGCGCCAACCTACTGAATGGCATAATTGTTGTCAAGTCCCTTTTCTTGCAGGAAAAGCTTTCAGTTGCTGGCCCCCCCTTCATTTCACTCTTCTCCTAACTCTAATAGAGTGCTTTTTAGAAAAAAAAATCCACTCACTTGGCATTAGCACATCTACTTTATACTGATGTTCCTGTATTTACACAAAAGGAAGACACAATTTTTGCAAATGATTTAATAAAAGCAACATCAACAGTAATTATCTTTTATCAAGGGCTTCCTATGAGGCGGGCACTGTTCTAAGAACTTTGCATGTATTGTTTTATTTAAAACTCAGACACTTCTAGGTGGTAGCTGTCTTTATAACCTACAGTTTACAGAGGAGAAAATTGAAACATGAACAAGTTAAATAACTTGACCAGGTCATGCAACTAGTAAATGGAGGAACCAGGATTCAGTCTGGACCACATGACTGTCTGAAGTATTACAGAAGCATCATCTAATAGCTTTGGTTTTAGAGCAAACTTGCATAGAAGCCAATGAATCCAGAAACAGAGGTAGGCAATGTTTAGTGCACATAAAAGCTACCTAGTACCTTATTAAAATGCAGATTTTCAGGCCTAACTCTCTGAGTTTCTGATTTGGAAGGTCTTTAAATAGTCAGAAATCCACTTTAAATAAGCATTTTTTTTAATTTTAAAATATTAAGGGGGTATAAATATTTTTGTTACATGGATACACTATATAATGCTGAAGTCAGGACTTTCAGTATGCCTGTCACCAAGAGAGTGTACCCAATAGGTGAGTTTTTAACCCCCACTTCTTCATTTCCAATGTCTTTTACATCTCTTTGTGCCCATGTGTACCCATCGTTTAACTCCCACATATTAGTGAGAAGATGTGGTGTTTGTTTTTCCATTCCTGAAATACTTCACTTAGGATAATGGTCTCTAGTTCCATCCAAGTTGCCGTGAAAGACATTATGTCATATCTTTTTATAGTTGAAGAGTACTCCATGGTGGGTGTGTGTGTGTGTGTGTGTGTGTGTAATTACTGTTTATGTTGCTTTTGTTAAATCATTTGCAAAAATCATGTCTTCCTTTTGTGTAAATACAGGAATATATACATACACACACACACACACTGGTACACACCATGGAGTACTATTCAACTGTGTGTGTGTGTGTGTGTGTGTGTGTGTGTATATATATATATATATATCACATTTTCTTCATCCACTCATGAATTGATGGGCACTTAGGTTGTTTCCATATCTTTGTAATTGTGAATGGTACTGCAATAAACATTCGAGTGCTGGTGGCTTTTTGATAAAATGATTTCTCTTCCTTTGGGTAAATACCCAGTGGTGGGATTGCTGGATAGAATGGTAGGTCTACTGTTAGCTCTTAGAGAAATCTCCATACTGTTTTTCCGTAGGGATTACACCAGTTTGCAGTCCCACCAACAATGTATAAGCATTCCTTTTTCTCTGCATCCACACCAGCATCTGTTGTTTTTTGACTTTTTAATAATAGCCAGTCTGACAGGGGTAAGGTGGTATCTCATTGTGGTTTTAATTTGCATTTCCCTGATGATTAGTAATGTTGAACATTTTTTCATATGTTCATTGGCCATTTGTCTGTCTTCTTTTGAAAAGATTCTGTTCATGTCTTTTGCCCACTTTTTGATTTTTTTTCTTGCTTATTTCTTTGAGCTCTTTATAAATTCTGGCTATTAGTCCTTTGTTGAATGTATAGTTTGTGAATATTTTCTCTCATTCTGTAGATTGCCTGTTTATTCTGTTGATTATTTCCTTTGCTATGCAGAAGGTTTTTAATTTAATTAAGTTCCATTTATTTATTTTTGTTGTTGTTCTATTTGCCTTTGGGGTCTTTGTCATAAATTCTTTGCCGAGGCCTATGTCTAGAAGAGTTTTCCCTACATTTTCTTCTAGAATTTTTGTGGTTTCATGCCTTACATGTAAGTCTTTAATGTATCTTGAATTAATTTTTATATATGGCAAGAGACAGGGGTCCTGGCTCATTCTTCTGCATGTGGTTATCCAATTTCCCCAACACTATTTGTTGAATAGGGGGTCCTTACCCCAATGTATGTTTTTGTCTGCTTTGTTGAAAATCAATTGGTGGAGACATTACAACTGATACCACAGAAATACAAAATATCATCTGTGAATACTACAAAAACCTCTATGCACACAGACTAGAAAACCTAGAGGAAATGGATAAATTCCTGGAAACACACAACCTCTTGAGTCAAGAAGAAAAAGAAATCCTGAATAGACCAGTAATAAGCAACAAGATTGAAGCAGTAATAAAAAATCTCCAAGCAAAAAAATAGTCCTAGACCAGACAGATTCACAGCAAAATTTTTACCAGACCTACAAAGAAGAAATGGCACTTATCCTACAAAAATTATTCCATAAAACTGAGAAGGACGGAATCCTCCCTAACTCTTTTTATGAAGCCAGTTTCACCTTGATACCAAATCTAGGAAGGGACACAACAAAAAAAAGGAAACTACAGACAAATATCCCTCATGAACATAGATGCAAAAATCCTCAAAGTACTAGCAAACTGAATTCAAAAGTGTATCAAAAGATAATTTACCATAATCAAGTGGGCTTCATCCCAGGAATGCAAAGATATTTGAACATATACATATCAATAAATGTGATTTACTATATAAACAGAAGCAAAACCAAAGACCCTATGATCATTTCAATAGATGCAGAAAAAACATTCGATAAAATCCAGCTCCCTTTCATGATAAAAACCCTCCACAAACTAGGTGTAGAAGGAACATACTTAAAAATTACAAATGCCATATATGACAAACCCACAGTCAACATCATACTGCATAGGAAAAAGTTGAAAGCAATCCCCCTAAGAACTGGCACAAGACAAGTGTGCCCATTGTCACCACATATATTCAACATAGTACTAGAAGTCCTAGCCAGAGAAATCAGGCAAGAGAAAGAAATAAAAGGAATCCAAATTGGGAAAGAGGAGGTCAAACTAACCTTGTTTGCCAATGATATGACCTTGTATCTAGAAAACCCTAAAGACTTCACCAAAGACTCCTAGAATTAATAAATAAATTCATCAAAGTCTCAGGTTACAAAATCAATACACACAAATCAGTAGCATTTCTATATATTAATAAAAGTCAAGCTGGGAGTCAAATCAAAGACTCAATACCATTTCCAATAGCTAGAAAGAAAATAAAATACTTAGGAATATACTTAGCCAAGGAGTTGAAAGATCTCCACAAGGAGAACTACAAAACACTGATGAAAGAATTTGTAGATGACACAAACAAATGGAAAAACATCCCATGCTCATGGATTGGTAGAATCAACATCATTAAAATGTCTATACTGCCCAAAGCAATGCAATTCCCATCAAAATACCAACATATTACTTCACAGATCTAGAAAAAATAATCCAAAGCTTCATTTAGAACCAAAAAAGAGCCCAAACAGCCAAAGCAATCTTAAGCAAAAAGAACACATCTGGAGGTATCACATTATCTGACTTCAAATTATACTTACTAGAAGGCTATAGTAACAAAAACAGCATGATACTGGTATAAAAGTAGAGACAAAGACCAATGGAACAGAATAGAGAACCCAGAAATAAAACCATATAACTATGACTAAGTAAGCATTTTTTAAAGCATGTGGCCTTAGCCTGATGGTTCTCTGGTATGTAGTCTATAGACTACACTTTGAGATACATTGAGAGATATCAAATGTATCTTTTTGATTTGAAGAAAGTTTTGATATCAAAAATAAGTAGTTCATGCAAAGATTCCTCATGGCTCAAGTCCCTTTCCAAATGATTTGACATGTTAATCAATGACTAAGTATTTATTAACTTAAGGAATAAGAAATCCAAAAGAGAAAAAATACACTTCTGTTCTCAAAGATAGTATAATCTGGGCATGCTAACCATAGAGCAGAAGAAATTTTGTACACATAACTAAATATTTGCAGTTTTGTTTGCTTATTTGTTTTGTAAAATTGTTGACTTTGAAGTTTCTCTCATTGCTTTCCTCTAGGTTATATTACTCAACAGGAAGCCTTGTCTTATGCTGTTGTACTTAGAGATTCAATCAAGAGAGCCTCAACCAAGGTAGCTTCTCAAAGAAACATTCCCTGGAAATCTTCAGCTATGACAAGAAAATGTCCTTCAGCACTACTCTCTGTCCGTGGTTCTACCAAAGGTCCAAAGTACAGGGTGCTGAACCCTCAGGAACTGAGACCTGGCAACATTTTCTGAAACATGCGGTTTCATGTATCCTGGCATCTAGCATCCATGTATCTAGTGAGCATCTAGTGGGTAGTTAGTACATATTTGTTGAATGACAGTGAATAAAAGAAAACTTTCTAACACAAACCTCAGACCTAAATATTAATATAATGTCTCTCCTATTCACATAAATTTTGCCAGCAAGAACAAGTTGAGAGGTTTGGGAGCAATGAAGTAGAGAGTAAGCAAGCGTTTCCACATCTAATCTGTAGAGTAAAATGACTTTTAAAGCTTTCAAAATAAAAGCTTTCCTTTGAATTAGAACCTCCTAGAGAATTCCAAAAATAGTGAAAGGGGACATGTGACCAGAAGGTTCCAGGTCCTCTGTCACTGGGTGACCATTACCTGAAAACCACCCACACTGTACATATTGAAAATATAGAAACTAACACGGAATTAACATGGATCACAGAAGGTTCCAGAGCCATGTTATCTAAGCAACACTGTACATTTCCTTCCTGTCTTCTCCATCCATCAATGGCATTCAACTTGGCCCAAAAGCTTCTCGTTCTCACCTGACTTGATCACTTTGTGTCATCCTGAAACTTGCATTTATCATTCTGGCACAGCTGGATTGATTTTACACACCTATAATTGGCCTTGACATGGATAAGAGAATTCATACACACACCTTTTCCTAGCAGCTGAAGAAACACCCTTAGCAGAACATGAAATAGCCCAAACAACTGATCTCAAGTCTTACCTTTCTGTGGCCTCAAAGGTTGTAAGCAAAGCATATAAAACTATACAAATAAGCAAAAAAAGAGAAAACAGTCAGATCATTCTGTAGACAGTATAGTATTATATTAGTCATATTTAATAGTTATTTTCATCAGTGATTTTTCTGTGTGTGTTAAAAATTAATCACCAGTGTGCATGTAAAGTCAAAATAAAAAATGCCTCTTTCTCATCTTTTTTTTTAAATGCTTCTCCCCATTCAAATCATCCAATGACTTTGTCAAGCCTATGAAAGGAACCGGTTGAGATAGGATATAAAATTGCTTAATGAAGGAAGTGCTAACATTGATATGAAAGGAAGATGCTGCATTATTGCCAGGAAAAAAATCATTGATGATTATAATTATCTTCTCTTTGCAACCGTTAACATGTAAGATATAAAAGTTGTCGTGGGATTCTGAAACACCCTGATATGAGTTCTGAAATCCTATCTGAATTTTATTTAGGAGGGACAAGGTTCATGGTTGGTCCACTAGTCTGATGGGAAGTCTTGGGGAAGCTGATATTGGCCTTGCTGTGGTCATTCACTTAATCATAAAGAAGCTTCTTGACCTCTGCAAATTTGGGCCCTGACTCACATACTCTAGCTTCACAGTTCTAAATAAGGAATTATTAGGTAGGATTAAAAGAAGAAAAAAATTAAATGGACCTGGGGCAAGCTATAGGGTAGCCCCCTTAAGGGACAGAGGTTTGTGGTAGACCTCATTTAGCCTTTACTAACCTTCCCATTGTTTCCACAATGGGCCTTTTCTCCCTTTGAATTGCTTGTGTGCACTTGTACCTTAGACATTTTTTGTTGTTGTTGGGCATTGATATTTGCTGTGTAAGCCTTAGCTAGTGATGCAGAATATCAAAAAGGCCATTTATAATTCTGAGCTACATCCCTGCATCAAAAGTGTCAGAAGAACCTTGTTTCTGAGAGAGACTTCTAAGAGTTGATTGACAGGTGAATGTCACAGGTCCATAAGAAGGACAAATAGACCTAAGGTGGTACAGAAGGTCCAAGTTTTTGGTCCCCCCTTGAGCTCCTCATTTGAAACTTATAAGGAATGCAATTGGTTATGACGCTGGAAGAAAGGTTCTCATGTGGAAGGACACTGAGAAAGGTGATCAAAGGGAAAGGGAGGGCAACCTACAACTTTTAGGAAAGTCTAATACTTTGACCTGTTGGAGACTATATTGCTTGCTCTCACAATGTCAATAGACATCATCAGAACTTAAAGTCCTGGAGATCAGTGAGCATTTTACCTGAAATTACTAGCACCTAGAACAACTCCTGGTCTGCAGTAGGCAATCAGTAATACTTGTTGAAGAATAATGAAGTTTTCAAAGATTCTGTAGGTCATACTGGCCTCTGACTTTGTGATATCATTCTAGGGTCCCAGGAAACCACAATTATTGGTTAGGAGTAGCAGTAGTATGTCCAAGACAGATGAGGGGAAGAGTTCACTCCAGATGAGGCTATAGAGGGTACACTGTCTGTAAAGAATTTTAAAACAATAATAAAGCTGACTGAAAGTTGGTCTACTTTTTATTATCACCATCAGCCAGCAATTCTAAACAATATCAGTGACAAAATACTCATGCCCCCCAAAAATCTTTTATGGAACTAGGTTCTAAACAATTGCTGAGGTTACTGTTGAGTTTAAAATAGAATATATGTAAGCTTCAAAGTAGCACATTTTTACTTTTTTCCTTTAGTAACCATTTTATTCCACATAGAAAGTAGTTTCAGGGAACTCCTTGCTAAATGGTTGGCTTCTAGCACACATAGTATCAGTTCACAAGCTCCAACCACTGTGGTACCACATATTCTTGCATTTAAATGACAGACCGAAATGAACAATGATTGTATCATGAATGTAAAGAAAAGAAACAGAACTTAAATTACTTCAATTTTTGATTCTATATGACCAGAGTTTTTCTTTTTTAAAAAATTTTTATTGAGGTATAATTTATATGCAATAAATGCACTCAAAGTTTAATGAATCTTGACAAATGCATACAATTACCTAACTAGCACCACAATCATGATATAGAATGTTTCCATTACCTCAAAATTTCCCATGTCCTTTTGTAGTCAATCTCCTTCCCCAAACCCTGGTCCATGAAAATCATTGATCTGCTTTCTATCACTATAGTTTTGCCCTTTCTAGAATTTTGCATAATTAGAATCAGAGTATATAGTCTTTTGTGTCTGGCTTCTGTCACCTAGCATGATGCTACTGAGATTCATCATGTTGCAAATATCAGTAGTTTGTTCCTCTTCATTGCTGAGTAGTGTTCTGTATGGATACACCACAATTGTTTATTCATTCACGGGTTGGTGAGCATTTGGATTGTTTCTAGCTTTGGACTGTTATTAATAAAACTGCTATAAATATTTGAATGTAATCCTTTGCATGAACACAGTTTTTATTTCTCTTGGGATGATTCCAAGGAGCACAGTTACCAGGTCATATGGCAGATTTAGCTTTAACCCTGTAAGATACTGTTGTAGTGTTTTCCTAAGTGGCTGCACCATTTGCATTCCCACTAGCAATGTACAAGAGTCTTAATTGCACCACATTCTTGCAATGTCAGGCATTTTAATTTTTGATTCTAGTGAGTGTGACTGCTGGGCTGAGGAGAACTTGGGTGTGTGGAAAATATGAGAACTGCCATTATTAGTTATAGTCACTTTTTTTTACTGAGAACTGTGGCAAATTTCAGGGACGAAGGTCAGATGTGGGAGTGGTGATGGTGATAATCTTGGAGATTTAATAGAAGAAATTTCGAAGTTTAGCAGGCAACCCTGATAAGATGACTCTCCAGTTTATGTGTAGGGGAGGAAGGGATTGGAAGAAGTGAGGAAGAAGAGAAAAAAAAAAAAAAAACCCTTCTGTGGGAAGGACCACCCCTAGAAAAAATTGTGGCATGGATTTGGTGTGTCCTCATTAACTTCTCACATTTCCTTGTTTTACATTGTTCTTCAGGCTCAGCAAGCTTTATGCACTATATTAGTTATCAAGTGCTATATAATAAAGTACTCCAAAATGTACTGACTTTAAACAATATTTACTATCTCACAGTTTCTGTGGTCAGGAATCTACGCATGGCTTAGCTGGAGCTTCTGACTCAGCATCCCTCACAAGTCTGCAGTTGAGGTGTCCACTGAGGCTGTGGTCTCATCCAAAGATTCAACTAGGGAAGGATCCACTTCCAAGCTCACTCATGTAACTGTTGGCAGAATTTAGTTCCCTGGGGCCTGGTGGACTCAGTGCCTCAGTACATTATTGGCTGTTGGCTGGAGGCTGCCCTCAGTTCCCTGCCACATAGGCCTCTCAACAGGGCAGCTCACAAATGGCGGCTTGTTTCATCAGTTAGAAAATGAAAGAGAGAGTGTGTGTCAGGTGGAAGTTCCAGTCTTTTATAACCTAATCTATACTTTCACTTTGTTCTGTTTAATAGAAACAGGTCACTAGGTCCAGCCCCCACACAAAGGTAGGGGATCACTCAAAGGTGTGAATACTAGAAGATGGACCTCATCAGGAGCCATTTCAGAAGCTGGAAACCAAAGCCAGGAGAGGGTGAAGTGAGTGACCTGCCTATCGTGCAAAATTGAAGGAAACACTCATTCTTGCACAATCTTCAGAGTGAATGTCCCCAGAACCCTTGTTCACCTTACCTCAGCCTGGCCCTGCTGCCTGCTACATGCACCCAATGCACTCATTCTGACTTCTGACCCCCAGTCAGGGCTCTCAGCCAAGGCGACCAACCTAGCCTGTCTTCTCAGGCAACCGTCCTGCAGTGCACACTTTTCTTGTGCCATGCCCCTCTCTCAAAACCTAGCTGTTTTTTGTTCCAATCCTCCAACATACTCTTAGAGAAAAATGACATAAAATAAGCCTAAAACACTTAATAATTAATATCTATTTCTTGTATAACCTATATATTTAGAGCAATATGTATCAGAAAACAATCCATACACCAGATTCGTGGAGGATACTTAAAGACAATGCAAATTCCTGGGTCCTTTTCTAGACCCAGTGGATCAGAATCCCAGGTGATACTTAAGCTTACTAAAGTATAATGGCTTTTTGCATTTAATGAGTAACTTCAAAATCACATGCTTTAACCCTAAAAAAAACCCTGAATTTCTCTTTGGCAAATTTGGCAAACATTTAGGGGCAAGAGTTGCATGACGAGAGAGGCTCTTTTGGATAGGGGAAGTATCTCCTTTACAGTCCTCAATATCTCACGTAAATAAGCTACATATTATTCTTACTTAAAAGCCAAGTCAGGCCAATGTTATAACTCAGTACCTGAACCTACTAAAATGATTTCTTTTCCCTAGAATTGGTATTATTAAATATGCATTACAATTCCACCAAAATGAATTCTGTCTTGGATTTTGCTACCAGTCCCTATTTTGTGATGAAAGCCATAGGAACATGTCTAAGAGTTCCTGCACCTTTTCAATTAAAATGAGTTGCTAATTGCATCAGTGCTTGTAGAGGAAACCATTATATCAGCCTCATTGACTCTGCTTTCCCCCTAAGTTACAGTCAGTTGCCTGAAATGTAATCAATCCCTATGTTGGAAATCAATCCCTTGGTCTGCCTCTAGAGAATTGTTGCTCATTTTTTCTCCATATTGGAGCTATCATACTGTGCCAATTACACAATAGACTCAGGCAGGTCAGAAGTAGAGGAAATCCCTGTAGCTATTGAAAACCACAGCTTAGGTACAGGGTTCAGAGGCAATTACCCAATTGCAAGAGAGCCAAACACTCAGATGCTACAGGGTGTGAGTTCCCGAGCATCCTCCCAGCTCATGGGAGACGGTAGACGTGAGGGCACCTGTTTATAAATGGAGAGTCCTGGAGAAAGAAATCTCCCACTTTAAAAATGATGTAATGAAGGACATTCGATTGTCCAAAAGGACAATCCAAATGACTTGACAAGATGTTGAAAGTCAGTGGTATTTCAGAAGTTCAGCTGTCTGTATAAGAGAAAAATATATATCCTTGTAAATATATTACTTATTTAAATTCAGTAATATTAAATGATGTGTCACACTGTGTATTTATGTAAGAAAGCAAAGATCAGCATGGAAAGCCCCATATTTCAGGGGGTCTGAAGCACAGCTGAGATCGGGCAGGGGGCAGGGAGGGAGAGGCTGGGGCTGGTGGGGGCGGATGGCAGAGAGTAGGTGTAGAATGCAGCTCCCTTTCCTAACCGGCCAGAGAGCTGAAAACGCTGAGAGGTATGGCAAATGGGTTGTGACCTTGACAAGGGAAATGCTAGTCAGGAAATACATGAAGCCAGACAAGGAGTTAAGATCAAAAGAATATATGTATCATCCATCTAAGTTAAACATCATTTAATTTTGGAAAGTGAAAGTCAGGTGTTAAGGTTCAAGCCATTGAGTTCTTTTCAGGAGAAAAGAATACACAAATAAAGAAAGTCATTTTAGAATTTGGCATCATTCTTATGACAACCTACATAATTAAAACAAGAAAAGACTAAAAATAATTTACATTTTTTTTCCAAAATTAGAAGTTTATGATTAAGTGTGCCTTGGTGAGATGGGCTCTGTTAAGTGGTTGTTCTTAATGCTTTTTAGTCATTTATATGTTCACATATTTGTAATATCTGAGAGTTAGTGAGAATAATATTCGTTAACTGTTATGTTTCCAAGCACTCAGGTTTGGCTGAAGTACAGAGAACATATATACACAAGTAGTGGGAAATAAGTCTAGGAAGAAATCATGGCTTGGTCATGGACAAAATTTAATATGCTTTAATTGGCAGACAATAGGGAGTCACTGGAGTTGTTTTTAGTAGGAGCTTGGCCTGAGAACATGCTAGGAGGACCGATTTCCAATCCTGAGCAGGATGAGTCAGAAGGGAAAAAAAAAGGAGGGAATCAGGGGGACACTTCAGGGGTCTATCCCAACATTCCAGGAGCAGAAATGAGGAGAACTGAACTTGGGAATAAAATACAGGGGACAAAAGCAAAAGATCTGGTGTCAGAATCAGTAACTCAGGTGGGTGGATGTGTGTCATTGAAGAGACCAAGGGGACCCCAGGGGACCAGGCTGAAAAGCACAGAGAAAATGGCCCTCAGGAGAAGAGCTGATTTGGGGGACAGCGAAACATTGTCTTGTTTGGGACAAGTTGAGCTGGAGGTCCCTGCATTTCCCAGGCATTGACGTGGGTGCCACAGCTCAGGAGAGAGGCCAGCCCTGGGAGTGGTGACAAAATGCCAGGAGTGGGGCACGCAGGGGAGGAGAGCAGAGAGGGGACAGGACCTGGAGGACGGGCTGGTGCGCAGCGTGGAGCCTAGAGGAGTGGGAGTGAGCATTCTGAGAGGTAGGAGAGAGGAAAATTGGAAGAAGGAAGGGCTAATGCCTGCAAGAGGAAAACAGGATAGAGTAAGGTAAGGCCACTAGGGTTAGGAGCCTGTTGGTGACCTTAGGAGAGCAGCTTCCATCAGGAGTGAGAGCAGCTGCTGGACTGTGAGGGTGGAAGGTGCAGGCTCAGTGCAGTGAATGTCAAACATGCCTCCTCAGCACCCATTCATGTTCTGTATTCTTTCATTCTAACCAGCCTTCCTAGAAACTCCTGTTAGAATCCCATTTTCTCCACTCGCTTATACAGAGTATTTCCCTGTCGCCACAATGGAAGGCATTTTCAAAAGCTGATACCAGCTGAACGTGTTAATGGAGTCTCCCGATGAAATTCTATCAGGCAGAGCATATTGTTATTGCAATATATTTTATTACTCTATTAGTACATGTTATAAAATACGTACTTATGAACAATTACTGCTACAATTTGATATATCCAATCCATTGATGTAGGAATTTGGAGCAACAGAGTCGTTTTTACTAAAGAAAATTGAGATGAGTAAAGGTGAAATTCAAGATTCTATAGCATGTATGAAATGAAATGATCCATTTTAAAGACTGGATATAACTATGCTACCATAGATACACTTTCATTTAAGACACACCATTTCATTTATAACTGTTAAGAATACATTAAAAAGAGGGAATTAAACTCAGATAAAAATCTCTTAACAAAATGTCAACTGTTTCATCTAAAAGAACAGCAAAGCCTTTTCTTTGGAAAAAAAAAGCCCTCTCTTCTTTTTTGATTTATCATTTAAAATCCGTGCTAATTTCAGTAAATGTAAGGGATGATTATAGTCAGCACTTAGAAAATGAGAAAATGAATGATTTAAGATGCAGATGGCATAAACCACCTAGTCCCTGTAGAAATTTTCAATGTCAACAACGATCTAGAGGGTCAAAAGAAAAATAAAAGTTGGTGCAGAGATACAGGGAAAATTTTCTGTGGAGAAAAAGATAAATCAATTATTGCAGGAACCGTGCTGCTTATTGTGATAAATCATATTAATAGAACTCTTCTGAACAAGATATTCAACTGAAGAAAAATGGGAGATGTATAAATGACTCAGGATTTTAATTCACTGCCTTTGCTTTTGGAGGCAAGAAGACAATGCCACACGTTCATGGCTGTGTCTACACAACTGCAAACACTACGCCAGGAAGCATCACGCGCAGCACTGCTTATGCGCGTGCCCACAGCAGGTCCCAAAGAATAACACGTTTCCAAAGCGGAAGAAAACATGGAAATCAGAGCTTTGCTCAGAATGACAGTATAATGATTCTCCATAACAGCAAAAGGATTCAGTATCATAAAACCAGTCAAGCCAGTTTCACGGTTTTTCTTGTAGCTTATTCACCAGACGTTTATCAAGTGCTGCTGAGCAGGAAGGTCCTGTGGAAGGCATTGCAGATTTTGTATGGAATGAAATGCCTCATTGCTGTTTACCTTATAGCCTGTGGCCCAGACTGCCTGACTGTGGGCTGTGACCAATTCCAAGCTGACCTTCTCCACCTGTGGAGTTGTGGCTATAGACTTTGGGATCTGCTCCTGTGTGTGTACTCGATGAGGTGGGATTCGTGAGTCCCTCTAAATGTGTGGGACCCAGTCCAGTGGAAGAAAAAAATGAAGACACCTAACAAGCTGCATGGGAACCCACCTACAAATCCTTCTTCTGCCATGACACAGGTCATTGTGGCTGTATAGATGTGAGGTTTTTTAAAAATCAGAACTAAGTATCATATGATCTTGCAAACATACCCTAATCAGAGATGTAAGTTCTACCTTTTCCCCCCACATTTGTTCTTAATCAAGGTACTTAGTGCACTAATTGAGAGCATGATTATGGAACCTGATCATCTAAGTTGAATTCCAAATGCAATATTTAACAGCTGTGTGATTGCATGTAAGGGACGCCACCTCTGTGCCTCAGTTTCTCATCTGTAAAATGGGGATAATTGCCTACTTTGTAGAGCTTTGGGAGGATTAACACACAATGCTTGACATTGTACACATTCATTAAAGTTAGCTAACTGATTAACCTAGTTGTAAAAGTATAAAAATTGTGTAACAATTAATACTCAACATGTTAGTGTTTCACCATTTGCATGGCATCTTTTCTGTACCACATATGATCAAAAGTTTAGTCATATGAGTTCATAGAAGATGGTTTTCCCCAAAAAAGTTTGTAACAGCTGTCAGTAGGTAAATGCTCCTCATCTCCTCTTTCAAAACCTATTTTATTTTGGAAAATGTACTACCAAAGAAGAGCAACAGGTGTGATTCAAGAAATGGGGTGGGGGGAAGCTCCAAACTGGAAACTACTCAAATGTCCGTCAATACTAAAATGGATAAGTAATTGGTTTATTCAGACAATGAAAATGAATGAATCATAGCATACGCCACTATGGATGAATTATAAAAACATAACATTGAGTAAAAGAAACCAGACACAAAAGAATATATATTAAATGGTTCCATTTATAGAAAGTTCCAAAAGTCAACATTTAGGGATGCACAGTGACTATCACAAAAGTGAGGGTCATGATTACCGTGGCATGGAGGAGCTGGCAATGGCAAGAGTCATGTGGGTATGTGGGCGATGTTTCTAGAATTCTGACAAAATCTTATTTCTTGGTCTATATTATGGTTACCCGAGTGTTTGCTCATAACAATTTATAATGTTATGCATTTATGCTTAGATCATTTTTCTTTTTGTGTATTGTAGTTTACCAAAAAGGACTTTAAAATAATCCCAGATATAAGTTTAGAATTTTTTAGTAAAATACAATAAAAATTTTATGAGGAAAGATGTTAGGAATCTAAGCTAGATGCAAGTGGAGTAAATCTCTTTGTTACATCTGTATGCCTCACCCTTAGTACAACTTTTTTGTACATATCCTTCCAACCCTTTGTTCCCTTCACCAACTCTATTCCCAACATTTTCCAATCATAAAAGGTTGAAGGATAATTATAAATAAATTCAGATTACTGCAGTGCACAAAGGATATTCTCACAGTGCACAAAAGGGATCTGATTCTGCTTAGATGTCAAGAACGAAACCCAGATAGCCAAGATGATGAAATATACTGTTGAGAGATGCTCTTTTTTGAGAGGAAAATGACTAACATATGTTCTAATTTAGATAATCTGCTCCTCTTCTATTTCAGGCTCTAAGTTTACTCAGCTAACCTTTTCTTCAGAGATAGGAAAAAGTACTGGATAATAATGATTCAGTACAAGTCCATTCCTACGTTCCAGATAATGGCTCATAGCAGCAGTATTCTGTTGATCTATTTGTAACATTTTAAACAAGAAAAGCTTTTTCTGGCTTAAACTTAGTGACTTTGAAAACACCTGCCCTATAATGTTGACCTTCGTCAGAGAAGCCACTTAAATTCTGTATAAAGGAATAAAGTTAAGCAAAGTGCATAAATAAGAGAAGAAAATTGTCTTCTTTAAGACAACAGTCTGCAAGGCCATTGTTTTCTTGATAAGTTCCCACTCCATAAACCAGAATGTCATACAGGTTCCCCCTGGTTCAGTTCTCTCTGAGTCACAACACCTGGAAGGGTTATTGACCTAGACACTTTATGAAAATGATGAATGAATTGAGAATGAATCCATATAAAACTGCTCTAGTACAACTTGCTTTCCTTTAACCCTTTTGAGAGCCAAAGAAGAGTCCAGTGAAGCTCATTTTATTTTTTATGAGGATATTGTTGAAGTTTCTCACAACATCACATTGGAAACTCTCAGTACCAGAACCAACTAGTGTCCATCCCCCAAACAACTGATGTTTATCCTATATACACTGTGACTCAAGCAACTTCCTCATTTTTTGCATTGGGTATAAGGAATTTCAATGCAAAATTTAAAATCTATTATTAGCATAGGTAGAGTTTGGTTTGATTTTATATATCACATCCATATTTTGAATTTCCCTAGACTTCTGTATGTGCTCATTTTGATCATGTAATTTGCATTTTCTAGAATGTAACAGAATGGAAATAATTATGTTCCCCTGCCCCAAATTGATGCATCTTAGTTGATTAGGTCTGTAGTTCTAGTCCAGACTCTTTCCCAAGTAAGTGACAACTGCATCGTAGACTCCATCTGGATTTTCCACAAGCATATCAATTGCATATCCAGTTCCCAAAACCTAGTCCTTCTGTATCCTCTACTGTGTCTTTTTTTTTTTTTTTGTAGAGATGGGGTCTTGCTATTGCCCAGGCTGGCCTCAAACTCCTGACCTCAAGCAATCCTCCTGCCTTGGCCTCCCAAAGTGCTAGGATCACAGGCATGAGCCACCACACCAGGCTCTACTGTGTCTTAGTAAGTGCCACCATCCATTTGGTTACTCAAGGCAGTATCCTGGGTGTCATGCCTGATTCTTCCTTCTCCCTACACAATTTGCTTTTAATAAATCAACAGTTCATATCACTTCAAACTCCTAAAAATCTCTTGAGTTCATTCTTTCCTTTCCCTGCCCAACTGGTCCCTAATTTCAGCCCCTCCCCACCCCCACCACCTAAACACATGACAACCCTCACTGGCTTCCCTGCTCTAGTCTTCCTCCCCTCTCATCCATGGCACACGCTCCTGCAGGAGGGATCTCTCTAACACTCAGATCTGACACTGTCACTGCAGAGTTCAGTTTTTTCTCAATGGCTCTCCATTACCCACAAGAAAAAACAAAATTCTTTAGAATGACTTTTAAATGACCTTTATAATCTGAACTCCTAAGCCTTTACCTCTCTGCTCCTTGAACACTTGGGCTGCTCCAAACATGCCCAACTCTCCCATTTTGATGCACATGCTGTTTCTTCCCCTTAAATTCCCCCTCCTCTTTGGTCAGCCAGGGTGAATTCTATTCATCCCAGGCCTCCACATAAACCTTACCTCCGAGAACCTTCCCAGAACTCAGGCAAACTTTGGCACTCTTACCCTTCTGTTCCTACAGAATATGACCCACCTATTTGTTGTAGAAATTACCATGGCATGTTGAAATTACTTGCTTGTATATCTCCTTCTTAGACAAGAACCTCCCTTTTCCCAGACATTATGTCTCACTTCCTTTTGTATCTCAAAGTCTAACATAGAATGCATTCAGTTACATAAATTGATAAGTAAATGGTGGATGGAAGGATTATATTTGATGGGCCCAGATGCTAAGTTCCCATAACTGTACTTTTAAAGCAATACACTAAAGCAGGGATCAGCAAAATCTGGCCCACTGCCTATTTTTATAAATAACATTTATTGGAAAATAACCATGCCTATTTGCATACATAGTGTTTAGGCTTCTTTTATGCTCCAGTGGCAGAGTTGATGAGATTTGGCAGAGATTGCATGGCCCACAAAACCTAAAGTACTTTTTATTTGTCCCTTCACAAAAAAAGTTTGCTGACTTCTGAACCAGAGACACATGGCCGAAGTCATGGACTTCAGTGTGTCCTGCTCTAGTACAATGTCAATCACATAAAATATACAGATTCACCCTCTAAGCTTTCCATTTCTATTCTCTTGCTCCCCACACCCCACCTGTGCAATCTGAACATAGATCAACTTTCAAATTCTCTATATCCTACCCAAGCTTACTTAGATTTGGGCTTTTCTGTTTATCTAACAATGTGGGCAGACACTGCTAATTGTTCTTCAGTTTACAGTCTTTCCTGATTTCTTTTAGTAACATACTCCCCTGAGTTTTGCCTGTCACAGAACTGCCCACCTAGAGACTATATTGCCCAGCCTCCCTTGCAGCTAGGATCGGCCATCTGAGGATGTTCGGGCAAATGGGATGTAAACAGAGTGATGGGTGCAATTCAGAGATTTTGTCCTTAAAATAAGACTGTGCTCTCACTTCCTCTTTCTTCCCTCTTTGGGTGAGAATGTGGATGTTAAGGGGATGAGACAACTTTGATCATACAGACAAGGACAATACCTGTGGGAGCAACAAGATAGAGGGTACCTGGGCTTCTTTTTCAACCTCACAGAGCACCCTTATCCTCTTGGACTGCCTTCAACCCAGATTTTTGGTAAGAGAAATAAAC
Source organism: Varecia variegata (assembly GCA_028533085.1). Lineage (NCBI taxonomy): Eukaryota > Metazoa > Chordata > Mammalia > Primates > Lemuridae > Varecia > Varecia variegata. Next base: position 21,327,689 of record CM052445.1, on the reverse strand, counting down.
CTTTCATCTCATTTATACCACTATTATTTTGATCACTGTTAAAGCAGCCAAATCGATACCCTAAATATTTCACTCAGCTTAGATGTCCTCTCCCTGAATCTGACCTCAACATAGCTTTTTTCACCTTAGCTTGAAGTTAGAAAGCTGCACAGAAGTTTCACTTTTAAATACTTTTAGACTCTAAGTCTTTCTGCAAAACTTCATTTTTTACTAAAGCCCTTATCTTTCCATTTCCTCCATTTTCTTCTCATCTTTTTTCTTTCTTCTTTCCCACAAAATAAGGAAAGAAAAGAAAATTTCCAGCCCTTCTGATACAGTCCTTATTCTTACTTTTCTGCTTTTCTTTCCTCATTGCCCCAACAAGGAACTGCCAAGGACATAATACTTCTTAGATAATGTAAGAAGGGGAGAAGCAGAGTCAGAAAAGACTTATTTCCTTTTAGTGGTAAAGTGCATTGGCTGTAAATACTCACAGCTATAAATTTTTGGCAGTTTCACAATGGCAGAAGTTAACAATTTGGGATGTGATGAACCTAATAATATGAAAGTGCCATTAGATTGCTATGAAGGCTATTGAGCATTAGGTAAGTGGTGTTTTAGGGAAAGTATTCAGAAAGCAGGAAATAGATGGAATTGGATGGTTTTGGCTGGACGCCAGGAGACTAGTTAGGAGATAAGTAAGCCCTAGTCTAGGATGATGCAGTGGGAATAGAAAATAGGGGAGCATATCCACTAGATATTTAAAGGAATAAAAGACAGTTTTGATGGCAGATTGAACATAGAAGCTCCATAGTCATCTTCCTTCCTAACAAGAATATTTTCCTCAATATTTGGTCCTCTGTTGTCCTTTGATACTGTAGACAATATAAGGAATTTAAAGGAGGAAATAAAATAAGTGAATATATTTCCAGAGCACAGCACAGTAAAATATATGCAAATTAAATCACAAGTATGCAAATGAGTAAACCTGGATGAAATGCCACCTCTTACATAAAATGGTTAACACGCTTTCCAAAGGGCATGTCAGGTACATGCTGATGAATCTAATTTTGTTTTAGCATGAATAGCTTCAGGTTTGGGTCAGCTCAGTGAACAATTTAAGTTTAGCCTGCTCTTGGTTTCTCTGTACAATCCTCTGCAAGTTCTGCATGACATCCAGCCTTCAATGATTATTAAATAAATCTAATGAAATAAAAGCCTTTCCCCATCTAACCAGCATTATGCAAATTATCCCTAATCTTTTGTCTCTCTGGAAGCTTTTTCATGATCCTCAGTGGAGTTGAGATTAGAATCCTCACAATTAAAACAAACAAAAAAAATTCTTTTTTACTCCACTTGTGGAAACGAAGAGTCCTCCTGTGAACAGAATTAATGCAGATTGGTGGATGGATCTTGGCTCTGCATCAGAAGACCTGGGCTCAAGTCTGGTGCTACATCTGCCAGCTGCATGTAATCCAAACATTACCTGCCCCAGGTGATGGTTAATTTTAGGTGTCAGCTTGACTGGATCAAAAAATACGTAGAGAACTAATCTAGCATTATTTGGGGGTGTGTCTCTGAGGGTGTTTCCAGAGAAGATTGTTTTTCTGGTTTCTTTGAGTTGGTTTTCCATTTTCTCTTGGATTTCACTGAGCTTCCTTATAATCCATATTTGGAATTCTTTATCTGTCATTTCAATATTTTCATTTTGGTTGGTATCCATTGCTAGAGAGCTGGTGTTCCCTTTTAGGGGTGTCCTTTCGCTCTGATTTTTCATACTTCTGGAGTTCTTTCTCTGATTCTTTCTCCTCTGGGGCAGCTGTCTCTTCTTATTTTTGGATTTTCTTTTGTTTAGATGGGGCTTTTGTTTCTTCCTCCCTCACTTGCAAGGGAGTATCTGAAGCATATGTTGGGTAAGAACCTTCGGCTTTGCATGAAGGTGTTTTGATGGGAGTCTAGGTTCTGGATGGATGCCTTGGTTATAGATACTGTTAGTGCGGTGGTTTTCTCAGTTGCTAGTTGTTTGTAGGCTATAGCAGCGGTGAGCTATGTGTGTGGGCAGATTCTCTATCTCTCTTTGATGAGGGAAGATGGAGGTCTTTGAAATTCTTTCTCTTTCCCCAGCCCTGTGATCTTCGTGACTGTGTGAATTGTATTGGCATGCCAATACAGTTTTTTCTCTGAGACAGTCAGTGGTGCTTTTGGGTTAGAATCTAAGACTAAGTAAGTAAATGCTGTAAAGCAGCAGTACCCGACCTTTCTGGCACCAGGGACCAGTTTCATGGAAGATAATTTTTCCATTGACCAGGGTTGTGGGGGATAGTTTCAGTATGATTCAAGTGCATTACATTTATTGTGCATTTTATTTCTATTATTATTACATTGTACTATATAATGAAATAATTATACAACTCACCATAATGCAGAATCAGTGGGAGCCCTGAGCTTGTTTCCCTGCAACTAGATGGTCCTATCTGGGGGTGAGGGGAGACAGTGACTGCAAATACAGATGAAGTTTCTCTTGCTTGCCCACCACTCACCTCCTGCTGTGTAGCCTGGTTCCTCACCTCCCGAGGTTAGTTCAGAAGTCTCCCTTCTGGGCCCCCAAGCAACATGCTCGAATCCTGGGTGTATGGGATCTGGCTTGTGAGCCTGTGCCTTGGTCCCTGAAGATCAAGCCCTGACCATGTCAGGGAGAAGCGTGCTGGCCCCGAGTTGCCTATGGAGTGCTCAAGTAGGTTTGATGTCCTTCTGCTTAGGAGTGTGTCTTGCACTGAGGGAGCAGCCAGGCAAGCAGCACCAGGGATGGCTGGTGAGCAGGGAGTGGGAGCTCACAGTCTGAGCACCCCTTAGTCCTCTGCAGGTCTTTAAGAGTAAAGGTTTGGACCCCATTCTCTGTGGAAGCCAAGCGGGGAAGCAGCAGCTCCTGAGAGGCCTTGCTCTAGCGTCTCTCTTGGCAGCCACAGGTGGGGTAGGGGCAGGGAAGGAAAAGAATCTGAATGGAAAAAAGCTAGCACTCTTGTCATCTCAGTCACTCTCTTTGGAAGGCAGCCCACCCAGAATGTCCAGGCTCTGGGGTCACGCAGATTTCCTGGGACCCACTGGCCCCCTGTGGCTCTTGTAGTCTGAGCCAGAGTTGGGAAGTGTTTGTGTGGGAATGAATGAGACAAAAATTGAGGGGCTGAAGTCCCATGGGGAGGACAAAGGTGCATGGCAGGAGGAGAAGCAACATGGCACCTACCATCTCTGCTCGAGTCTGTGGTGATGGGAAGTGCCCGAGAGGGCTGGTAGGCAGGTGCTTTGTCCTCAAGAAATTCCCCATTCACTGGTGGAAGCAGCTTTTGGGCTCAGAAAGGCTTTCTAGCAGCTTGGGAGCCTGCTGACTACTAGAGCCGTGAGGGAGGGAGAAACAAACCATTCCAGATACCCTTTTCTCTGGACTGCAAGCTTCTTGGGGGTTGGCCTCTGCTGGTCTCTTGCTCCTTCTTGTTCTTCTCTGCAACTTCTTGCCATGGAATCTCTTATAGGTTCTGGCACTTTTCCCTCAGAATTACACCCACTCTATGACTGTTTGTTTTTTCTTTTTCATCTAAAACTTTCCCTTTTTTCTGAGATAATCCAGCAGCTGGTGTCTCTGGTCAGCCATCTTGTTCCAAATCTCAATCTTCAATGTCTTAAGAAAATTTTAAAAATCTTCATATACTCTTAATGCAAAGTTAAGCTCTGCAACCCTTTTCAAACATCTCTCTCATGGTTCACACTTTGCCAGGGAGTGGCTAAAAGTCTCCCCTCTGTCTCACTCACTTATTTCTTCCCAAACGTTCCCGCCTCCATGCAGCTGGTCCCTCCCACTGGTTCCTTCCTCTTGCAGACACCGCCCCTTCCTTGCTATCCTAGACTCAGCCCACTACCTCGATTCTGCACACCAGCTCAGGTGAGCAGGGAGTCTCTTAATCTTTCCACGTTGACAATTTCTGAATTTATCTCTAATCTTCTCCTGAGTTTTCATGTCTACATCTATAAATTGGAGATGCCACCTACCTAATCTACTCTACAGGATTTTTCTGAAGGCTGCATGTCACTCTGGATATAAAAGCACTTTTAAATGTGTTAAACTATTATAAGAGGCAGGTCATCACTATTTTTAGACAGGGCGTTTTCTTTCATTCTCCCTGGACTTCTCATCTCAGGGAAGAAAAATGCTCCATTTTCTCCCATCATGGGGCATTTGTGGGTGAGAATAGAGTTCTGCCTGACCTTTGTGTTTCCCTCAAGCAACATCCCTCCCTTCCTTTCCCTTCAGAGCCAAGCTTTTGGGAAGTGTTGTCCTCATTCATTAGCTCTCCTTCCTCACCACCAATTCATGTCCCACCCCTCCTCTAAACCTACCGTGCTTCTGCTAAGGATATCAACAGCTGGAAAATTGGCCAAACACTGTCAAGCCAATCCCCATTCCTTCTGATTCCATCCCTCCTGGCTCTGCTCTTACCTCTCCATCATAATCTTTTTCCTAGTGTCCTCTTCACTAGCGTCCTTTAAACATTTGAATGACCCTGGGGTGTTCCTAATGATTGCATTAGTTCTGGCTCATCTTGAGTACCTGCTGTGCATCAGGCACTGGACATTTCCCATCTCACCCTCATGACAATCCTGGGAGATTTGTTTCTTTCTTTTTTGTTTTCTTTCTATTTTTTTGCTCAGGCTGGTCTAGAACTCCTGGCCTCAAGCAATCCTCCTGCCCCAGTCTCTCAAAGTGCTAGGATTACAGATGTGAGCCACCAGGTCCAGCCTGAGATTTGCTTCTTACCCTCATTGTACAGATGAACAAACAGGCATCAGGAGAGTAAGAGTACTGGCCAAGTTCATAAACCCAATAAACCAGGAAGTTGGAATTCAAACCCTGGGCTTTGCACTCCAGTGCCAAGCTGCCTCCCTTCTCTCTTCAGTGTTCTTGAGTTTGTATCTTGGTTTTGTCCTTTACCTGCTGAGCTCAAATCCTAGCTTACTTACCTCTCTAACTATCCATTTCTTTATCTGTAAAATGAAGATCATAACACAGACCTTTTAGAGTGGTGAGGGTTTTATTAGATGTTTGTAAACTGTTCAGCAAGGTGGCTAGCATGGAGTAAGCCTCAATAAATGTTATTACTGCTTTTTATTATCATGCTCGGTATTGTTGTCTCCTCTCTCTATCCACCTGCTCCCTGGGCAGGCTCACCTACACACAGCTGCCAGTAGCACCTGCATGTGAGAGAGCTCCACTCTCTACAGCCAGCCCAGATGTCTCTGCCGAGCAGTGGGCCCATGTTTCCAGCCATTGGCTGGGTTTCCTCCCTTTGATATCCCATGCATACCTCACATGTGACACACTCACAGCAGAACTCATCCACATCCTCCCCAAACCTACTTCTCTGAATCTCTTAGGGTGGTGACTGACATGGCTACCTGAGTCATAAACTTGGGCTTTGTCCTTGAATCCCATGACTCCTCCATCTCACTCTTTTTGTGCCTTAGATCAGTTACCTAATCCTGCCTCCTAAGCAACTCTGAGTCATCCAGCCTCTCCTGGGTGTTCCCAATGTCACTGCTCACTCTGTCTCTATTTAAAAGTTTGATATTTTGTTCATTGTGGATTTTTTGCATAAATTTTTATTTTTTAAAAGATTTCTTTAAGATAACATTTATCTTGACTTTTGGCACCTCCTTAAATTTTGCATCTAAGTGGAGCACCTCACCTAGTCCTGGCCCTTTTGCTAAGTCTTCTCCCAGTGCAATTTCCTATAGTGTCCTGCCGGAATATTATTTCTAAAACATAAGTCTGCTCGTGGCACACCCTCGCTTAAATGCCTTCAGTGGCTCCCCGAGCCTCGCAATTCCATACTACCTCCACCCCTCCCTGTGGACCCTACGATCCAGCAGTGGGAATCCACACTCTTTCTCTGAAGGTCACCCCACCTTCATAGCTCTGTGCCTTTGGAAACATGGCAAGTGATCTTTTGGCTATCCTTTAGTTACCTGGGATGGTTGGGACCTGGTTATACTTGCAAATAGCTCGATGTTCATGCTTTCACTGATAAAACTTAAATTTCAATGATACTGTGTCAAAATCCATCTCGAATTTATTACACATCTCTGCAGTCTTCCATATAACACACTCATAACTTAAAATGCTCTTGACGGCTCAGCTTCATCATTCCAAGCCTCAGTGAGGGTACTTTGCTATGATCCAATGATGCCAGCCTCAGGAGCACTGACACTTGCAAGGTGGTGCTATGGTCTGAATGTTCGTGTCCCCCCCAAAACCTAAACCCTATTCCATATTCCAAAATGTGCAATAATGGAAATAGCATGGGCCAGACAGTCCCAGGTGTAATCTCAGCCCACCACTTACTCTCTAGGTGGCTGTGAACATGTCACTTAATGCTGTGAGCCCGACAAAGGGTCAGTAATGCACACCTCACAGCATTCCTCTGAGGATTCGATGCAGACCACACACAGGACTGTCAGCCCAGTGCCTGGCGCACAGTGAGGACGCAGCACACGTAGGTTCCCTTCACACCCCTCCTATTTCCCTCTCACATCATCTGTGTCGAAGGCCAGGACCTGGTGGCAGAGTCTTTATCCCCATGTCCTGTACCAACACTTGCTCTCAAAAATAGGACTCAGGTAAAATGTCTTCACAATATGAAAACAGTGGCCCAGAGAAAGAAGCAAATGCTAAGAGCTGAACTTAAGGGAATGACTATTGGCCCCCGGTTCTTGGGGTGACTTCTTTTGTAAACTTCATTTGTCAACACCTTCTCTCCCTCCCTCTTAGTTTCAGAGGGAAGTGGGATTGGGGGTGATTTGGAGAAGCAGTGAGGAGTTTAGCTCGGGCACACTGTCGGATAGCTGCAGAAGCATGAAGAGATTGGGCAGGTAGGAGGAGGCCATCAGAGGAGGGCTTACGTGCTAAGGGAAGGAGTTTGCCATCGCTCGGTAGGTGAGGAGGAGGCATCTGCGTGTGTGTGTGTGTGTGTGGGAGCTGGTGAGTCTGGCGCTGTGCCCAGGGCAGTTTCTTTCACTCTGATGTGCATGTGGCAGGGAGCTTTTGCCAACCCTGGCCTAGAGTGTTTTTGAAAGCGAGGAGCAGGAACAAACCAACAAGGCTGGTTGGATGTAGAGGAATAAATACATAAAGAACAGTTTATACATAAAAACGAAGGTTTGAAACCTCCTAGTGTTCCTGGTCACCCTCGTCCACACAGCAACTGACTCAGCATTGTGATGCACTGGGATTTCTCCTGGTAGGTGACCGGGATCAGCAGAGAGATCCACCCTCAGGGAAGGAAGCCCACAGCTCCCCAAGCCTCGGGCCCTCCCCGCACTGGCCTCGCTGCTCCTCAGGCTGAGCAGCTGTGCCAGGGTCATCGGGACCCCTGAAGCAGTCACACCATTCATTAACCCAAATTCCGAAAGACCGATGAGCAAATGGCATTGAATACTTTTTAAAGCCATAGTTTCACTGTCTTAATCAAAGCACGATTGTTAAGTGAATATTTTTAAATTAATTTTTTATTAGCAACTTCAAGTATAAAGACTTTGCAATAGGGTTTATTTTCTATTATAAAAAATTGTGACAAAAAAAAAAATCTCAGGTCCCCTAGATTCTGAGACTTCCCTCCTCATGTAACTGGACCACATTTAAGGATTAAAGTGCAAGGAAGGACGAAGAGGGGTCCGTGACAAACCTGCCTTGACACCTCTCTGAAGGAACCACACAGCATGTGCGCCTACCTTTCTTCAAAGGCGGGCGGTGGCCTTGGGGCCAGCCAGGCCGGGAACAATGGTCTAAGCCCTCGTGCTGTGGACAGGATGGAGGAGACTAAGCGTCCTGGAGAGGAGGTTTCCTCAGCAAGGGCTGACTCAACAGCGCCGTCCGCTCAGGCAGGGAGCCCATTTCTGTAAGTCAGCTCCTTGCATTTTATTGTTCTTTGAACCTCTTCCAACAGTTTGATGTCCTTGAGTTTAACAATCTGAAAACTGCACACCGTGCTGCATTCCACACAAAGCACCTTTAGAAATTTCTAGTTCAGAGGAACCTGGGCAAAGCCAAATCTCACCATTTGATTTTATTTGTGTTCCTCTCTTGGGCTATGTCTTGGGCATGACGCTGTACAAATAACTGCTATCATCATCATCATCATCAGTTAGTTTTGAGAATTACAATAGCTATCAAATTGGTTTATCATTTTTGAGACTGGAAGTTTTGTTACTTTCACAATAAACTGTGAAAACAAATCAGCTCATTAAAAAGTACATGAATAGCCAATAGTACAAAGCCATTTTCTTCAATGTGTATTTTTTTTTTTTCAATTTTTTTTTTTGAGCCAGCATCCTTTTTTGAGTATTCACTGATTGATTCTTCAGTGGTATAGTGGACAAGGAGGCCATCCGGTCCCTCCTCTGGACTGTCCCTGTAGCCTTCCACACACCGTACTATCAGTGGTCACAGGCAGCTGGAAAATTAGACAGGGTGGCTGAGTCTTCAAGAGGTGGAGAGGTCAACTTTTTAATTCAGTATGTCAGTGTGATTTAAGTTCCCACTGAGCACAGATTTTCTATAATAGGAAAAAGCTCTGGAATTTCTCATCTCAGCTCTGCCTGCCACTACTTTGGGGGCAGCTCCAGACATTAGTGAGATAAGGCAAAGTCAGATAATCCAAAGCGGGGTGTACAGCATTCTTCTTGAGAGTGTCCAGATGGCCCCTTGGGTGTGGGGGAGGCTTTGTATCTACATTTAAATTTCAAAATGACTTTCTTAAAAATATGTCAAAAGGATACCCAAACAAGCACACATTACTGATTGAAATATGTAATGAATTTTAGAATATACGTGTGTATATATACATATATACACACACACACACGTATGTTTTCATAGTCACACTCACGTTTGTCCTGCTCACACTAATGGTCACATATTTTTGGGGAGAACATCTGGCTGCCTTCCTCTAGCCATTGTTTTCTCTACAAAACTCTCCTCACACCATTCTTCCAGCCGTGATGAACTTTCCAGAGTTAGCAACAAGTCACGTTCTCTCTCCATTCCACACAGTGCTCAGATTGCTCCCACTGCCTGGGGTGCCCTGCCCGGCCACAGTCTTAGCCTGGTTAGAGCTCCAGCATCCTCTTTCCAGAAACTCTCTCACACACACACACACACACACACACACACACACACACTTGAATACTTGGCTAGCACCTCATGCTTACTTCCATGATAGCATTTACTATGCTGCACTTCACTGTTCCCCACCACTCTGGCCATAGGATAACAGCTCCACTAAGACTGGTGTCATTTTCATCGTGTGTTCCCATTCCTCACATAGCACCTGGAAAACAGGTAAATAAATATTGAGTGAGTGAGTGAATGAATGGGGTGAATGAATGAATGCATTCTTGCTATGGACTGTTTGGTGAATAGTTGCCTCATGTATTAACCTCCAATTCAACTCCGACCCTGAAGTCTGAAATTGATGGATGGTAGGTGGAGGATTTGGTCTCCTAGGCAACATGCAGCTACCTGACGTAACCATCTACACTCCACCTGGATTGGAAAAAAATACTTAAGTGAGTAATTTTTCTTTTCCTGGTGACTTTTTTGGTGATTTTGTGAATTTGTGGCTCATTTTGTCAAGTCTAGACACAATTCTTTTTCATGTGCTATGAAGTCTCAGTTCCTGTAACACAAGCCTCTTTAATCATTAGTCTTTCTGGTAGAATTTGATAGGGGGTCATATAAAATCCTCCTCTTCATCTGCTAATGGCAATTTATGGACACTTACTATGAGCAATATACAATTGCAAAAGACCAGAAAACTCACCCCCTGGTTATGATTCAGCACTATAACATGATAGCTGGAAACCAGACTGATAGTTTAATCAGCGGTATGTGATCCTTATTTGTGGTTGGCTGCCTCATCAATTTTCATTTGGGAGTTGAAATGGACTCTGAGGCAGATATGGCATTAATTACAGGGGAAATTGGTTGCAATATGCCTTGAGGTAAAACTCTTCTAATGGGAATCTGAGATTGAAAGAAAGCCAAATTATAAAAGGATGATTTACTGAAAAAGGCAAATGCATGCATTACCGTCACCGCTTAGCACAGAAAAAGGAGCTGATAAACCAGAAAGATTGTGGAATGGCTGAAAAGTGAGAAAAATCCCTAGGTCTGGCTCTCTCAAAAAAGATTTATCCCTATGCTGAATGCATTATATTTCCCCAGATACACGCGACATTTTCCAAGAGTGCGCTTCAATTAAAAGGCAAGTGAGCATTAATAATGGTTGGCAGGGTCCCTATTTTCTTCTAGATTGAAATATATTTTACTTAGAACTGAATAGGGAGCATCTAGGGAAACCCAAGTTAAAATTCATTTTACCCATTATGGTATCTGCTGTTGTATCAATTTTCTTATTGTAATATCACATTTTTTCCCTAAAGGTTTCAAAAGCCTTCCTAGATAATACCTTATTTTTCCTATCACTGAATCTGGATGAGGTAAAATATAGAGGCAAAGTCATAGTAGAAATGACTATTCCCAGTTTAATATAAGAAAACTAAGACACAGGAAACTTAAGTTAGGGCATTTTTTTAAAAGCAACATATTTTTCTTCATCGGGTATAAAACTGAGTGAAATATCAAAAAAAGTACTAAGTGGGAGTTAACATTCCTAGCCCCATCTCACCCAGAAAAGGGTCTGCACTGTGTTTTTAAGAGTTGGGGTGTGTTTACCCACACCCAAGCTTTTGTGTGGCAGGCAGAAAGTAGTGTAATACAGCAGTTGGGTGCTGGGACTAGAGCCAGGCCATCTGCACCTCTGCCTCTGCTACTTACTACCTGGGTGACTTTCCCTTTGGCCTCTGAGCCTCAGTTTTCTCACCTGTATAAACAGGATAGCATAAAAGTACTTGCTGTTATCTTGAGAATTAAGATGGATCCCTTCGACAGGAGAAGCAGTTGCAGGACTGTATAAAGTGGATACAGCAGAAGCTCCTGCACCCCAGGGAAAGTGAAGAGTCCTGAGACCAAGGGTAGGGATGGGGGTTTACAGGTTTCCACTAATTGGAGAGGCCAGGTAGCTCCCGGATGGGAGACTACAGGATACCTGGACCAAGTCTGTGGTCCACGGCTTGGGTGGCCATGGTGGGTATCTTCCAGTCTGTTTGAGCCCAGCCACAGCCTGAGCACCAGGCCTTGACAACACATGTGTAGCTAGAGGGGCTTTTGTTGTATATTGACATTCTCCATACAGTGCCTGGAAAACATGGAAGTCAATGTTGAGTGAGTGCAGACACTGTGAACCGAGGACATGGCATTTTCCCAGTGTTTGTGTTTTCAGACACCCCAGAAGTCTAGAATTCTTGAGAGGACAGAAAAGGAACCACAGAAATGACTGAGGATGAATTTCCCACCGACCAAGTCAGTGGACACTCAGAGCAGATTAAATTTGATTGAGAACAGAAAAGAAAAAGTGCCTCATATCACATTCTCCTGTTGTGGACTACAATCAATAGCTGCTGAATCCATTATGAACACATTGGCAACAAAACCCTCCTACTGGTGACTTATAATATGGCAGTGTATTCAATCATGACAGAAAAATCTGGAAGTAGACTGTCCAGACTGTCAACAATGCCTCCAGGGTCGTCTTCGGTCCTTCTGCTCTGCCATCCTTAGCATGTGGCTTTTGTTTACTTAGTCGCAAGATGTCTGCTGGTCCTGTGAGCCTTTTGTCCAGGGCAGGAAGAAGGAAGAGGGAGCAAGGAGTAGGGAGGTGGTATCTAAATCAAGAAAGCCCACACCTCCCAGAAACTGTCACTTTGTATTTCACTGGCCAGCACTGTGCCACATGCTCATCCCTCTGATGTGTGACGATGAAGCTAAGATTTTTGGCTGGGCATATTGCCATGCTGAAATAAATTAGTTTCTACTAATGAGATAGAGAGGAGACAGGCTAGATGGAAGGAAAGCAGCTAATAGTGTCTGCCACAATGTTTTTCCCAACATCTAAAATCTACCTTTATCTATACAGGAAAATTTATATCTTATTTAAAGCAAACCACCATATATATGTGGTTTGCTTTAAACATATGTATTTAATATACAGTGAATATTAAATATATAAAAATATAAAATATTAAAATATATAAATATATATTTTATATACATATAAAACATGATTTGATTTTAAAATAGAGGAGGAAGTTATACTTGAATAATGAATATACAAAATAATTTTCTTAAGTGTATTTTTAAGCCTGGCATGGTGGGAAACTGAGGCAGTACCATCATTTGAGCCCAGGAGTTCAAGACCAGCCTGGGCAACATAGTGAGACCTTATCTCTACAAAAAATAATTAAAAAAAAATTAGCCAACCATGGTGGCACACACTTGTAGTCCCAGCAACTCAGGAGGGTTAGGCAGGTGGATTGCTTGAGCCCAGGAGTTTGAGGCTATAGTGAGCTATGATTGGCCACTGTATTCCAATCTGGGTGACAGAGTAAGATTGTATATATTATTATATCATCTGATTGTTGATCATATATATAAAAGTTAATTATTCTTGAATATTAATTTGGTAGCAATAATATTTCTGAATTGTCTTATTGTTTATAGTAGTTGATCAATTTATCTTTGGTTTTCCACGTTTAAAAAATCAAATCATATATGAAGAATGATATTTTTATCTCCTCCTTTCCAATGTATATTTTGCTTGCCTATTTGTATCAGCCAGTACTTTAGTCTAAACAATGTTAAATGGTCGTGCTGTTAGTAGACATTCTCTTATTTCTGACTTTATTGGAGATGTTTGCAGACATCCACTAAATATGATGTTATTTTGTGGATTGAGATGGGCATTTTTGTCATGCTAAAGAAGGATCTACATATGCCTATGTAATCGAAGTTTAAAATCAAGAATGGAGTCAAACTTTACCAAATACCTTTTTAGTATGTATAGAAATTATCATAGCATTTTTCCAGTGTACATCTATCAATACAATGAAATGCATTATGATGTGTTTCCTTATACCAAGTCATCCATGCATCAACTCAAATACATTTCACATGGTTATGTGTATTAGCTGATAAGGTGCTGCTGAATTCTGTTTAATTTTTTTTTATTTGGGATGATTGCTTCACTATTCACAATTAAAATGGAAATTTGTGGCTTTATTTTTGTGCAATCTTTTTCAGTATTTGATGACAATGTTATATTCACTTCATTAAAAAAGGTCTTTGGAAGAATTTTTTTATGTTTCTAGGCCCTGTAAAAATTGAAATTTCATGGGAATTATCTGCAGCATGAGATAACATCTTTTTCTCTAAAGGAAGAACTTTCCTATCACCTACTTCTTTTGTCTACCCCCTGCTCCAAGCATGGAGGAGGCAGAGGCAGCTAAGCGGGCTGGAGTAGGGGGTGCACGGAAAAGGCTAAGCACCAAGTGGAATGAATGTAGAGGTTAATGTTACCCTCCCTCCTCATCTTTGGCTTCTCAGCCCAAAGCAGGTCTGGGTTGGGGGGTGGGAGACAACCTTAAACTTTGAATGAAGTTCAGAATTTTTATTATGAAACTGTCTGCACCTTTAAATTGCTGAACCGAGACTATTCTTGTGACTTGAAGTGATTGAGGACGTTTTATAATCTAGAAGTTACTGGAAAATCTATTGGACTTATACAAGCACACTGAGTCAGTTTGAAAGGGCTGCGGGAGGAAACATAAAGTTATTTTACGATTGCGCCCTGTTGGGTTCATCTCTCGCTATGTGGCTGTTACACCTGTCGAGGACACTATGAGGAATGATGAATAAAACAGCCCAGGTTGTTTATAGGAGTGCAAAAATGAGGGGGAAAAGTCTTGACTTCCTCACCATGATCATCCAACAGAGCTCTTTCCTCCATTTCCATTTAAATTTTAAGCCCTCCCCAAAAGAGACTCTCCTATTTCAGAAAGATTTTTCCAGTAGTACATCATCTCTCTCAAAAGAGAGCACTGCCCTGGCTCCCAGGTGTCAGAAAGAAATGGCTCGTGGAGAGTGCCTGTTGGTCAAAGTGGGGTTACCATCTCAGCCAGGAGTGAAGACATTCCTCCCAGAGTGGTTTCTAAAGAAGCAAAATGACTTTACTCCTTCTCTTGCTGTCTGGTATTTATAATTCAGCTACACATTCTGAGGAGTTACCAGAACCACAAAGCAATAATTCTCTGATCAGTGCAATTATGAAGGAGGAGACACTTGATAATTCGATACCTGCAAGTATGAAGGAAAGTCGGCTTTGCAGTAGTACCTCCCAAGCTTGTTAAAGATTGTATCAACCAAATCATCTGCGAGAGTCAGCGTGGCTGTTGGGGGAAGTATTCTTATTCTTTCTTTTCTGAGAGGATGGTCCAGACTTGTGAGGCATGATTTTTAAGAGTGCTAGAAAAGGTCTCTGTCTGGACTCATCAAAGTGTTTGAATCTTTTAAAATTCATTCTCCTATTGATAAACAAATATTTAAGGATAAAATCAGATTTGAGAGTAAAGAATTTGCTTTTTCTTAATACTCCCCTTCTCCCCGTTTGAAATTCTGAAACACTCTCTTAGAAGCTCTGCGCCTTTACTTCTCTTCCTGAAATGTAATCTAGGAATTTAAATCAGTTCTAATGTCTCATTACCACCTCAATATTGCAAATTCCTGACTAATGAGAGCTGGAGAACCTCTTCACTCAGTAGCACCTCTGCTGCAGCTAGCCCTTTCTCTATTGATAGTTAATAACCCTCCCATTTCCAGATTTGACAACTTGAGTCTTCTTTAACTTTTCTTCCCTCTGATCTATCACATCCAATCCATATTTAATAATCAGAAACTCAACAAACATTTATTGAGGACTTAGACACCAGGCACAACCCTAGGGGTAAAGAGACACAGTAAATCAAGTGTGATCTCTGCCTTTGAGGCACTTACAGTCTGGTCGGAAAATAGACATACAAGCAAACAACACACTCTATAAAGCACTAAGGAAACACAGAATAGCCACTTCTTCCCCAGTAATGTCTTCTGCATCCGTCTCTCAACTGCAATTTGTGTCCTCATTCATCTCTTCATTTTCAGTATTTCCCCATTCTAATGTCTCTATACAAGGCAGCCACATGAATCTTCCCAAGTTGTGGTTTTCAATACTTTACTCCAATGTTCAAAAACATTCTTAGATTCTCATCGCCAACATTGCAAAATACAAATTTCTTTACCTTAGGGCCAAGGCCAGCACATAGTATGCTCTCAATAAGTAGCTGATGAATAAATGCATAAATGAATCTGGACTGAGCCACTCTATTCACAAGTATATTTCACAGTCACATGGCTCTAAACATACTACTTTATCCACATGGATACAATTCCTGTCCCGGAGGACATGAGCACGTTCTTGCCTCTGCCTCTTGCTAGTGACACTTTTCCTGGGTCTCTGAGCAGCTCTCCATAGCTACTTTCTCACAACTAACACTCTGAAGCTCAACTCAGGGCCCACCTCTTCAACGGACCCTTGCTCAAATGCCACTCTTTTCCAAGTCTTTAAAACTCCTCGTCTGAGCCACTTATTTGCTACTTCGGAATATGCTACTGGGAATTGTTATCTTTTGATAAATATGCCCTGTCTCTCCAAATAGGGTCCCCATAATTTATCAGCTTCTCTGCAACTAGAACTACAATTGTTAGCTCTCATATCATAATAACTTAGAGCGCTGAAACAATACATAAGGAAGAGAAAGCAACATTTATTCCGGATAGGTCTGAATGACACATTCCCGTGTCTCCCTCCCTTGCTGGCTGAACAAGGATCTGACAGGAAATCGGGAGGCAGCAGCCCTTGCTAGCATGATAATGAATCAGGAACATATCGACCAACATCTTCTTTCCCATCAACATGACAGAATTATAAATCTATTTCCAGAGACAGCTCCATCAAAACCACCATCTGTCGATGGGTTTTTCATAATTTATTTGGTTTTATTATTAAAGATTCAAGCATTTTTAAATTAGGAAATGGGAGAAAAGGATGGGGAGGCTTTCCTGGACTGTTTGTGCAAAATTGAAAAGCATCTTCCTGATACAACTCTCTGTGACCTTCAAGCTTTGGAGAAGAGACAAGCAGCAAATATTCGTGTTTTCAACTCATTCTACAACATTACCTATTCTATTCCAAAATGCAAGAGCCAAAGGGCAGAGAGATGATCTGTGTAACTTATGACTCAAAGCAACTGAGGGACAAGTTGAGTTTTTTCCAATGCCACCACCCACAAAGATGAGAAGCCTTTCTGGCCTCCTCCAGGCTGGTCCAAGCCCTCCCCGGCTCCACTCCATGACACAGCCACATTCCATCATGTCACTTATCACACTTATCACAATGTATTCAGACTTTATGTATCTATCCACCCCCAATGGAATATAATTTCTTCAAAATCAGGGCTTTTTAAAATCCTTGTAATTTCAGTTCTCACAACAGTCTCCCGTAAAGAGTAGGCCTATAATGTTTACATTGAACAAAAACTGACAGTTTCTTGTGCTTTTCGACTTTAGATCATCCTAACACCACTTCAGAAAATGCAGGTTGCGTGCTGCACTTTGCCACAGGACTACGGGATGCATACTGCAGTTATATTAGTCTCAGTGGATTTCCCAAGATTTCTTTCAACAACTCTTTGCATAACACATTAACATTAATGAGGCATTTTCATATATGTTGAATGAATCCTCACAATACCTGTGAGTTAGGTATTATTATTCCCCATTTGCAGGTGAAGTAGCTGAGGCTAAGAGATGTTAGACGTAGTAGGCAGAATAATGACCTTCCAATGAGATCAGGTCCCAAGCACTGGAACCTGTAAATATTATTTTATAATGAAAAGGGTCTTTGCAGATGTCATTAAATTAAGGATCTTGAGATGAAGAAATTCTCCTGGATTATCTGGTGGGCCCGAAATGCAATCACATGTATCCTTATAAAGGAAAAGAAGAAGGAGATTTTACATACACACACACACACACACACATGCACACACACACACAGGAGAAGGCACAGAGGCAAACACAAGCCACAAGCCAAGGAACACTGGTAGCCACCAGAAGCTGGAAGAGGAAGAAGGAAATTCTCCCCTAGAGCCTCCAGGTGAGCACAGCTCTGCTGACAGCTTGATTTTGGCCCAGTGGAATTTTTGAACTTTGGACTTCTGGCCTCCAGAACTGTGAAAAAATAAATATCTGTTGTTTTAAGCCACAAAGATTATGGTACTTGTTACAGCAGCCATGGGAAACTAACACAATAATAGCAAGTGGTTCAACCAGGACTCACACACCCAGGTCTTCTGACTGTAAATCCTAAACATGTTTCCCTGTTCTATGGCCAGACCATGACCCAGTCCCTGGCTATGACTAGAAGCTTTGGATGCTAGATTAGCTTTTCAGCCTTTTCAGAGTGGCTAGAGTGGTGAACTCCTTCATATTTCCCCCCTAACATTGAACATATCTTTATGGGCATATCTTTATGTGACATGCCCAGTCCCAAATGAAGTACTTTATGTATATTACATTTTTTAATACTCACAAGTTTAGAAGCTAGATGCAATTGTTATAACCATCACAAATGAAAAAAAAATGAAGATGCATAGAGGTTGAATAACTGACCCAAGCTTACACATACTTTAGTAAGTTGTTTACATATCCAATAGCAAATATGGCAGGATAACGTTTTTAAGTTTTAACTGTGTTTAGTCTCCCTCCACATCAGCTGCCCCTCTCCTTGGATTTTCTTTGTGTCCCACAAAGTGTCTTCCCCAACTCAAGTGAGACAGGATGAATCACTCACTGCCTTAGGGATACTAAAGCAGAGGGAATTGAACAAGAGGGTGAAACTATTGACTCACGTTTGACAAGCTAAAGTGCAGATGCAAGATGGTACAAATTTAGAAAAATAGGATCTTCAGTCTCCCCACGTTCCTCAGTCCAGGCAATGATTCCATGGCTGGGAGAAGGGACAGAAGGCATGGACAGGAGTGGAGGACCACTGAGGGGCTGTTCAGCTTTGCCATCTCAGGAGCTTCGTGGTGGTATAACCAGAACTCGGGCCACAGTGGCCTGGGTGTGTCACCCACTGACCAACAAGCAGGAGTGAAGCTCATCCGACTTTTGCTCAGTTCCATCCAACCCACCTGATGAAGACAGTCACCTCCTTCTCACCTCCTTCAATGACTTGGGTCACTAATACAGGTAACCACAAACAACTGGATAGAAGGGCAGGGCCCTGGCACCTGGAGAGATGGGGCAATGGCATAGAAACAGCCCCTAGGACTGAACTGAACCATTTAATGGTCTCCCTTGAGCTTCCCTGACTGCCCTCCCCCATCCCTATCATCATGCCATCAGCAACCAACACCACAGACCAAGAACGTATCCAAGGGTCCCACCACACATGCAAGCTGTGGAGGAGCGTGACTCAACTGCGTTTGTCTGTTGGGAATCTAATATGAACAGTGACACTGATTTGTTGTCAGTGTGTTCTATTTCTCCAAAATACTCAGAGATTTTTATATTCAGTCTGTTATTTCATTGCATACCCTACTATGAGGGCTTCTCGGGTCATACTGCAGGTGTTGCTCTCTTAACTCATTCTTCTCTGACAAATGATCCATTAGCAAACCAACAGCAGTCACGGAGCAACGCGCCTCACTTCCCTTTACTCTACCGACAACACAGGTCCCATCCATTTAACCCAGTGGCAGGCCTAGCAACAAGTTAAGAGCTGGAAAGGGCAAAGCGCCAATTACAGTACACAGGGCTTGGTCTGCTGGGTGAGGAGGAAATAGCAAGCTTGACCTTTTAGACTTATGCTAACGTGTAGGTCACCAGGATCCACTTAGTCAAAGACCTTTTCTGAACCACCTCAAAGAATTAACATCATCTCCTACCAGAAGCAAACGGATCTCTTTTCAGTCTACAGAACAAGACTCAAAGTATTTATATATTTATTTTTGAAATGTTAAAAGTTTTCATTTGTTGGGGACGTTTAGGGTATTCTAAAAAGAAGGAAAATGGCATAAAATTGTATGAGTTGATAACATTACTGGGCAGCTGGGCATGCTGTTCAATATATCTCTTATTGAACACCATCCCACAAATATCTTGATCAATTCTCTGTTGTGTATATATATATCTAGCCCCAGATCAAGTACCAAGGGGAATAAATTTGAGCTATGGCTAAATTTGAGAAGCCACTGGTCCCTTTTCTGATGCCCACCCAACGGTAATTTGCCCTGCCATCATCAAGACTTCTCATGAGATATTCCTGGAGCGTTAGATCATTCCGGCTCACCGGCAAGGCCATGACAATGACCCATCTCTGCCCTTTGGTGTTCCACGGCTTACAACACATGGGAATCATTACAGTTTGAGTTCATCTGTGGGAGCATCATCGAACAGAAACCACAAGCAGCACAGGACAGAGCCAGTCTTCACATTATTACTCTACACTCTCACCATGAGAAAATTGCTGCTCTTTCTTTGTAAAGGCCTCCCAGCCTGCTTGTGAGCCCCTTCTATGTCTCTGAGGCTGAATGGCCCTTGCAATGGTTATCAGTGTTTAATATTTACAAAGCACTCATATTATGTGAGATCATGAATTTGCTCGACATGTGCATATTTGGCAGAAATATTGCAAAGCCTATTTAGCCATTGCCAGTGTTCTTCCAGAGCTGGAAATACCACAGAGAAAGTGTGTACTTGACCTGAACTTCTGACGGTCTACTCCTTTCAGTAAGTGTAAACAGAGCAGAAACCCTGCCATCAGAGAAGCATTTGCAAAAGGGAGACCAAGTCAGAGCACGAGCAGCAGATGGGGCTTGAGAGCTGAGAATGAAAAACCCAGGCTGCGTCCAAACTCTGTAAATCATTATTGACTGAGCACCATGCCGTCTTAATGGCTTTTACTACCTCTTGGTTCCAATTCGAAGTGCATATTAAAGCAAGCAACACTGCAAAGACCAGAGGGGCTAGAATAGTAAACTACCCATAGCTTAGTAATCATTATGCATTAATTATTCAGGAGCTGGAGCTCCTCTTTGCAAACATTAAGACCAGTGACAGCAAAGAAATATGCCTCCCGTTTGGAGGAAGGGAAGGAATAGTGCTATTTGGGGTTGATGCTGGCATGATATTTAGCAGAGCATGACAGTTTTAGTAGATAAATAACGTGATGTATCATGCAAACTGTTAGCAATGTATTGGAAGACTCAAGTATTCCCTGTGGGGCATTTACATTGGATTTGCTATGATTGCAATATCTGCACAGTGATGCATTACGTGTTTTATTCTCTTTATTATATGTTTTCATTACTTTGTGTGTTAGAATGCAATAAAGAAAGCTGAAGCAATAAAGCCTGATTGATAATAATAATTCTGCAAAGATGCAACTTCCCTTCTAAAGCAGTTCCAGAGTCAGAGGAACCAATGGCACCCGATCATCTGTTCTTGTGTTAAGATTTTATCCTCCTTTCTGATAAAGGAATAGTAATGGGTTTGGAAGCAGCTTTTCGTAACAGCTGGCACTGCATGGAGAAGGAGGAAAAAGGCAGGGGAGAATGTGTTCCATTCAGAATGCTGAATCCTGCATGTGCTTCGATTCTCTGCTTCTCCCTTTTCTTTCATATTCTACAACGCAAACATCAGATGTTCTCTTTTAAAGGGAAAATTAATCATTTTTCAGGATCAATACTCTTTGGGTTCTCTAACTCTGACAGCCTATTCTACCTTCTAAAGTTTGTGTAACCTTCCTCAGGGATTCCTTTTAAATTGGGATCTTTAGAATCAGGAACTTAACACACACGTGTGTGTTTGTTGGGGACAGGGGTCCCAACTTAAGTTAAAAAGGAGTTTGGACATAACTGAACATATGTGATGAGCTGGGAAAAGGGTTTATGAGAAGTAGATTATTCCAAGTGGTTTCGTTCCGGGCGCATGGCTTATTCATGGTCATCCAGAGAAGTGATTGGGTCGGAAACCCAGGCTAGTGTTTCTCTGGGGTGCTGGAGAGAGGGGCTGCATGCAGAAATTGAATGAAATGGTTTCACAAGAAACTTTGGGGACCCAGGGAGTAAAAGTAGTGCTTTGGTAGAAAAAATACAACAGAGTCAGGGCAGGCAGCATCCTCTCCACTTCTATGCCGAGCACAGAATGGCTCTATTAGGGTTAGGATGCCTGGAAACCAAGGGGCACAGACAGGGAGCATGTGGTCCTGCTCATGGATATCAGCATCTGCAGAAAGGCCACCAGCCTCAGAGACATGCAGAGGCACAGTCTAAATGACTCGAAAAGTGACACACATCAACCAGCGGCACGGCACAGCAAAGCAGGGTTGAGCGCACCTGTGAGGCACTTACCAAGACATTCTAGAATTACTTAGGGAAAATTTTGCAGGGAATTGAGGTCTTGTCTGACATCAACGTGGGCATGAGTCAGTGAAATTTGGGTTATAGACATTAAGTGCCTTTATTTGTACACACAAACACATGAGGCTTTGAAGAAACTTAAGTTATATGTGAAACAGAGGAAAAATTACATTTGTGATTGCAAAGGACAGGCAGTGGCTCTCAGTATATGATTTTCTAAAAGGCTCAAGCAATACAAAAACAGTTAAACACCTGAATGGAACAGAGCAATAGTACGTTCAGGTCAGGCAAGTGGGTTCTCACATGAAGGGGGTCACTGCAGAGGATGACATAAAGATTGGAGGTGCCTAGAGATCACATCAAACTGGTAGGGCAGTACTTACAAAACACTGACCACGTAAGAATCAACTAGAAAGCTTGTTTAAAGTGCAGATTGCAGGGCCCCACTGCCTAGAGGTCCTGACTCAGTCAACTCAGATATTTTGTAATCTCGATAGATGCGGTCTCCAAATCACTCTTGGATAAACATCATCACAAGGTTATGTGTCAAGGGCATCTGGGTCTGCATTGCCAACCTAGAGGCTGGGCCATCGCCAAGGCGATCATCCACTGAGGCTGTTCCCAGAAGAGACAGAATGCTGTGTAGACAGAGGGAAAGTGAAGAAGACAGCATGAAATGTTGTCATTCGTCTCAGGGTCTGAAATCAGGAAGTCAAGGGAAGCAGAGAGGAGAATGAGGTGTGGGACAGGGCCACGGACAAACGGGGTGTGGGGTCATGGCTCTGACATGATGACTTTGGCCTGATGTCAGAGTTGGGCTGGACAGTGATGGGTAACCCTCAAGAGATAACTACATCTGATCACTTATTTAAAGTGTTTTTGTCATCATTCTGTGTGGTAGGTAGGATTTTAAGGATGCCAAATTGACTTCTTACATACATTTTTCTTAACTATTAGGATTGTTTGCTGTTGAATTATGGATGTTAGTTTGTAGATCCAGCTTAAGAAAAGCTCTTTATTTTTTCACAGATATTATCCCTTAGAAGTAACTTTTTACTTGTATGATAGAAAAAAAACACGTGTTTTAGAGGCAGAAAGAAATTCAAATCCTAATTCTACTCACAGACCGAGGGACATTGGACAAATTATTTGACTTTTTGGGGAATCAGTTCTCTATTCTTTAAAATGGTAATAATTACACCTAGCTTACAAGTTTTTTGTGTAACTTACATAAAATACATGCACAGTGCTTGGGATTTAATAGATAATGAATGAATGGCTGCTGTTAACTATTATTATCAGACCGGCTGATAGCTGTGAATAGCTCATCTTTCCCAAAATTGTGGTTAGCAGATAATGATACTTTTCCAAATTTAAGTAAAAACAGAACTATTTTTATATCTCAGCATAATATGTTGTATTTCTGTTATATTAAAAGGATATATGATTAGTGTGAGTTTTACAGAAATATCAACACTTGGGAAAGACTGCTTTTGTTCACATGCTTAATTTAATCCTGCTTTTTCCTAGACTTAAGCAAAATGTGTCCTATACAATGGTAATCCTTGATTTACATATGCCTACTTTCTGTGCATCCCTTAGACACAGATGTTCACTTGAGAACAGTAGGTCCAGATAGCCCACGCTGGAGTCGTAGAAACTCCTCTGTTCTCCTTGCTGTCATTTCTTACTGTTATTCCTCTTTACCTTCCCCATTATTTGCTTAAATCTAAGACCCATTCCCAGGAATCCTGTGCATTTTCCACCCCAGAGCTAACTAAGAGCAAGGTGTGAAGTGATGAAAGCAAAAGTAGTAAACAGGAAGAGGAAATTTCATCCCCATGGAGTTACTCTCTGCAGGCTTTCACGGTATGACAATGTCTTGTAGTTTACAGATTACTAGAATATGGTGGAAAGTTCCATAGAATGATGAATTTATAAAGTGCTTTGGGCACACAGAGGAGGAAGTACCTATAGGAGGTAAGTTCAGGACAGCTTCAAAGAGGAAGTGATATTTGATCTGGGTCTTGAGATTATAAAGGTAGAAAGGAGAGTCAAGAGTATTCTCAGGCAGTGAGAATAGCATGTGCAAAGAAGAGCAATTAACATGTTGTAGTTAAAACTCTGTGCATGTGTGTGTGTGTGTGTGTGTGTGTGTGTGTAGTTGGTGTTGGAGGATTGGAGATGAGATCAGGTTGAGACTGGACAGGAAATAGTTTTCAACCCAAGCTATAGAGTTACCACTTTATCCATAAAATTCATTTGGCTTAAAAAATTGTTCCAGTGGCAATATGTGTATAAATTATAAAGAACAAGAGTAGAAATGAGGAGACCACTTAAAAGACCACTGCAATATCTTTTACCTGTTAGTACATCTCACATAGCACCCCTGCTTCCTATACTAACACAAAGTACAGGTGATCCTACAACAGAAGAAACAGGACATCAACCATAACTTAGATTATTGCCACTCAAAGTGAAATTCAGCCTTTGTTTATGCCCAGCCAAATTTCATTTAAGACCTAGAATTGGAGACTTTGGCAATTTAAAAGGTTTTTTTTACTTTTAAAATGAGTATGTTCCAGATTTGCAGCTTACTCTATCAAAAATATCAGTCACCTAGACCTGCAAAACTAGGATTCTGAAGCTGGATTCAATTGTGATTCTTATGGTGCATTCAAGCTACTTAGAGCTCTTATTGGAAGAGCCACGCCACCAGGAAGCGGACACAATTTGGACAAGAGGACATGACACTAGGTCTAGAAAGCTACTGCTGGTGACCTAAGGAAGAAGAAATGATTATCCCAAAATTCATAGAATCCATACAAAATCAGGCTGTCTGCACTTACAGATTCTTCAATCCCCCAAATAGTGTGGTTCCCTCCCTACCCTTAAATCACACAATCTCTATAATTTTAGGCAATTAATGATCAAAGTTTCATTTAACCAACCATTTTAATCAAGTTTCACTTGATTCCCCTCAAATCCTAAACTAATTGCCCGTGCTAGTCTCAGTGATGCTGTGAAAATTCTCCAGAAATTCTTGCCAAGTGAATTATTGAACCATAAAACTGAACACTTCATCAGGGAAAAATTCTACTGTTTGATCTCTTTTGTGGATCATTGAAATGGACTTGGTCTTAGGTCTTCTCACTGTCAGACTTGCTCAACTTAACAAGAAAATTGACAAAATTATCACTCATTTCTGTTGCAAATTATAGTTTTATGAGACTTTCATTTTCTACCATGAGTGAACTACCATGACTGGTAATTTAAAAAAAGCTTCCCTGTTTAAATGTCACTTATACTATAGCAAACATCACCACCTTCTAATGAGTAAATCCCATCAGAGAAACAAGAACAAAGCAAAAATTGGTTCAGTTTCAAAACTCCATTCAACCCCCATTTAAAGGCAATAAAACTTCTGACCTCAGCACACCTTACTGACTCCTTCTGGAAGGCCACTTCCTCCTTCGCTCTTTTCTGTCATCTTCAGTGCTGGGGTAGATGACTGATGAAGACAACATGGAAATATGAAAGGATAGTGAATTTGGGTTCCAATTCCAGAAGACCTTGGTTCTAATCTAATCTTTGCCACAAAATGGCTCTGTGACCTAAGGCCAGACAATTACCCACTCTGGCTTAGCAATGGACTCACCCAACTAAAAAACAAAGAATATTAAACGATACTTTTTTTAAAAAATAGTCCCAGATGAAAGAGAATTTACAAAAAGCACATCTAAAAAAAATTCACAGGATTAAAAGGTCTAGAAAAAATATATATTAGGCAAAAACAACAACAAAAAAACTCAATACAGTTAAATTAATATCAGACAAAAATTAGGCTTTAAGAGCAAAAAATCATTATATCAATGGAGAAGTGTTCTACATATTAATAAAAAGTTAATTCTCCAGAAAGATATAAAAATTCAAAATATATATGCACACAATAAAATAGAGAACCTTAAAAATATATAAAACAGAAAGTTATAGAATGAAAAGGGAAAATTGATAAATCTACCATTAGAGTAAAAGATTTTAACACATCTCTTTCAATAATTTAGAGATCAAGCAAGCAAAGAATTAGTAAGTATATAGATGAGGAACACAATAACCCCTATATTAATGTACATTTAGAGAACATAGCAAGAGAATAAACAATCTATTGAGTATACGTGGACTATCTATTTAATATAAACATTGACCAAATAAGGAAAATCTCAATAAATTTCTACAAATACTATCATAATGTGCATTCACTGATCTCAATGATATTGAAGTAGAAGTCAATGTCAGAAAGCATTTTTTTAAAGTTCATGTATTTTATTTATTTGTTTGTTTGTTTGTTTTCCATGTTTTATATCTGATAAAGGACTGAGAACTAGAATCTATAAAGAACTCAAGCAAATCAGCAAATCAAATAACCCCATTAAAAAGTGGATAAAAAACAGGAACAGAAACTTTTCAAAAGAAGACAGACTAATGGCCAACAAACATATGAAAAAATGCTCAACATCTCTAATCATCAGGGAAATGCAAATCAAAACCACAATGAGATCTCTCTTAACTCCAGTGAGAATGGCTTTTATCAAAAAGTCCCAAAACTACAAATATTGGCATGGATGTCAAGAGATATGAACACTCATACGCTGCTGGTGGGACTGTAAACTAGCACAACCTCTATGGAAAGCAATATGGAGATACCTCAAAGAACTAAAAGTAGAACTACCATTTGATCAAGCAATCCCACTACTGGGTATTTACTCAAAGGAAAAAAAGACATTTTATAAAAAAGACACGTGCACTGGAATGTTTGTAGCAGCACAATTCACAACTGCAAAGGTGTGGAAACAACCAAAGTGCCCATCAATACATGAGTGGATTAATAAAATTTGGTATATGTAGCCCATGGAGTTCTACTCAACTAGAAAAAAAAGTGGTGAACTAATACCTCTTGCATTAACCTGGATGGAACTGGAGACCATTATTCTAAGTGAAGCTTCACAAGAATGGAAAAATGACACCACATGTACTCACCATTAAATTGGAACTAATAGATCAACACTTACGTGTACATTTGGAAATAACATTTATCAGAAATCAAGCAGGTAGGAGGCAGGAGGAGGGGATGGGTAAATTCACACCTAACGGGCACACTATCCGGGGGATGGGCACACTTATAACTTAGACTCAAATGGTACAGAAGCAATTTATGTAACCAAAATGTTTGTGCCCCTGTAATGATCGGAAATAAAAAAAGAAAGAGCCTGACATGCTGTTAGGCAGCTGAGAATTAAAAGCCCCAGCATGATGCATTATGCTCCCAAATTCGAAAAACAAATAAACATATATATAGATAAATGACTGGAAAGTTCTTTATGAAAATATTAATAATGGATTTTTACTTAATGATGGGAGTATATGTGATTGTAGTTTTTATTATATGTTTATATTTCCTAATTATGCCAAGTAAACATACATAATTTTTATTATTAATTTTTAAAACAGTATAATAGGAATATGTCCTTTTATTATCTATTGACAAAATAATAAAAATTGTATGTAAAGAAAAAAAAAGATATCAGTGGTGCCCCTCCTTTGTGCTTGACACTGTTACATCTATGTTCCCATGGAGCCTGTGTACGTCCTGAATTATCTTCCCTGTCTATGTCTCTCCTGTCCAACTAGATTATAAACATTTTGAAGGCTGGCCATTTTGTGTATCTTAAACAGCCACAGCAAACATTTATTTGAGTATTATGTTGGGCCAGGCACGTAGAAAGCTCCATAATGCTTAGCACAGGGCCTAACATGTACTAGCCCCTCAATAAATATTGACTGATTTAAAAAATAAAAAGTAAAAACTAAAATATTCATTTATTCATCTGTTACTCAGGCTGGAGTCCAATGGTGTGATCATAGCTCACTATAAACCTTGAACTCCTAGGCTCAAGGGATCCTCCTGCCTCGGCTTCCCTAGTAGGTGAGATTACAGGCGTGCACTACCACACCCATCTAATGTTTTTAACTTTTGTAGAGATAGGGTCTTACTATGTTGCCCAGGCTGGTCTCAGATTCCTCCTGGCCTCAAGCGATACTCCTGCCTTGGCCTCCCAAAGTTGTGGGATTAAAGGTGTGAGCCACTGCGCCTGGCCAACCCATGTATTTTAAAACATACTTCTATATAATATGTGGATTGAAAAAGAAATCATACTAAAAATTTAAAACCAAAATAAACTACATAGCAAAATTTGAAGAATGCAGTTGAAAAGATACTTGAAGTAACATTTATAGCTTAACTTTTGTTAGAGAAAAAGAAAGCCTGACGGTAAATGAACTAAAGAGTCCAAACTAAGAAATTAGAAAAAGAAAAACCAATCTATTCAAAACAAAGAAATAAGAACACATGAAATAATAAAGATAAGATCAAATAGCAATGAAATAGAAATATGAAGATATTAATGGAGAGAATCAACAAAGCAAAATAAATTTTAATACACTAGTAAATTTGCCCCAACTTTAGCAAGAATGGCCAAGAAAATATAGAAAACGCATAATATTAGAAATAAAAATGGGTCATAATTACAGATTTAGCAGAAACTAACAAGATTTTTTTTTAAAAGATTATGGATATACATTTTTTGCCAATAAATTTGAAAACAGGAAAAAAAATTGACATATTCCCCAAGGAATTTAAATTCTCAAAACCTATTCAAGAAAAAAATAGAAAATTTGAATATATCCATACCCATTGAGGAAATTAATTCCATTTAAAAGTTTTTCATAATGAAAACCCAAGACCAGACAGTTTTACATGAGAGCTCTACCAAATATGCAATAAATAACTAACTCCAAAATCAAAATATACTTCTTTTGTGTTTTATTCAAGAAATATTTTTAACTGTAAAGTTATTCTAGATTTTCTTAGAAAATTTTTGAAGTTTGGACTATCCTATGTAAATTCCTGTTATATTTGAAAATGATGTGAAGTATGGATCCACTTTTCTATTTTTTGCATATTCATTCTTTCCCTGCTGATCTACAGTGCCATTTCTGTCACCAGTCAGATTTCCACACATAGTTTATCTGTTTCTGAGCACTCTGTCTCCTTCATTGATTACATATCTCCTGCTATGCCAATATCTACTGGTGTCATTACCATAATGATTTTATTTGTATATATTTAAGGAGTACAAGTGCAGTTTCGCTACATGGATATATTGTGCAGTGGTAAAGTCTGGGCATTTAGTGTAGCCATCACCCAAATACTGTACATTGTATGCAGTAAGCAATTTCTCATCTCTCACCTCCTCCTACCATTCCTACTCTCCATTGTCTGTCATTCCACTCTCTATGTCCATGCATATACATTATTTAGTTCCTACTTATAAGTGGGAACATGTGGTATTTGACTTTCTGTTTCTGAGTTATTTCATGTATGATAATGGCCTCCAGTCCTGTCCATGTTGCTGCAAAATACATGATTTCAATTTTTATATTTTTTATAGTATTCCACTATGTATATATACCATATTTTCTTTATCCAATCATCCATTGATGGACACTGAGGTTGATTCCGTAAGTGAATAGTGTTGCAATAAACATACAAATGCAGGTATCTTTTTTGATATAATGATTTATTTTCCTTTGCATAGATACCCAGTAGTTGGGATTGCTGGATGGAATGGCAGTTCTATTTTTAGTTCTTTGAGAAATCGCCATACTGTTTTCCATAGAGGTTGTACTAATTTGCATTCCCACCAACAGTATATAAGCATCCTCTCTTCTCAGCATCCTCACCAATATCTGTTATTTTGTTACTTTTTAATAAATTCTGACTGGGGTAAGATGATATTTCATTCTGGTTTTAATTTGCCTTTCTATGATGATAAGTGATGTTGAGCATTTTTTCATATGCTTGTTGGCCATTTGTATGTCTTCCTTTGAGAAGTGTCTATTCATGTTCTTTGCCCACTTTTTTTTTTCTTTTGAGACAGGGTCTCACTCTGTTGCCCAGGCTAGAGTGTAGTGGTGTCATCATAACTCACCCCAAACTCCTGGGCTCAAGATATTTTCCTGCCTCAGCCTCTCAGGTAGCTGGGACTACAAGTGTGTGCCACCACACCTGGATAATTTTTCTATTTTTTGTTGAGAGAGGAGGTCTTGCTACGTTGCTCAGGCTGGTCTCGGACTTCTGGTCTCAAGCAATCCTCTCACCTCAGCCTCCCAAAGTACTAGGATTACAGGTGTGAGCCACCATGCCCGGGCCTTTGCCCACTTTTTAATGAGGTTATTTGTTTTTTCATTGTTTGAGTTCCTTGTAAATTCTGGATATTAGTTCCTTGTTGGAT
Organism: Varecia variegata; assembly: GCA_028533085.1. Lineage (NCBI taxonomy): Eukaryota > Metazoa > Chordata > Mammalia > Primates > Lemuridae > Varecia > Varecia variegata. The sequence goes on along the minus strand of CM052445.1, from coordinate 21,297,897 downwards.
GCAAAGTTTGCAAATATTTTCTACTATTCTTCAGGTTGTCCTTTCATTCCGTTAATTATTTCTTTTGCTGTGCAGAAGCTTTCTAGTTTAATTAAGTCCCATTTATCTATTTTTGGTTTTCTTGTTCATGCTTTTGAGGTTTTAGTCATGCATTCTTTGCCTAGACCAATATCCAGAGGTTTTTCCTAGGTTTTCTTCTAGTATTTTTATAGTTTCAGGTCTGACATTTAAGTCTTTAATCCATCTTGAGTTGATTTTTGTAAACGGTGAGAGAGAGGGGTCCAGTTTCATTCTTCTGCATATTAATTACCATAATTTTTAATACTTGTAAGTAGCCAAGCCCCCTCTACCCCTGACCCCCACACCTTATCACCATATGCTCCTTCAAGAGCATTTGGACTATTTTTAGCACACTGCTCTTTATTATGAATTTTTCATATACTTGGAAAGTTCCATTGAAAATGGATGTTGATTGGTATTTCTTTGAAAATGTAGATGAATTTTGTGGGAACTAACATCTTTATAATATTGAATTTTCCTATGCAAAATTTTCCATGAGATATAGCTACATTTTCATCTTCTTTCAATAAAATTGTTATATTTTTCTTTTTTTAGTTGTTTGTTTCTTTCTTGCTGATTTCTTTGTAGATTGTGGATATTAGTCCTTTGTCAGATATATAGTTTGTGAATATTTTCTCTCATTCTGTAGGTTGTCTATTCACTCTGTTGATTGTTTCTTTTGCTGTGCAGAAGCTTTTTAATTTAATTAAGTCCCATTTATTTATATTTGTTATTGCTGTATTTGCCTTTGTGTCTTAGCCATAAATTCTTTCCCTAGGCTGATGTCTAGAAGAGTTTTTCCTACATTTTCTTCTGGAATTTTTATTGTTTCATGCCTTACATTTAAGTCTTTAATCAATCTTGAATTAATTTTTGTATACGGCAAGAGATAGGGGTTCTGTTTCATTTTTCTGAATGTGGCTATCCAATTTCCCCAGCATTATTTATTGAGTAGCACATTCTTTCCCCAGTATATGTTGCTGTCTGCTTTGTCAAAGATCAGTTGGTCATAGATAGCTATATAGTTTTATTTCCAGGTTCTCTATTCTGTTCCATTGGTCCATTTCTATACTTTTATAGTAGTACCATGCTATTTTGGTTACTACAATCAGTTAACTTGAGATTACCCTGAATAATGGAGGTGAGCATCATCCAATCAGTTGGAGGCATTAAGAGCAAAAACTGAAGTTTTCTAGAGAATAAAGAATTCTACTTCAACACTGGCATATAAATCCTGAGTTTTCAGCCTACTGGTCTGCCCTACAAATTTGGACTTCCCAGCCCCCCACAATCATACAACCCAGTTCCTTAACATATATATCTTATATTTGTTCTGTTTCTTTGGCGATCACTGACTGATAGATCAGGAAATCAGGAAACCACATGAGGAATACAGCAGTTTATCTGCACTATATACAATCTGGGAATTGGAAAGCTGCTAAGAGCTATTGACTCTAAAGCCATTTTGCTTCTACAAGACTCAAAAGAATGAGTGGTGCCTTTGGCAACACTGCCACTAAAATTTGCATCTGGTTGGTAGAACTTAAAAGATATCTAGATCCTTCACAGTAAGGATGCCTGGCAAATGCTGTACAGAATAGCAGATGGGAATGAGATTGGTACAGATGTCAAACAAAGTAATCTACCATGTCTTCCACAACCAGGGGAAATATTCCTTTTATATTTATTCTTTTAAAAATTTCATATAAGCATCATGAGGACTTGAGATTATGAAAAGAAGACACTCTCACTTTGTTGAGATAAAAGGGTTGAGCTCTCTTAAGTTTAAATAACAAAAGAAATATGACTTAATTTTCATTTGTCTTTGAACAAATGAAGATGGTATCTCAACATTGAGAGTTCCAAACAACTATGTGGCAATAGCTATAGGCTTTTCTAATTGATAAGCCTAAGGGAGAAAACCAGCATTAGGTAGAGAGTAAGGGAAGAGTATCATGGGTATCCCAAATAAACAGGAATTAGAATTTCAGAACATCTACCCTGGGACAATTATCATACATTCTATTCTACATATATACACACATACAAAGACACACAGAGATGCATACATTTCCCAAAATATCCATGAATCTAGAATCAATTGAATATTATGATAATATTCAATAAATAATATAAGTAAAATAATATATTGTATATATTATTTTATATAATATAATATAAATAAAATAATATCCCACCAGGAAAAAAAAATAGAACAGGCAGAACTCAGACCATCCAACTGACCAGGGCATGAGAGTTTACTTTTATCATAGAAAAGAAAGTCGTGTCTCTTATCAAAATGAAGATATACGACAGGAAGAACCAGTTGTATAAACTTGGATAAGCCACTTAACCTCGCTAATCCTCAGTTACCTCCAGTTTAAAATGAGGATAAACTAAATCACAAGAATTGATTACATTCAAGCCTCTTGCATTTTTCTTAATAGGAACCTAATAAATGTGAACCGAATTCAACTAGATTAAGCTAGGGTTATTTCCAGCATACGGGGGATCATAGAGTCAGCCTAGCAGTTATGGCTGGGGCCCTATAGGTACAGGGTCATGAGATGAAGCTTCTTATACTCTTATGGGACATACTGCACACACGCATCACCTCTGGCTGTTTTCCTTCCATGTCAGGATTAGCTATTGTGAGGTACCTCACACACCTGCTGCATGTTTAGAAAAGCTAGTTCTAAGCACAAATCCCCTCAGAGCCTTGTCACCCGACCAGCAAAACCTGCCCTCCCCAGGGCACAGAGCAAAGCATCCATCCCCACCACCTCCTCCTCGGGTCCAGCTCATGTCTGGAGCACCCAAACCAAATGAAAATCTAGCTATTGTTTAACATCTCCAAGATGAAATCTTAGTGACCACATATAAACAAACAAAAACAAAGGGACAAAAACAGAATCAAAAAGAAAGCACATAAGAAGTTGGTTTGCACAAAGAAAAACTTCAAGCCTTTGGGAGTTAGTCACTTTCTTGGCTACTTCTGAATTGGGCACCTTCTCTCTCCAACATCAATCAGAGGCAGATAGCATGCTTTCTATCCTGCATATGCCAAGAGTGAAGTCAGCACTCAAAGAGTAAGAAAGAAAAGTGATGATAAAAATGTGAGGCAAAACTTCCATGCAACCCTTTGCCAGCTCCTGCTTTTGAATTCTAAATTGCAAGCTGAACCATATGGTTCCACATAATACCTTCCTGGCTTCTCTCTTGGGAAATGACTCAATCACGCATTTGTCTTTCTGGGGAGGGCTGTGTTTTCTAAAAGCCCTCTGTCCTCACAAGCCTACATACTTTTTGTTGAAGGAAAACCTTGAGAAAAGCAGAACATTCAAGAGTCATTAGTAGTCACACTCACAAGCTTTCATTCTTCCCCACAGGCCTCCCTGTGGTTACTAAATTTTTCCTCTTGCTGAGATTTCCCAGCATGCTCTAGGATTATCAAGTAAAGCCAGATATTAAGAGGGAAATCTTGAAAATCCTTCGGTGCCTGGGGTGGAATCAAATCAGATGAGCTCTCCACTCTGGCACCAGCCAGCTGAGCTGCAAACACTGACCCATCTCACGCTGAGAAGACTCGTCATGAGTAGAAACCCATCATCGTGTTGCCAGGATCCATTGTAGACTCATAAATGAAGGAAATGAAGTATATAAAACAGTGGGAAAGTTTGCAGAAATAACAGTTAACATTTATTTCAGGCATTCATCTGTACATGGCAATATAGAGATATTTTTCCCTCAGCATTTCTTTCCATCCTCAAGGCCTTATGTTGGATAGATTCTGAATTCCTTCATCATAGAAGCTGTGCACCATGTCTCAATTTGCAACTCAATGTAGCTTTTGCCAAAGTAAGTGCTGGCCCCAGAAAACATTTGATATTAAAAATAAAAAAAAAGGGGCTGAGCTGGAGACAAAAACACAGAAGCCTATATTTCCTGGTCAAATGAATTTTATTATACCGTGTTTTAGTATCTTCTTTATGTATTCTACTTGGTTGCTCAGATCGTGGAAATTACAAAATAAAAATTAAGTGCCTGTGTAATATCCGACTTGTCAGTTTTTCCACCTGGCATTTCTTTCTTTTGCAGCTTTGGCTCACTGTCTCAAGCAGGGGATGTGTGCAATACGGAAAGCCACCTGTCTCATTTAGCGGGATGGGAGGGGTAGTGGGCTGGAAGTAAGGGGGCCTGGCTTCTAAATCCACTTCTACGACTTTATGTTATGCATCCTCAGACAAATCCCTGGGTCTTACCTGTGAGTAAGTTTTTACAGCAAATGTCATTCTCAGCAAAGAAAGTGGAATCTCTAAGATGGTTGCCTCTGAAGGAGAATCTCTGAGTATGGGGGGCCATGTCTACTGAATACTCAAGTCTGAATAGTCTGAATAAGCAGAGTTTGTCTGTCAAATGAAAATGCTGTTTGTGGGAAAAGCTGCTGGTTTAACACAGAACTCGGTCATGCAAGTACTATTTTTTGTACTTTTATATGTTATAAAAGTGCTTTATTTTGTATGCCCCATAACAGCACACACAATATTAAAAAGATATGAACTCAAGGATCAAGATTAATAAAATTAATCATTTTGCTCCTTCATCAAGGTTATTCTTAAGTGAAACTCATTTTGGTTTTGTTTTCTGCTAGTGCATGCAGATGAAGAATAAAATGTTTACTAGTGCAATTGCTGGTACCACCTTAATCTGTCCGAAGGTATCGGCATTTTTATCTACCATCGCTTTGGCACTGTCACCACAAATGCCAACACAGTGAGAAGAGCAAAAATGAGAAAGATTTGGTCTTCCAGACCCCCTGGAGGGCCCAAGGGATCCTCAAGGGTCCATGGACAATACTTTGTGAACCCCTGTGTTAGCATATTAATGCAAAGGCATGAGGTAACACACCTGGCTTCAGGACAGCAGACACAGAAACAAAGACAGATCAATTTTCTGAAGAACAAAGCTTCATCACAGGGCCTAATAATGAGACATCTGGTTCTATAGTACAGATACCTTGTATTTTTCCCCTTACATTATCGACTTTTTAAAAATTAGAGTATATTAGCTAATAAAAGCATATTGACATATGTATTAGTTTTCAAGGGCTGCTATAACAAATTACCACTTTTGTGGCTTAAAACAATAGGAATTTATGTTCTCACTGTTCTAGAGGCTAGTAAGTCCAAAATCAAGGTTTCAGTGGAGCCATGTCTGCTCTGCAGGCTCTAGGGAAAAATCCTTCCTTGCCTCTTTCTAGTTTGGGGTGGCTCTCAGCCATCCTGGGTGTCCCTGGGCTTGTAGCTGCATCACTCCAATCTGTGCCTCCCTCTGCACGTGGCGTTTGTCTCTCTGGGTATCCGTCTGTGCATCTTCTCCTCTTCTTCCAATGACACCAGTCATTGGATTTGGGGACCCCCCAATCCAGTAAGCTGCAAAGTCCCTATTTCTAAATAAGATCACATTCATAGGGACTGGTTTGGGGACTTGAACATATCTTTTTTGGGCACACACAATGAGGGCCATGAATTGCCATTCATTATTATCATGTAGTGTAGTAGGTTTAATTGTGTCCCTTGAACTCACTACACTGCATAATAATAATGAATTAAAGCAATTCATGCTTCTCATTTTCTTTAAATCTTCAAAGAGTTAGAAATATTGAGCAGGTATAATTGATATGCAATAAATTATACATATTTACAGTGTACAATTTGGTAAGTTTTGACATATGTATATGCCCATGAAGCCATCACCACAATCAAGATAACAAACATATCCGTCAACCCCAAAAGTTTCCATATGCTCTTTGGCAATCCTTCTTTCCTGCCTCTCCCCACCCCTGCCAGGTCCCCAGGCAACGACTGATCTATTTTCTGTCACTATGATTAGTTTGCACTTTATAGAGTTTTATAGAATGGAATAATACAGTATGTACTCTGTTTTCTCCAGCTTCTTTCACTTAGAATAATTAACTCATGACTCATTCATGTTGTAACACAAGTATCAATAATTCCTTCCTTTTAATTGCTGAATAGTATTTCATTGTATGGATATACCACAATTTGTTTATCCATTCACCTGTTGGTGGAAATTTGGGTGGTTTCCAAACTTGGCTATTACAAATAAAGCAAAGAAAGAACGTTTAAATCTTCCAAATGCTAAAAATGTACTTCTACAATATGCCATATATGTTATTTGTTTGTGAACCTAACAAAGTATTTGTTGCTGTAAATCAAACTTAACCTTGTAGTTTCTAAGAAGGTTGAGTTCCTCTGGCATAAATTGTGAAAAGCTTTTTGGAAAGAAAGAAATTTTCTACTCAGTAATCCCAAACTTAGAAATTTTGCATAAAGGATTAATTTTTTCAAAGAAAAGAAAAGGTAAACTGACAAAGATACTTTCTATAGACCTTTCTAGAATAGTAAAACTATCGTAAATAGAAAAATATAGTAACATATATTTTCTAATATATATATTCTATAATGAGGAAATATTTTTTAAAAACCTAAGAAAGTGCTTCAGATAAAACATTCAGTTCAAAAAAGCATAATATGAAATGTCTACACCATGATTCCCACTGTATTAAATTCAGATATGTTTGTACATGAGGTAACTAAAAATTATTAGTGTGTTACAGCAATAGAATTGTGAATGACACTTCTCTTTTCCTATCTTTTTGTCACAAAATTTATGAATAATAAACATCAGCAAAAAACAGTTGACTGCTCTAAAGTCACTAAACCTGTAGGCTGCTGCTTCTTGATGGTCTACAAACCTGCATGTGTTTCTTTGACCCAATCTCTATCATCAATGAAATAAATTGGGATGTTGTCAGAGGCCCAGTGTAATCTACCCCGTATATATTGCTATACTTCAAACAGAACTTAGAGGCTGGTATTAGAAAGTCTTATGTACTCTGGGGAATCTTTTTCAACTTAAAAAAAAATACATACACACACACACACACACACATACATATAAATGAAAAAGATGGAAAATACCAAGCATTGGTAACGATGTGTATCTTCCAGGAGTTTGGTTTGGTACAACCACTTTGGAAAACTATTTGGAGTTATCTAATAAAGCAGAATATAGTGTATACATTATGACCACAAATACCCTTTCTAGGTGTATATCCAACACATGTATGTTCAGTAAAGGCATGTACTAGAATATTGATAGCAGCATTATCTGTAATAGTTCCAAACTGGAAACTACCCAAATGTTTATCAACATAGAAAAATAAATTGTGTTGGAGACACACAAGAGAATACTATACAACAATTAGAATGGGCTGGCCGTGGTGGCTCAGCCTGTAATCCGTGCACTTTGGGAGGCTGAGGCAGGAGGACCACCTGAGGCCAGGAGTTCAAGACCAGCCTGGGCAACATAGTGAGGCCCTGTATCTACAAAAATATATATAAAAACTAGCTGGGCATGGTGGTGCATGCCTACAGTCCTAGGCACGTGGGAAGATTGTTTGAGCCCAGTAGTTCAAGGCTACTGTGAACTATGATCATGCCACTGTACTTCAGCCTGGGCGACAAAGCAAGACCCCATCTCTTAAAAAAAAATTAGAATTAACAATCTACAATTACACGTGGTTGAACATCACAAATATTGAGAGAAATAAGCCAGATACAAAAAAGTATGCAGTGTATAATTTCATTTATATTTAATGTAAGTGCAAAGCCAGGGAAAATTAATTTATGCTTTTGGGAATCAGGATAATGGTTGTTCTTGGAGATATAAGGGCAGAGACTTACTGAAATGCACTATTTACTGATCCAAGTGCTAGTTATATAAATGTGCTCAGTTTGTGGAAATTCATCAAGCTGTACATTTACATGCACTTTTCTGTAATGTATATTATACTTTAGTAAAAGTTTTTTTGTGAAGTCTATAAGCATTATCAAAAGCTTTAGGAGTGTCACCAGAAATTTTCTTTTTTATATAGATATGAAAAGAGGGACAGTTGGCATAGTTAGCATAGTGTTGTGAATTTACAATGAACTAGAAAATCAGGATTATATAGCAGGGTGCATCTGGGGAACTTTGTAACCAGCCAGGAATAGTTATTGCTAGTTACAGAGCTGAAAGCTCTCAATAAATTTTGTTTCCTCCATTGCACATTGTCTGATGATTGGCAAAAAAATAAAATATAGAATCAAGAAGGCCAGAATGCCCTCTGCAAGAGTAAAATGTACTGCCAATATGGCATGCAGCTGTACCCCTATCCAAAGTTGTATGCAGCTTATGAAACGTCTAAGCCACTATATGACTTGGAGAGCTACCATACTTCTCCCTGCCAGGAGCACAGTCAGGAAAAAGCAAATAGAAAATATGTTTCTACTAAAATCCATAAGAGAAGGATGGAAAATTTCTCTCTGACCAAGAAAGGGAAGGCGTAGAGGGTACCATCTTTCATCATATTAAAGATAAGCACCAGGAAACAAAGGAGAAATTCTCTACCCAGCTGAAGAAGGATTATTTTCTTTTAGTTTTCACATATTGCCCAAGAACCATTGGGTTACCAGAATTTCTATGAGGAATTCCAGCTATCCTTATATTAGTTTTCAGTCTTACAATATCTACTAATGATGTAAAGGCCATAGAAAGCTTCTTGAACAGTTTTCTCACATCTTCTATGTGACTTTGCAATTGAAAGACAGGATCTGGCAAAACCAGAGGCAAAGTGAATGCCAGCAATGGAAAATGGTTGAATATTTCATGGTATTCCACGGAGTATCATAGAGCCAATAAAAAGATAAAAAAATAACTTCTAGGATCAAGATTATATTCTCCAAGTACTATTTCTCCCTAAAAAGACCAGTCCTCTTTAAGGAAATGACTCAATCTAGGTTTAGTGTAGAAAATATACTGGGTAAGTCTAGGACGTCTTCTTGTGCCAAAAAGCAAGGAAACCATAACAAACTAATGAGGTCTTATCAAAAGAAAACAATAGGAGCAAATCTGAGAAGTTTCCACTGCCAAGGATGGGACCATTTGAACACCAAATGTAATAAAACTTCCATATACTGAAACATATCTAATATATTGAAAATAATCTATGAGTCCAAAATGTTATTCATCACCATTGGAGGTTACTAAAGCAACAATTCATTATTCAGAAAACTGACAAACAAACAAAAAAAGCAAGCCTCTATTCTGCCTTTCCTGTGCAAACTACCCTTCAGAGTTACCAATGGTTGGTAAGGTAGAGTTCTTCGTAGTTCTTCTTCCCAGCTAATAAATGCAGAAAGAGTAATAGATAATCATCATTTTTCAACTCTGAGTGAAAAATGAATGCAAGTAATACCCATTACTGAATGCTAACGTCATTAGGTCACGGTTGATGGGGAAGTTTATATTGGAGAGATGAAGCTGACCATACCTGAACCCACTGGCCAATTTCAGCATAACTTATAGTGGACTGACCAATATCGTATTCCTCCCAGTTTGATGCAATAGGAAGTACCAACTATTATGTATTCTGGCTAGAAGAATTGCATCTGAATCTAGTCAACCCTCTATGTCATTCAAATAAGTGTGTCAAGGAAGCACAGGGTAGAAGAACTTGTTAAATGACACCATGAGGACACAAAAAGCCTAATCTAGAAGGTGGGAAATTCTACAAGGAAAAAAGGTGGTTTCTTCAACAAATAGAGGCATTAACAGGGAAAGGGAAGGGAAGATTGTTGTAAATTTCAAAGAGACTTATAAGACATACCAGGCAAATGCAATGTTTGGTATTTGAATCCTCATTCAAACAAACCAACTGTAAAAAGACATTTTTGAGGCAATCAGGGGGATTTGAACATGAATGAGCTATTGGATGATTTTAAAGAACTATTATATATGTTGTCATAGGTGATAATGTAGGAGTATAATTGCTTATGTTCTCAAAAATCTCTGTCAGTGATACATACTGAAGTGTTTACTGGATAAAAACAACAAAGACTGGGATTGCTTTAAAATATTCTAGCAAAAAATAAACGAAAAATTTAAATGGTTGAGTGCGATAGATGAAATGAGATTGACAAACAGCAAAGGGTTATTGAAACCGGGTGGTAGGCAATGGGATTATTTTATTATTTTCTCCACTTTTGTGTATGTCTTAAATTTTTCATTTTTCACTTAAAAAATAAAAGAATAAATTAGAGCTCTGCCAACTGGCCTGGAGAAATATTTATATTTTCTTGTTGAGTGAAAAAAGCAAAATGACACAAAGTATTTATGATAATAGTATGAACCCATTTTTGTAAAACAATGCCCTGGTTTTGTAAAATACACACATACATTTAATTTTAGGTATACATATATACATGCACATATGTGTGTATTTACATTTGATTTTATGAGCACTGAGAATTATCTGGAAAGGCACATGCTATACTGTAAATACAAACTAGCTGGAGGTGGAGGCTGATGTGGGTGGGGAAAGATGAGGTCAAATAAAGTACAAAAAAAGGAGTTCATTTTTTAAAAGGTAATATACTATGACCAACATGCGAATTCATATGAAATGATACAAATGCATGTATTTCTACATATATAAAGAAGATTGTTTCTAATTTTTAAAAAATAGCAAAATCTGCCCACATTTCTGAAACTCAGCTGGTTTCCTAGCACTGAAGCCCTGGTAACCACAGTAAATCTCTGCCAGTCAGCACAGAAGTGCAGTGAGAACAAGCTGGGCGCTCTCAAGTAGCAGCGTGCAGTGAGTGAAGGGAAGCAAATAGAATCGGGTGTGTGGCAGGATCTTTGGGATGGGGCCTGACTAGAAATCAATACTTCAAAATTGCACTGAAACTCCCACCACTGTGGGGTGTTCACATGGATAGCAGGGAAGCAAAATGGAACGTCAGCCGAGCACACCACAGAGAATGAATATCTCTTTCAGAGCCCAAGGATCAGGCAGAATGTTCACCAGCACCAGGCAGCCACAGGGCAGAGGAAAAGTACTGACCCAGGACACACAGGCGGTTTATGCCTTGTACCCCAGCTCAACCACATCCCAATTGCACAACCTTGGAAAAGAAACTTTACCTCAATTTCTGCACACGTAAAATGGGAATAAAAATGACAGCTCAGCTGTGATGATCAAATGAGATAACATACATCTACTCTCCAAAGAGGTAAACTAAAAAGTGCTACACATGCCAAAGTGCCAGAGAAGATTGCTGTCGTCCTGCCACGTGCACATGCACATGCACATGCCTGCACACACATACACACTCCCTTTCACACATACATTCACCTATAGAAATACATGCTATTCACATATAGAAATCTATATATGCATGAGTATGACAGCAACACAGCTCTCCTCCCATCTTATAGATGGGAAAATCAAAGCTTAAAGAACTTAAAAAGCTAATGGTCACATAGTAATCCAGTTATAATGCTGTTGGAATTTAGCAGAGGTGTATGTTTTTAAAATAGTCTCATTTATAGACACTATTATTTCTGATCTGGACAAAGTTCTGATCTAGAAAAATTACAAATCCAGATGCTATGGAATGAGTTGTATTCATCAAATTCATATGCTGAAGCCCTACCTCCCAAGGTGGTGGTATTTGGAGGTGGGGCCTTTCAGAGGTAATCAGGGTTAGATGAGGTCATGAGGGTGGGTCTCTCATGCTAGGATTAGTGCCCTTATTAGAAGAGACACCAAAAAGCTAGCTCTCTCTCTCTTCACCATGCAAACACATAACAAAAAGATGGCCATCTGCAAACCAGAAAGAGAATCCTTACCGGAAACTAAACCCTGCCAAACCTTGATCTTAGACTTTCCAGTTTTCAGAACTGCGAGAAAATAAAGGTCTGTTGTTTAAGTCACTCAAACTATGATACTTTGTTATGGCAGCCTGAGCTGGCTAAGACACCAGGTCAGGAGTCTCTACCTCATGTTCTCACAATATCCTGAACTTCCTACACCATAACCTTCATCAGCCTGTATTGCTAGTTCCAATTCCTAGCTACATGACCTTGGGTGATTACTTAAAATTTTCCTCTGCCTCTGTTTCCTTTTCCACACAGTGGGAATAGTAATGGAACCTATCTTATAGGACTTTCTCACATCTTATGTAACGATTAGGTACATAATACATAACCTCACCTAGAACAGTATCTGGCAAATAGAAAACAATAAGGATTAGAAGCTGTTATTATTGCTATTGTTTTTGTAGTTATCTGTCTACTTGGCTAAATTATAAACTCCATAAGTGCCTAGAGACCTCTATCATTTTGTTCACAATTGTTACCCTGAGAACAACAAAATGACACAGCACATAAATAAATACTTGCTAAATGAACAACTAGATGACAAGAAAGGAGGGAATGATTGAGTGAGAGGGAAACATTTTCAGGAAGTATCCACTTCATCTATAAATGGAAACAAAGGCTATTTTTCTTAGAGATTTTAACCAGAAATGTATAAGTTGCAATTTAATTGATTCAATACACAGCCAAAAAGATGAGGAAAGAATAGTTTAGTATAATGTTCTCTGAATGACTTTCCTGTGCATGGTAAAACATCCATGGAAGAATTGTCGGGGGTGTGCTCTATCCTAAAGCTCATTAAAACTGCTTTAACAACCATTGCAAAGATTTTGGTTTTTCATGTAATTTTGATAAAATATTTTACTGGAGGAAAGTTTGGGGTGTAATAGCAAAGAAGTGTGTCTACTGCTTTAGGAGACATTTTATTTCATTTCTGGGCACCTGTGGAGATGAATATACTAATCCCAATGCCTGGGAATTTGGGTTGCTGGTTATCCAAAAATGAAATGTCATGTACAGAATCTTATTTTTTATTGTTTAATTTCCAACTGTCTGCTCAGGAAATCAGAATCACAAAGACAACAGTTATTTCCAGAGGAGGTGCCACATGCATTATAGAAAATGCATCTCATTTGGAACTTTAGTTCTGTTCTTGACAAAAGATCAACGAAAATGTGAACTTTAAAATATTCCCCATTGCTTCCTGAGCAAGGGTGATTATAAGCCTGTAATTTTGTTTTGACTGAAACTGTAAAGCAAAGCCCTGGGTATACTGTACAGTTGCAACCACACAGTCCACATAAACAATCCATACCTCCAGGTAAAACTTTTATAGCCTAAATAAGTCTAGAAGACAATAAGAACAGTAAGTTAGATTTAAACATGAGATGGTGATCTGTAGCTCAACAAAGTCAGAGCAGAGAGCCTGTTCATTCTATTACCACAACCACAGCTAACTATTTTTCAGCCTTATCACATATCTCAAAACTTCAGAGCACAATTCCCATCTTGAACTAAATCATTGGAAGAAATTTGGTAATGTTACCCGATCATCTGAAGTACAAATAAGTACTAATTCTATGACTTAGTCTTCCCAAAATAAGGAAGAAAATTCTCTTCTGGTCCATCCTCAGTAGCCTTCAGGGATACTGACAAAATAAAGCTTCTCAGAGATTTAGATCATAACTATTTGTATTGGACAACACCCATGTGTCATCTGTGTCAGAACCCACCACACCCACCCCCATGGAAAAAGACGAATAAATCAACGTTTATGAAATCATTCTGTACATTTGCTGCAGGAGGTCAGGTTAGGTTAGAGAGAACCAAGAAAGTTGATTTTTCCTCCTCTGAAAATTCATAGCAGCCAGCCCTAGAGGCTCCATGCATCAAACCTCTGACTATCTGGGTGACAGGCACACTTTTAACCTTGACTCAAGCATTACAAAAGCGATCCATGGAACCAAAAACATTTGTACCCCCATAAAGCTTTGAAAACAAAAAACCAAAACCAAAGACCTCTGACTGGCAGAAGCCAGAGTTAAGCTAATTAAATAAATTTTTGATAATGCCGCTTAATGTCTTCAAGAAAACCCCTTCTTCCATTCTGCATGTATTCCTTCAGTGGCATTACTTTGTCACTCTGTTTATGTCACCTTGGTGATGGTTTCAAGAGACGTATTACCTTGTCTTTTCTAATGACACTTCCCTCTTCCCCTGGGTGTCACCATCTAGTCGTGTGGCATTAAATATTATCTACATGTGGATAACACTCAAGTTTTTATCTCTATCCCTGACTTCTGCTTGGGTTCCAGACTTTTATATCCAATATCCCTCTTGATTTATGTGTTAGGATAATGAACCTCAAACACAAGCATTTTCAAAACATAACTCTTGATTCTCATCCCACACCTATTTCTCTTACAAGCATCTACTCGCTTGCTCAAGCCCCAGAGCTAGGATTCACCCTTGATTCTTTCTTTCTTTCCCTATCAGCAACCCTGTCAGCCTGGCCTCTCAAATGAACAAGTAACAACATAAATGAATAACATTACTTACTCGGTGGTGGCCACTGCGGACATCAGATCCCCACTTGCTCTCACGCCCCGCTCCATCTCACCCGAGATGGCCGAGATGGAGAAACTGGGTGAGTCGAAATTGAAGAAGACAGAAACGCAAGAGAAAAATCCACTGCCTTCCAAAGAAAGGTGCGAACAGGAGAAGCAAGCAGGCGAGTCGTGATGAGGCAAGCGTCGCCGAGATGCACTGTGTGTTCCACAAGCATTGCCTTCCCGTGCCGCTTCTTTTAACTGTTTAACTTTGTAACAGGCAAAGAGGTTGGAGCAAGTTTAAATGACTCTGCTGCCCTTTTCACACCAAAGAATCGAGAACTACTGACAACGAAGGCAGGACCTGCCTGTCTGGCTGGCAGGGCAGGAAAGG
>CM052445.1:21210416-21282607 GCA_028533085.1 Varecia variegata | reverse complement strand
CTAGCATGCACTAGCCCCTTACTAGAGTTTGAACTGAACTGGGTCTCTGCTATTGCTTTGCTTTTGTTTTCTGTTTTTATTATTTCAGAATATTACGGGGGTACAAACGTTTTGGTTACATAAATTGCCTTTGTACCGTTTGAGTCAAAGTTATAAGTGTGCCTATCCCCCAGATAGTGTGCATTGTAACTATTAGGTGTGAATTTACCCATCCCCACCTGCCCCCTCCTTCTACCTGCTTACATTTGTATGTATCTTTGATCTTAAGCTTTCAGGTGTTTTTGTCTTGCTTCTACAACTGTATAGTGTGCTTTGCGGGGAGGTATTACTAATTAGGGCTACTTGCAAACATTCTGTTTCTCTTCCTCCTTTGTAGATTGTAGAACATTGTAGAATTTTATTTCTTACTCTTTTAAAGTTAGAGATGGCCATATGATTTGTTCTGACCAATGAAATGTGAACAGAAATAGCATGTGTCATTTCCTGGAGAAAGTTCTTAATTGCCCAACACAAAATACTGCCCACTATTTCCTCCTCTTTCTATAGTGGAAGCACAAGAAGAGGAGACGGAACCTTCATCAGTCCTTGAATGACTAAGCTGAGCAGAGACTTCTGCCGACCCGTGCTTGTAGTATGAGCAGGAAGCAAATATCACTAATCCAAGGAGATGTGGGGATTGTTTATTGTGGTCCATTAACCCAGCCAACGCCAACTGCTCCATTCCCTGAAGACAGGACCTGTCCCACTCATCTTTGTGTCTCCATAGTGCCACCTTAAAAACACACCAGAATAGAAATATTTTATTTAAATGATTTCTCATTTTTCTTAATTCACAATGTCCAATTTCAAATATCCCTTTCCCATCTGTTTCTGCTCTCTCAGTAGTAAAGCATAATTTCTGTTCATTTTAGCTTAACTCCAGTTTCTAAAACATAAAAATTTAAATTTCTAACTAGTTCGTACTCTGATGTTGATCACTTGTGTAACATTTTGTAGAGAATGAAATGTCATCCTCTGACGACTGACTGGACGATTCCTTCAGCTCAGCTGCAGTCAGTATTCTACAGGGATGGCAAGAAGGGATGCTCTGAGCACGTGCCTTGCAGCTGAGCAGCAAAGCAAAAGACTTGCAATAAATCAGTTTCCTAGGGGATGTGTGTGTTGCAGCACAGGTCTCCCTGTACCCTCTGCCCCAGCAGATGGCACGACAACATGGCCATAAATGTAATGAAAATGTCCTCCATTTGCCTTTATATGCCTTAAAAAACTGTTTCACTTTTGAGCATATAATTCTGTGAGCAGAGAAAAAAATATCCTCTCCAATCCTTTTTAAATGCCATTGCTAAACAATGCAACATTTTTAAAAAAGGTGGTGGTGAGGGGAGGTCCAAAACAGAGCCTTGTCCTTAAAGAAATGCCTAATGTGTAATTTATTCTCTCCACAATCCTCATAACTTGAAAGGTATATTTTTTCCCTAATATAAATTTATTATATATCACTCCAATCTTATTTCAAGCATATCAGCACAGACCTAGTTACTATATGTACTAATTCACTGAGTTAAAAACAAAGAACTCAGTCTTCCTACTATTTTCTTCTACCTACTAACAGTTCTAACACAATTCCAGTTCCTTCCTCCACAGTCATGCTTCTAAACACACGCTTTCATACGAATACATCCAGCTATTAACAACCCATCTGTTTAATATCCTGAAATTTAAAATTAGGTTTGTAGGCACTGTTTCTATGGTTATATGTTTTCTAAAGCCAATTACAAATTTTTAGCCAGAGTTATCACAAAACTTTGAATTTTAACTTGAAGTTTTCATATTCATAAATGTCAAGTGTTTTATTTTGGAAGGAAATATGTCTACATTTACTAAAACTACAATGTAATTTGCTAAAGATACTTTCTGAAAGATGATCAAATCTCTAAATTAAAAATAAGCTTGTAGGCTTATTTTTATTGATTTTTAACAAAATCAATCTAAAGAAAAAATCCAGTTTTTTTCCAACCTAAACAAAGTAGTTAGGGATCACACGAAATATTTCTCTAGTGTAAAGCATCCAAAATATGTGAGTGCTCGGTCCTATACTGAGAATGGAATGAGATCTCCTGTTCTGTATTGCCCCATAGCAGGGGAAATCCTTTGTTTTGTTAGGATAGGCTATTGGGGCTAGATTGTAGGTTGTTGCTTTGCGCAATTTAGAACCTGTCAACATAATACCAAGAAGAAACCACAAAGGAAAAAGTTGGGTAAATCCAAATACACAGATATTTAAAACTTTAATACCAAATTGAGTATTTTATTACACATCTGCTTTGTCTAAAGTTTCTATAACAAACACCTTGCTTTTGTAACAATTTGTTTCTTCTTTATATTTTCTTTTTCAGAAAATAAAAAGTACTTTAATAGTAAGCATAGAACCAGTGACTGGAATGCTGAGATTTCCTGTTCAAAGTCACCTACAAGTCAAATTTTATTCCACTTGATTCAACAGGGCAGATTAAATGTGAAAAGCAAAATGGTAGGCTCCTTAGGCAGCAACTTTTGGTTGTTTCTTGGTTATTTCTGCCGACATAGAAAACTGATCAAGGAAGATGTTTACAACCCTATACATATTCCAGACAATTTTATCCCTGAAGTCATAATTTTTCACATCTGCATTTTTTAAATGTCCAGACACCTGAACAAAATCTTTGAGAGTGCAAAATACACCAGGAAGTGGAAGAGAAATTGACACCAACTTCCCCGAGAGCCCCCAAAGTAAAGAGCATCCCTATCCCCTACATCAACTCCAGGTTCCACATTGGAAAACACAGCAAGGAATAGCAAGCCTAGACACAAAAACCGGAACTCCACTGTAAGGTAGCCAGGCTGGCAGGTGTAGGGCCGAAATGGCTGCAGGCCACAGCAGTAAAATGACTGTGACAGCCGCACATTTACAATCAGTTTGGCGGTGTTTCCAACACAGGCGGAGGGATTTAGCTCCCCATATAAGGCAATGACAAGGATTTCAAATGGACCAAACATTTCATATTAGCGTCAACAGCCCTAACACAGCTTCAGCTGGCAGAGGAGAGGGAAACCAAGAATATCTGCATTATTTACTCCAGAAACTGCCAGAGCACCATCTGTTCACGGCCACCCCACCCACGTGACCCTTTCTGCAGTACACCCTTGCCCAGCTCTGTGAGCCCCCAGTCATGTGTCTTGGTCCAAGAATTTCAAATCCCAGTGTTTCTCTGAATGCAGAGATTTGGAGAGTTAATTTCAGCAGAGCAATTAGCAACACAGAAGATCCCTTCATGCTGCCAAGTATTAATCAGTCGTTCAGTGGCAAAAATGATTTGTTCCTCTAACCTTTATTCTAAGATTGAATGCAATGCTTTCCCTACATAATGTGGTAGGGGGAGGGCGAGGGCACAGAGGGGGCTGGATTACACAGCATAGAAAAATCGATAATTCTTGTACTCTATGAACTGGTTCAAGGTAACAGAAGTTGACTAAGAAAAGACAACTGAATTCGCAATTGGATAAAAAGAGTGCACAGAGCAAAGACAAGTTTCCAAAACACCTACAAACCATATATGATGTATACATTTGTGTCTAGCTGATTGTTAAAGAAACATTGGCCTTTCAGGAAATAAACTGTCCCCCTCTGAAAGTCAGGATAACAATATTAGTAAATAAATCAAGACCAAAGCAAAATCCAATAGTGATTATACTACTATATTATGATCTATACAGACTGGAAAGAGGAATATTAAAATGAGACCCCCTCAAGAGAGAAAAACCCAAGAACATGTCATTAAAAATTAAAAACGACCCATTTATATAGAAGCGGTACAAAATTTATTCATACATTTCTTTAAAAGAATATAAGATTTTTTTTCTTTTGTTCATATTCATCCCCTGGATTAAGAAAGTAGGGATTAAAATCCAAAAAGGTCCCCAAGCTTCCCCAAACCTGATCTGAGAAGTAGGTAAGAATTAGTGGCTTAGAGAGATGAGCCTGTAGCGCCCACAGCTCTCGCTAACCTGAAAGCATCAAGTAATTCCCTCATTTCCTATCTTACTAACGTTGCTCTAATTATACTTCCAATAAGAGGCAAAACCAATTAGAAAAATAATGTAACATTTCACTGGCAGTAGAGATTAAATATGAGTTCCGTAATCAGCTCCGGCAAACATGCAAAAATAAGGGCAGGGAGAAACCGGTCATCCCCGACCGCTTAGTTGAGTGGGTGGGCAATTGAAGTCAAGGTAAAAACAGGGAGGCTGAACAAAATCGCTTGAAGGAAAAACATCTCATGAGGTTTTTCAAGGTCAGTTGGTGAAGACCAAATAGAAGAAAATATTTCTCATATACCCTGGAAGAAAAAGAAAACAAAAATTTCTGCAAGCAGCAAAATAAAATTCAAAGCCTTTATATTCCCCAAATGAAGTACCTTCAAGGAAAACTCTTAACTGCATTAAGCTAAAATGACCTTTTTGTTGTTGCTGTTGTTAACAATTTAAAGTACCAGTGAAACCACTTAATTTTCAAGTCGCATTGCATTTGATTCACAAAATGGTCTTGGTCAATAATGGAATGGTTTGTTGAGTGATGTCTTATTGGCTGTGTTCTTAGAGATAGGCTATTGTCACCCACCTCCATAGTTACAGCAAGGACAGGATGAACACAATGTGGAGGAGAGCAATTTAAATGGAAATGTCTCAAGCAGAGCTGCACTGTATTATGCAGCAGAAAGGTGACTTCTAAGGGGACCTTCAGGTAGGGAGGCAGACTAATGAGTGCCCACCCCCACGTGGTGCAAAGGTCAAGAAATCTCCATCAAGCCTCTGCAATGCCCGGCCAAGCTACATTTGGAATACAGACTATTGCTGTTTTTTCTAACACTCTGGGAAATTAAAATCTCAGGTTGCCTTATAGGTCATGGCAAATGCTTAACTGCCCTTGAAGACATAGATTTACAGTTTCCACAGCATCCCAAAGAGTCTCGCCTACTGTATCAGAGAAAATATAATTTAAAGTGATTTTTTAAGTGTCCCACCTTAGATACATCATGAAAACTAATAGAGGACTCTAGAAAATCAAAATGCATTTTTAAAATATAAAAGCAACATTAAATTATTGAAGAATAAATATATTAAGCAATATGAGAAGACTAATTTAAATGAAAAATGGTTAAAAAAATAAAGATCAAACCAACGTATACTTATTGGGGTTCTACTGCTTAAGTGTTTATATGACATTTCGAGAAACAACTGTTTTTTCCCACGGTTTTCATCACATTTTTATAATGTTTTCTGCCTTTCTTTCCCTATCTTCAGCGTTTTATTGGTTGCAATATTTCTTCCAAGCCCATGTGTGAGATGGGGCATAGCTCTCCCTTCTCATTGTTTGGGGAAGCTCAGTCCTCATCTGCCAACTTCTAAACAAATGACACATTCTTAATTTTTCTATATACTAACTTCTGTCCACTTGTTATTTACAAAACATGTTCTAAATAAAGTTTGATGCCTTCTTTTTTGACTTTTGTATGGTGTCCCTTTGACAACCAGATGTTTTAAAGTGTAATGTGGACATATTTATCATTTCTTTTCAGTTTGTACTTTGGGGCTTATAAAAATCTTCCCGTCAATTTTTATAAATAGCCTCTTTCATTTCTTCTAAAATTTAAAAAGTCTTCCTTTGTGTTTAAAAGCTTTAATCCACCTGGGACTGATGTTTTTTGTTTGTTTTTTATGAATGGTGTTAGGAAGGGACCTAATTTCAGGTGGGTAGTCAATTGGCCCCACGGCATTTGTTGAAGAGTCCCCAGCAATGTGTTCTGCCTCTTCTGTCACACATCAGAATTCCAGAAATGGTTGGCTCTGCTGGTATCAACTGTATACCATATTAAATACTTACTTAAGTCCCCATATATACTTCTTTATTTTTAGGAGTGAATTGGCTATTCTTGGTTTTTTGCTTTGATTATAATTCATATAAATCTGTAAAATATTTGAGAGCTCATCCTTATCCATTAACTAGGGGTAAACTCTCCATTTATTTCATCCCCAACGTCTTTCTACAAAATTTTATAATTATTTTTTAAAGGATCATGTACAGCTTTCATTGAACCTTTTTATTAGGTTTTTCTTTATTCTCAATGTGTAGAAATGAAGTTAGTTTTTATACATTGGTTTTATATCCACCAACATTGCCAAGCCCTTATTTATTCTAATAATTTGAATATAAGTTCTTTTGATTTTTCTATGTAGATAATTGTATCACCTGTGATTTAGAAATGCTTTTTTTCCCCCTTTTTAATCTTTATATCTGATTTAAAGAAAATGTTTTGGTATGTATTAGAGTTTTGTTCCCTTTGTTAGGTAAAGGAATTTTTCTTCTTCTTCTAGCTTGCAAGAAGTCCCTACCACAAATAAGTATTGAAATTTATCAAATGTTTTTTCTGTATCTGTTGAAATGATCATACAGAGTTTCTCCCATAATTTATGAGGTGAATTATCTCAGTAGTTTTCTTGGTTTGTTTTGTGAAAAGCCAAGCTTGCATTTCTGGAATGAATCCAATTTAATCAGGATATATTATACTTTTAAAAAATTCATTATTGAATCTGTCAAAATTTTGTGACTTTTTGAATCTATGTTCATAAGTGAGAGTGAGTCTTATCTTTTTCTGTATAGTCTTTGTTTAATTTTAATTCAAAGTCACATTTACCTGCTTAATCATTTTGGAGAATACTTCCTTCTTTTTAATTAACCAGAAAAACTTTCTAGACATTTGAAATAATCTGTTCCTTGAGAGTTTAATAGAACTCTCCTGTAGTATGTCTAGGCCTGGTCTTTATTTTATGGGAAGACAGTAACAAATTGATCTTGATAGCATGAGTATCACTTTGTACTTTCACCAATAATATGTAAACTACACATTTTCCTACAGCCTTGCAAAAAACAGAGTATATTGTCAATCTTTTGGTTTTTTGTGAATAGATGAGAAATGGCATTTTGGTTTAGTTTTTCATTTGCATTTCTTTTATTATGATAAATTCATTGAGTTTCTTAATTTCAAAGGTTATCCTGTAGAAGTTCTATTTTTTTCTTGGTTATTTTTAATTGTCTCTTATTTTTCCTCATTATTTCAAATCTAATTTTTATGTCACCAAATGTTTCATAATGATTTTTAATTCAGCACCTAATCATTTTAGTATATCAAATCATTTGGCTCTAATTCTCTGTTGTGTTTGTGATATTCAATCACAACCATTTGTTTTCCTTTTTTTTTTTTTTTTGGAGACAGGTTCTCACTCTATTGCCCCAGCTAGAGTACAGTGGTGTCATCATAGCTCACTGTAGCCTCAGACAATCCTCCCACCTCAGTCTCCCAAGTAGCTGGGACTACAGGTGCATATCACGACACCTGGCTAATTTTTCTATTTTTTATAGAAATGACTTGCTCAGGCTGGTCTCAAACTCTTGGCCTCAAGAAATCCTCCTGCTTCAGCCTCCCAAAGTGCTAGGATTACAGGCATGAGCCACCGCACTCGGCCTCACTTGTTTCCTTATATGTGCAGTAAGTTTCAGTCGTTGTTTTACACTTGTGATATATCAGTGAACAAAATAATCAAAGGGCCCTGCTCTTGTGGAATATGTAATGTATATTACCACAGGGAGAGACAGAGAGTAAAAAGTCATCAAAATATACAAATAAATTATGTCAGAAGTTGAAGACTGCTATGGAAAAAGGAAGTAGAGCCCAGAAAGGCAATTGCAAGAGCCAGGGTGAGGGCCCATGCAGCAGCCTTAACTAGGATGCCCAAGGCAGCCTCACTAAGGCAGTGGAATCCAATAAACTAGGTGAAGGAGGACAAGCCAGATGGATATTTTTGGAGAAGAGTAGAGAGAGAGAGAAGCTAGTGCAAAGGCCTTAAGGTGACAGTAATCATGACTGGTTTCCAAAGAACGGTAAGAAAGCTGGTATAGCTGGAGAGGACTGAGAAAGGAGGGCAGTGGCGGGAGCCAGAGGGCTCCAAAGAGGCCTGGGTCATGCAGCACCTGGCAGGCTGCTGGAGGGACTTTGGCTTTTAGTCCACGTGACTGGGGGAGTCATGAGAGCCACTGGAGGGTTTTTTGCTTATTTGTTTTTTTGTTTTTTTTTTACAGTGGTGGGTTTTAAAGAGAGAAAGGATCTGACGTCTGTCACTCTCATATTGAGAATAGACTCCAAGGGAGTAAGTGTGGGAGGAAGCCATCCAGGAGGCTACTGCAGGCACCTGGATGGGCACTGATCAAGGCTGGAAGCAGGACAATGGTGGCGGAGGTGGTGAGAAGCTGTTGGGTTGCATAAATTTGGAATGAAGAGTCGAGAGGGTTTGATGATGGATCAGCTATAGGGGAGTATGAGAGAAGGGTCATACCATTATAGAAACAGGAAAAAGTGCAGCTACAGCATTGGATTGAAGGGGATCAAAGGTTATTGAAAAGTCTATCACCCATCCGAGTAGAGATGTTGAGTAGACAAATGGATATGTAAGTCTGGTGTTTGCAGGAAGACGTCTAGGCTGGAAATAGAAACTCGGGAGTGATAAGCATATAGATGATATTTAATTTCATAAGAATGAATGAGGCCGCCAAGGTATTTAGTGACCATAAAGTTCAGGATGTGGTCCAAGGTGGATCCCGAGGCACTCCAGCATTAAGAGGACAGACAGTGCAGGAATTCAGCAGAGGAGAATGAAAAGGAGTGGCCACCAAGGTACACTGAAATCCAGGAGAGTGCCGTGTTCCAGAAGCCAAGGAAGAAAATAGTTTAGAAGAGGAGGAGCGATTCACTATGACAAATAATGCTGATAAGTCAAAAGATAAAGACTGAGAAATAATCACTGAATTTTGCAATGTGGTCATTGTCAGTGACCATGAAAAGAGCATATTTTTTTTTTTTTTTGGACGGATAGAGCCTAAAATCTTATTAGAGCTGGTTTAAGAAAAAAACAGAGTAAAGAAATTAGAGACAGCAAGGACAGACATCTCTTGAAGTTTTGCTGTAAAGGGGAACAAAGAAACAGGGCAGAAGCAGGAGGGAAAGGTGGTATCAATGGAATTTATATTTATTTATATCGTATGCTGATTTATGTACATTCTAGTTGAGAATGTAAATACAATCTAGCTGAGATTCAGCAATACCGAAGAGAAGGGAGAATATTATCAGAACACAGTCCCTTGGAAGGTGGAAGAGATGGAATCACAAGGAAAAGCAAGCGTAGAACAACAGATGTCTGGAGGTCGACAGAGGTGGAGGTGAGAGCCTGAGAAGTTCTCACCTTTCTGTCACTGCTTCTTTCCGGTAAGGGAAGCGCCGATAACCACTCTCGACTTGGGTGTGCCTACCCTACTGAGGAAGCATCAGCCAGTCACCCTCACTATTTACCCCAGGAGAAAACCATGGTCCTCTTTTATCTGTGGGTCTAAACAGAGTTTGTGGCTCACTAAGGCCTACCAATAGTCACTGGTGAGCCAGCCTGCCAACTCCTCGTTTCCTTAGCAGAAGCCTGCGCAGTATCCATTTACCCTCTTCCCTCATCTTCCCCTCATCCCAGGCATTTTTATAGGTACTTTCTAAATTGTAGGAGCTGTTAGGTAGAGGAGAAATGACAAATGTATAGTGAGTTTCCAAAGTCCTGGCCAAAATCTAAATTCCAATCACGTTTCACAACTAAGTTATAGGAACTTGGATAACATCTTTCAGCTCACATTGCTACATTTTCCACATGACTTTTACTCACATATTCATAGGAATAAGTCAATAATGTGCCTATCATAGCACACAATGCAAAGACACTGTGTTTCAATTATTTTTTCTCTCTCTCTTCCATGTTGTTCCTGTTCTGAATGCCATAGGGAAACAAAAGAGCATACACTGTGGATAAATAGACACATCCAGTAAGGTTTCCCTGCAAATTTGCTTATGTTCAGTTATCTTAAATATGTATACATTTATAAAATCTATTCGCCAATTTTAACTACTAGATGTCTTTCAAGGAAACCTGTATGTAAGATTTATAACAGATTAGCTTCTCAAAAATGATTTTTTGTCCCTCAAATATATTAAAGGGAGATCTTCTCTAGAGTTTTGAGGTCAGCAAGCATTGACTATTTATTTTATTTATTCATTTTTTTTTTTTTTTTTTTTTTTTTTAGAGACAGGGTCTTGCTCTGTTACCCACTCTGGAAAGCCGTGGTGCAGTGAGAGCTCACTGCAGCCTTGAACTCCTGGGCTCAAGCAATTCTCCTGCCTCAGCCTCCTAAGTAGCTAGGACTACAGGCGCATACCACCATGTCCAGCTAATAATGTTTTTTAATTTTTTTTGTAGAGACTGGGTCTTGCTATATTGCCCAGGTTGGTCTCGAACTCCTGGCCTCAAACAATCCTCCTATCTTGACCTTCCAAAATCCTGGGATTACAGGTGTGAGCTACCACGCCTGGCCCAACAGTTGACTATTTTGCATTTTTACCAGTTCAAAGATTTCTATCTGAGATGTGTGTGTATACATTACATATATATATAGAGAGAAGGTACATATGCACTTGAGCTTCAGTAAAACCTACTGTACTTAGTTTTGATTCTATACACACTGCAAACTTCACAATCATATACATTCCAAAGCTTTGGTGCTGGTTCAATAATGTATTGTGCACACAAAATATATGAAACACATAACACCAGTTGCGAGGTTTTCTTCACAGAAATGTGGAAGGACATTTCATTTTTAAAAAGTGCCTTTTGCTGTAGGGCTTCTTAAAAATCATTTTGTAGTGAAAAATTAACTACTAGTTTCTTTGATGTGCTAGTTTCACTGAAAGAATATATTACTAGAGAATGCTTATTATTTTTGTAACCATATTTCACTTAAGATCTTCCTGGGGGGAAAAAAAAAGATGTTCATTTGTTTTTGTTGTAGGTCTGGGCAAGGAGTGATAGAAAGTCTTACAGTCCAGCAATCACGGCGAGAACAAAGGGCAGGTGTCGTTTTTTATTGTGATTAGCCAGAGCTGAAATTTCTCCCTCTCTCAGAAGCTATAGTGGAATGTACAGTAATCACCCTGGCTGACTGCCCATCACACAGCTGAACAGCACACCAAAAAAAAAATAATAATATCTGGGGAGAAGGCCGCGACATGTATTTAAAATTCTCATTGTTTTTATTCTTCAACTTTGAAAGATGATTTTTTTAAGAGAAAAGAAAAAACTCACCCAGCTGTTGCCGCTATTCATATTCCAATAGCCTCCGGACTGCTCGAGGCCACCTGGCTGACTTTTGCCTTGGAGTCGGTCCAGAAAAGCATTATTTACCCTTTGAAACAATGAAAAATGTGTGTAAGTGGAAAGCTTGCTGCAGGGCTAAGAGATTTTTGAGAACCTAATGTGCTGCCTGAACTGGCGGTGGGGATTGCGTCCCCCCTTCAGCTTAGAAGAAATCTACAGAAACTTCTTTTCGCATTAACCATATGACATGCTGTTAACAGCTCTTTACTGGAGCTGGTGCCAGTCTTGGCTCAGGTCAAAGAGGGCACAAATTCTTAACTTCAGAGTTTCACGTGCACATTTCATACCAATTCTGCAAGACCCTTGGTCACCCGAGTGACTGTACCCCTCAGGGCCATGCCAGATATGAGCCTCAGAGGCCAAGGAAAGATGGAAGCTTCAGCAAGAAGCAAAACACGAAGAACCACCAAATATAGCTCTGTGGCAGTATTGTTGCATGACAGATGTCCTTTCCATGTACCCTGCACCCCACTGCCAGTCTTGCTAAAGTAAACCCCGGAAGTGAAAAGTAGAAGTGGTTGTTAAATTTATAATTAGTCATGCTAATTAGTTGTTTTATGGACTTTTCTGTGTAAATAGTACAATAGCAAGATCATGCTCTGAGTTGCCCACATATGGCCAAGTAGTGTCAGGGACTTGAAAGCTGGAGAAACAGCATCAATAGGTACTCTGTGATATCAACGCGTTATTTAGGAACTGAGGAAATAAGACTATAAGCTTCTTGGAGACAGAAACATGGTGCCTGGTGCATAGCAGGCACTCAATACACATTTGTGGAAAGAAGGGAAGGTGGCAACCAGTCACATTAGCTTCCTTGTCATCCATGAAGATTGGCAGAGGACAGTCATGGTGACTGGCTACAAGTCAATGGCTGCAGGAGATTTGGGAACTCTGAGAAAAATAAGGTCTGGGTGGCAAAGTCAAAGGCTGGAGGTTGTTCTGTCCGTCTGTACTTGCTCAGTGCTAGCTAAGATGCTAACCACATGTTGACTCAGTTGCTGTTTCTCAATAACTTCAGGTCCCATTAAGTAGTGATTATGCCTCAGCTACTACAAAAACTTCTCTCTTACCATAAAATCTACCCAAGTGCCATATTCTGCTCAGCCTGGTTCACTGCCAAGCTTGATGTTTGTCACCTTTTGTAAATCTCTCAGAATGCAGATGGAATGGTGTCTTACTGAGCTGGAGACCTGGCCATTAAGGAAGAGGAAACTGACCCCGATATCTCCCTCTGTCTTTTCTCTCTGGAGTTTCCAAAGGTATTCTGCACACCTGGAGCTGTTCTTATCTGGTCTTTCCACCCGTAACAAGGATGGCAGCCTCCCCCACCCAGCCCACCCCACATCCAAACCTCTAGAAGCCATGTTTGCTCTACCTACTAAACACATCCTGAATTCACGCCTTTCTTTCCATGGACGCCAGTCTAGTGCAAATTACCATCACCTTTCACTCCCATCCTCTGTAATCCATTCTCCACAAAACATCTTACTAAATTATAAGAGAGATCATACCTTCTTTTGCTTAAAACCCTCCCATGACTTCCTGTTGGTCTTAGAATAAAATCACCAGCTTGCAAAATCGTGTATTGTCTTGCTCTGTCTGCCTTTCCTACCTCATTGCATAGTATTCTTTTCTGCACCTACTGTTAATATAATCCAGTCAGTTGGGACTCAGGTCCGAGTTCATTCCCACTTTACAGCCTGTGCACTTATTCCTGCCCCTGACAACAGGGAGCATCTAAGCACATGCATCTGCCCCCAGTCTCTGTGTGGCTGGCTCTTCCTTGTTCTCTGATGTCACTGCTGCAGTGAAACCTTCCTTAGTCATCTGTCTCCCCCAATTGCTCCCCTAACTTCGCCTTGTGGTAGGGTCTTCACAGTACATATCACAGTACATACCACCATCTGAAGTAATCTCGCTTTTTAATTGTTGACTTTTATTTCTCTCCTCTAGACTGTAATTTCCATATGCATGGTTGGGGACCTCTTGTGCCTTGTTTATCCCTATTCCCAGTGCCTAGAACAAAACCTTCACGGAGTATGCCTTGATAATGTAATTACTGAATGAATGAATCTTCCTGGAGCGTGGTACCCACCCCGCCTGCTGTGATAGCAGCTGCACCGTGAAAACCCGAAAACTCCATCGGTGGCGAGTGGTGCATGCAAGACAGCTCACTGCTAATTGATTCATTCAAACACTTCCAAGACCCATGGCTTGTCATGAAGACAAAAGATAACGAGACTCACCTCCGAGCATCAGTTACTAACAGGATATCAGAGTGGTTGAGCTCTCCTTAGAACTTTAGGAGTGTCCTCAACTGACCTTTGTCCCCTGCAGTATGGATCAACCAGAGATAACGGGTGGGGAAAAGATTGCTTCTTTCAATGCCTATCACGCATTCAAATAGGAGGGAAAAGTGCCAGTTTATATTTTTGTGTGCTGGTTTTAGAAAGTACATACATTTTATTGCTGTCAAACTTGCACTTTAGGTTTTCTACTGAGGGTTGATTTGGATAAACACTATTATTTAGCGATGGTTCATGTTTGAATAAATCAATTCAGTTCATTCCAGTTTTCACCTCATGGCCCAGATCCTTTCAAGTCCTTGACCTCCATGCTCTGTCTTTTCTCTCTGGAGTTTCTACTTGTCTTCTCTTGCTCAAATAGTTACAGTGGGTCAGGTTCAGGTGCACTCAAGCTCATTATAGGGTCCATTAAAAAGCTTGTGAGGAATCCCACAAGCTTTCTATTATAACACTTGGGGATTGAGTTTTCTGCTATGTGAACTTCTAAATAGTAGAAAGCACATTGCCCTTTGGGCTCTAATAAAATCATGCCCCTGGAGAAAACCTAACTTAGGTCTTCCATACACATACTATATACATAGCTTGTATTGTTGCCTTGACTAAAAATGGAAATAGACATTTAATTCATCAAGAGGTTACTGAATGAGTATTCTCATATGATAACATGGGAAAGCGCATTGTAAATTTTAAGAACAATATAATTGTAAGTGGTTTTCAAAAATTAAGAATAAGGCTGGGCGCAGTGGCTCATGCCTGTAATCCTAGCACTCTGGGAGGCCAAGGCGGGAGGATTGCTCGATGTCAGGAGTTCAAGACCAGCCTGAGCAAGAGCGAGACCCCGTCTCTACTAAAAATAGAAATGATCTGGACAGCTAAAAATATATATAGAAAAAAAAA
The DNA here is from genome assembly GCA_028533085.1 of Varecia variegata. NCBI lineage: Eukaryota > Metazoa > Chordata > Mammalia > Primates > Lemuridae > Varecia > Varecia variegata. Next base: position 21,268,070 of record CM052445.1, on the reverse strand, counting down.
ATTAGCCGGGCATAGTGGCACATGTCTGTAGTCGCAGCTATTCGGGAGGCTGAGGCAGGAGGATAGCTTAAGCCCGGGAGTTTGAGGTTGCTGTGAGCTAGGCTGACACCACGGCACTCACTCTAGCCTGGGCAACAAAGCGAGACTCTGTCTCAAAAAAAAAAAAAAAATACATTTAGGGGTATAATTTGAATTCCATTACACGTATATATTGTGTAATGGTGGGGTCTGGGCTTTTGGTGTACCCACCACCCAAGTAGTGAACATTGTACCCCCTAAGTTATTTTTCATCCCTTATGCCCTCCCATGCTCCCTCCTTTTGAGTCTCCAATATCCATTATTATACCATTCTGTGTGCTCTTGAAATAGTTTAGCTCCCACTTGTAAGTGAGAACATGCAGCATTTATTTTTCTGTCCTGAGTTACTTCACTTAGAATAATGGCCTCCAGTTCCATCCATGTTGCTGCAAACGCCATGATTTCATTCTTTCTTATCACTGAGTAGTATTCCATGGTATATATAAACCACTTTCTTAATCAACTCATCAGTGGTGCCCATCAAAGATTAACTTCTTAGCAATGGGGCCTATTAATGTGACACATCACTATCTTTCAGTCACTTACAGCCTTACAATTCAATCAATCCTTAGAAATCCAAAGAAATAACTGGCTACTACTAACAACCAATGTTATATATTAAATAAATATGGAGTTTTCTTCATTTTAAATTTATTTTTAATTATTATGGGTACATAATAGTTGTATATATTTAATCAAGTTTTTTTTAAAGGAAACCCTTTTAAAGAGAAAATAACAAAAAACAATTAAAAAGACTAATTTGTGACCTACTCTATAATAAATAGGTGGCATCCGTCCCCCATGTTACTCAACAAAATAGCCTTATAATAAAAGAGAGTTTTGCTGTTTCTTTAAATGAGAGACAACGAAATTCACATTTGACATTTTAAAATGATTTTGACTGGACCGTGGAGGCAACACAATCTAGTCAAGAGAAATACGAGCACCACCCACAGTTAGTGGCACCATCGGAACCCTGAGCTTCCAGTGAGCACTTTTTAAAGTCTCTCATTTACAAAATGAAACCACCACAACTTAAAAATGCACATTAGTGAGAGTAGGAAGGTTAAATACATAAGAGAAGCCTTTCACTTTCAAAAGAATTTGTTCCTTTAAATCATGAAAACCGAGCCCACTTGCTCAAGGCTTCTTGGGCATGGCTCTGGGTCACAGTCCTCAAATTTGCCTCAGAGTAAATCTTTTTAAAATTAAAAAAAATAAAATACAAATAAAAAAATCATGAAAACCCTTAAATTCTTCTCTGAGATACTAATGCACACCCTCAATGAACTCAAGTAACCCAAGTGTCCCCGCAGGTAAATCCTAGCATAATAGTGACAGAATAGATGGTGGTTATTAGCACGGTCCCAACCATCAACACGATGGTTTACTATGTGTTCCTAAGTCTGATAATAGGATTAAGATGAATAGTATTTACACTATTTAAAAATTTACTTAATGGCTCTATTTTAAGATTTTTTTCTCTAACATATTAGTCAATATAAAATAACTTTAATGAGTTTTGTCTGAGCTTTTGTACTCACATATAGATAAACTGACCATCTATACTAATTATCCTAGAGTGATCTGTAAATGGTAAAGCATCATCTCATATTGTGAGGCTTTGTCCCACGGAAGGCCAATTAAATATAACCTAAATAAGCACATAGCTTAAGAGCATGATTCAGTTTTTTAATGTGAGTTTATAATGCCACCTATCCAGGAAAATTGGATATTGTGTGTGCATGTACATATTTGTGTGTATACAAATACATGTAGCAGTTGGCATACCTCATACATACATCACCCCAATAACAAAGATTTGGAGGTAATATAGATTCCAAAACCATATTAAATATTATTACTGTAGTACTATCCTAAAACACTGCAAAAAGCTTTATGTTAATAGGTAATTGATTTAACCAAGAATGGTTATTTTATTAGGCAGTTATACCTCCTGTGTTCAGTTTGGTGGATTTTGGCACGCTCTTCCTCTTGCTGCTGCCGCTTAAGTTCCAGTAATTCACTCTAGGAACAATAAAAGTTTTAAAATATGGTTTCAATTAACACAGTTGCATAGAACTTCAGTCCCCATGTACCAGTACCCCACGTACCGGTACTGGTCCATGGCCTGTTAGGAACTGTTAGGAACCAGGCTGCACAGCAGGAGGTGAGCAGCAGGCAAGTGAGCAAAGATTCATCTCTATTCACAGCTGCTCCCCATCGCTGGCATCACCGCCTGAGTGCCACCTCCCCCCAACCCCAGTTCATGGAAAAATTGTCTTCCATGAAAACAGTCCCTGGTACCCAAAAGTTTGGGGACTGCTGGTATAGAAGATACCCAAATCAATTACATATCTAACCTTAGCTGGTGCAATATTTCAGCTTTAAAACTTTTAGTTGAGTATTATATGGAACTGAAATTATTTTGTTATATAAGTAGGTAGCAAAAATAATTGTGGCTTAGTCAAACAGAGTAACTGTGTGAACATAAAGTTGTTAGATTAGAAAGCCAATGTGTGGGGTCAAGATATGAGACCAACAGGTACAACATACACAGAGGAAAACAGAGTGTGAGTCAAATTCATCTATGTCTTACAAAGAAAAATCAAATTATTTCCTTTGGGAATATCACACATTACTATTTCTTGATATTTCTCTAGTATTTCTTCCCTAATAAATTCATAGAAACTTACAAATAAATGTTGGAATCAATTGTGTAGTGATAGTTCAATGAATGATGACAGACTAGACAAATACTGTGAGAAAAATCAAAATTAGATCCTTCACTCTTTTAATAAAAATAAATTTTATAGAAGTCTAAGATTTGAACCTAAAAGATGGAACTAGAAGGTTTTAAAGGAGGCATAGGTAAATTTACTTATAAACTTATAATGAAGGAAGTCCAAAAATCATAAAAGGGAACAAGACTGATAAACTTGGCAGCATTAAAAATTCAAAGCTTTCATTTGGAAAAAAATGCCATAAACAAAATCAAAAAACAGACAGTTAATAAGTATTTATGATAAACATAGCTATTTTTTTCTTTTTTGTTTGAGACAGGGTCTTATTCTGTTGCCTGGGCTAGAGTGCAATGGCGCCATCATAGGTCACTGCAATCTCAAACTCCCGGGCTCAAGCAACCCTCCTACCTCAGCTTCCCAAGTAGCTAGGACTAAAGGTGCAGGCCACTACACCCGGCTAATTTTTCTAATTTTTTTGTAGAGACAGGGGCTCGCTATATTGCTCAGGCTGGTCTCAAATTCCTGGCCTCAAGCTATCCTACTGCCTTGGCCTCCCAAAGCGCTAAAACTACAGGTGTGAGGCACCACACCTGGCCTCAATTTTCTCTCATTCATTCAACAAATATCTGAGTGCCTAATATGAGCCAGGCTTGGATCTACGTGATAGAGCCCACAATGGTGAACAAGACAGTTGAGATCCTTGCTCCTTTAGAGTTTATGTTTCTAGAGAAAGAAAATTCATAAACAAGTGAGAAAAAAATTCAATCTTAATCCTATGCAGAGGATTAAAACACACACTGATATGAGACTCATTGCCTCAGTGACTATTTTAGGTTAAGACTCAGGGATGATCTGGGGAAAATGGCTAAAGACCTCTAATAAACCAATAAGGAAAAGGCAACAGTCAAACAGAAAAAGAGCCAAAGGATAGAATGGGCAGTTAGCAGATAAACTACAGATTGCCTGCAAATTCAAAATGGTATTCTTCACCCATAGGCAAAGAAGTATGAATCAAAACAGTGAGATAAAACCTTTTTTTTATCATATTAGCACAGATCAGAAAAGTTTGACAGAATCAGATACATTCAAACACTCTGGTACAGTGTCTAAATTACTGCAAACTAATTTTGATTTTGGAGGACAATTTAGCAATAACTGTCAAGATGTAAAATGTATACATTCTTTGCAAAAGTGATCAAAGATATATATATGGATATTCACAGTTGTATTATTGAAACTATAAAAGTTCAGGAGAAAATATCAATGTATACCAATAAAGAACTAGCACAATAGAACATCTACTCAATGGACTACTATGAAACAGTTACAAAGAATAAGGTAGTTTTTTTGCAAGGTGGTTGCAGGAGGAAGCCTATGGAGAGATCTCTAACATATATTAAGTGATAAAAGATAGGTTCAGAGCAGTTTTCGTGGGACCTTTGTATAGAAATAGAATATAAATATATATATATATATAATCCATTTCAACTTTTATAGGCTGGTATATATCTTATTTAAAACATCTTTTTGGCTGGCCATGGTGGCTTACGCCTGTAATATCAGCACTTTGGGAGGCCAAGGCAGGAGGCTCACTTGAGGCCAGGAGTTCAAGACCAGCCTGGGCAACATAGTGAGATCCTACCTCTACAAAAAAAAAAAAAATAAGAAAAATTAGCCAGGTGAGGTGGTGCCCACCTATAGTCTTAGCTACTTGGGAGGCTGAGGCTGGAGGATTGCTTCAGCCAGGAGTTAGAGGCTGCAGTGAATTATGGTGATGCCACTGCACCCTAGCCTGGACAACAGAATGAGACCCTGTCTCAAAATAAAAACAAAAAAATTTTTTATGAAAAAATACACAAGCAAATGTTAACTGTAATTAACACTGGGTAGAGGCACTTGGAGGGTGGATGGGCAAGGAAAAGGAGTTTTAACATCATATACAGTTTTTATTTTTTAACCTTTGAACCATGTGTATATATTACTTCCTCATACCACCAATAGGGATTTATTATCTATGTGGGAAACCATTTGTTTCCTTACTCTTTCCTTTATTTAAAACTCCAATATATAATTTTTAATACTTAGAGATATAAAAGAGCAAAACACTACATTATGAAACTAAGAACTGTTAGGGAGGAGGAAAAGGGAAGAGAACAACATACGTCCTCCTATTGTAGAGGCAAGGACAGGGGAGAGGAGATAAAGACCAGGAGGGACATGGGGACAAGAGCTGACAAGGCATCACCATGCATGGACATCGCTCCAGATGGCTGAAGGGGAGGTGCTGGCATCACCACAGTCAGGATTATTATCCTATAACCAGCAAAGCGTATTTATTAGGGAGAGGCTGGTTCTTCTTTGGTACCAAGAAAGATAATTTCAACTAATTAATTTGTTCTGCTGAACTGACAGCCGAGGACGAGTCTGCATGTCTTATAAGCATATTCTTGGTTCATTTACTGGGTTCTCACACAGAAGTACAATATCTAGTTGGACAAATACAAAATAAGTAGCTTGTTTCAAGGACCGCACTTGGGACATTAAGAGAATCAAAATGCTCTAAGCCAGAGGGAGATGATGTGCAACATCCGAGACACTGTCAAGTCCTGTCTCACTCAATACACATTTGTTATGCACCAACCATTTTCCAGACACCTGGATTCATGCTGAAGGTACAGATACAAGGCACAGCTCCATCCTGAAGGAAATCACAGTATAATAAGAGACACAGACCCAGAAATAACCCCAATAAAAAGCAAAAAGAAATGCATTGCTAAACACAAAGTTCAAGCAACATGACATGGGAATATGGAGGAAGAGAACGCAAACGAGAGCAAAGGGTGGTCAACATTTTAAGTGTCTCCACAAAAGCTCTCTGAGGAGACCATGTCTTATTGCTGTGCTACACAACTCCCTACATTCAGACAGCGATGCATACCAAGAAGGTACTTAAGTGACATGATAAACAAAATGCCATTTTGGTAATGCCAAGACCAGAACTTCCTATAAACATTGGTCAAGTGGTGTATGGTAAATGAGGACAACACTGCAAAAGGTGCAACTGCCTATACCTGCCCTGACAGTGCTGTGCTCCCCAGGGGAGGACCACTCAGCCAGGGAGCAGCAGGATGGCACCAAGGAGCCCTGCATGGAGCCCAAACTAACAGCAAGAAGTAAAAAAGTGTCACCATTTCCAGCTAGAGGTTATAAAATCAGCTCTCTGGGCTCCAAGTTACTGGTGGTGCCCTGTTCTACCAAAGAGTCAACTATACAACAGACAGGTGTGTGCAAGGCCGGAGACTTCCGCAACCTGATGAGGTTAGCGTGAAAGGCATGCTCCAAAGCAACACTTCAGCAAAGTAATTTAAGATGAAGATGGGGTCATTTAAAAATCATGTCTGAATCCCAGTGGGGCGTGTTCTGACATGGTTCAGCTTGACTGCTTTATGTCAACATTCGAGTGCCATTGCCTGGCAGGACAGACTTCTCCCAGGAGAGGTTGTTCTCTCAGCTCAACAAGAGAAAAAGGATAGTGGAAGCAGGAGAGCTGAGGCCATGGAAGTTAAAGAACCCCTTTCCTTAGAATGTTTAATAAAGAAGAGATTTCAGGGAAGGACAAAGGTGGCCTTGGCTATCAAGGACAAGGAGAAAAGGTAGAAACTACCCCCCAAAATTAAGACTAACCAAATCAAAGGAAATAAATACTAATGGATGAAGTAGGGGAATTTAAAAATTAGCATAAATAATGTACACTCTTCTCTTGCTAGCTATTGTTAGTGGTTTTTTGTTTTGTTTTTAAAGATGGGGTCTTGTTCTGTCATCCAGGCTGGAGTGCAGTAGCATGATCATAGCTCACTGAAGCCTCCAACTCCTGGGTTCAAGTGATCCTCCTGCCTCAACCTCCAGAGTAGCTAAAACCACAGGTACATACCACCACACCTGGCTAATTTTTTTTTGTTTTCAGAGATGAGAATCTCACTATGCTGCTCAGGCTGGTCTTGAACTCCTGGCCCAAGCAATCTTCCCGGTATTGTTGATTTTTAATTTTTTAACAAACTTTTGACACATTGTCATTGTGCATATTTATGAGTATAATTTGATGTTTTGATACACATATATATTATATAATGATCAAATCAGGGTATTTGGCATGTCTATCACCTCATGCATTTATTTCTTTTTAGCGAGAACATTCAAAAGCCTCTCTTCCAGCTCTTCTTCCAGTAATATACAGTATCTTACTGCTAACCATCATCCTACTGTGCAATAGAACATCACCCACTTAATTGTAACTTTGTACTATCCAGTGTTAGTTCTATCATTCATCATAAAGATAAATGAACTTCCATCTACAATAATAGTTGAATTGAAGCTATCTCCCGCCAAAAAATATTTTCTATCAACTTTCTTCTAACTTTAAAAAAAAATTTCTCATAAAAGTTATTTATTGTGGAAAATGTAGTAAGTACACAACCTAAAAAGGAAAACATAATAATCGCTCATAAAAAAACTCCCCACCCAGAGATAAGCTCCTTTAACATGTCAGTATATTTCCTTCTTGATTTATACGCATAGATTATAACTTATCACCTTGGGTCACATTTTCAGGCTTACCATGTGCCAGGCATTAGGATAAACTCTCTATATGCTTTCTCTCATTTGATCCTAGAAACAATGCCATGAGGTAAAAAACATCAGTACTGAACATAATGAAAGCAGCTTAAAGAGATGAAGTAATTTGTGCAAAATGTAAGAAGGAAGTAGGTTTCAAAACTCATCTGCACTGTATTTTAAAATATTTTTCATTTTCATATATGTGAGCATATTCCTATGTCATTAAAATATGATAGTAATTGCTGTCCGGTATTTATTCCAAACTCTCTAAAACCTTCAAATTCTCTACCACTGAACAAATTGTTTCAAATTTTTCATTAATCTCATTTTAAAAATAAACAACCTTGTACATACATCTTATGTGTACCTCTAATTATTTCCTCCGAATAAATGTATACCTTTCAAATCTAATACTTTTAGGAAACTTCCTAAAGAACTTGAAAAGTAAAGAACTTGATGTTGCCAAAGAGCCTTTCACAGTTGATCCTCTCACCAGTAATAGTACTTGAGAGTTTGCAGTATATGTTAATAGCTACTAGTATAAGTTCTCATTGCCCCAACACACACACAAATTATTATTCCTATTTTTCCAAAGCTTCTTGTCTAATTTCATGATTATTCTCGCAGTTGAAATTTAGAAATAGTTTCTAAATTAATTCACATTTCATTGAAATTTTTATTGGAATTGCGTTAAACTCACCAATTAATTTGTGTAGAATTGTAGTTATTGAAATGTTGAGTTTGGCCACTCAAAAGCACTATTCATCTCTGCTTTATTCAAACTGACTTTTATGTATAGTAACCAAAACAGTGTGATACTGGCACAAAAACAAACACATAGACCAATGAAACAGAATAGAGAGCCCCAAAATAAAGCCATGCATATCCAGCCAACTGATTTTCAACAAAGATGCCAAGAATACACAGTGGAGAGAGGACGGTCTCTGCAATAAATAGTGTTGGGAAAATTCCACATGCAGAAGAATAAAATTAGGCCTTATCTCTTACCATATAACAAAAATCAATAAAAAATAAATGGACTAAAGATTCAAATGTAAGACCAGAAACTATGAAACTACTAGAAGAAAACATAGGGAAAAACCTCCATGACATTGATCTAGGCAAGGATTTTTTGGATAAGATCTCAAAGCACAGGCAACAAAAGCAAAAATAGACAAATGAGGTTGCATCAAACTAGAAAGTTTCTGCACAGCAGAGGAAACAAACAATAAAGACACAATCTACAGAATCAAAGAAAATATTTCCAAACCACACATCTGATAAGGAGCTAACATACTAAATATATAAGGAACTCAAACAACTCAATAGCAAGAAAATTTTTAAAATGGGCAAAAAAAGCTGAGTAGACATTTCTCAAAGGAAGGCATACAAATGGCCAACAGGTATATGAAAAAATGCTCAACATCACTAATTATCAGGGAAATTCAAATCAAAACCACAATGAGCTATCATCTCACCCCAATTATAATAGCTATTATCAAAAAGTCAAAAGATAGTAAGTGTTGGCAAGGATATGGAGAAAAGGAAACAGTTACATGATGCTGGTGCCAGTATAAAAAAAAAGTATGAAGTTCCTCAAAAAATTAAAAATGGAACTATCATATGATCCAGCAATCCCATTACTGGGTATATACCCAAAGGCAATAAAATCAGTATATTGAAAAGATATCTGCACCCCCATGTTTATTGCAGAACTATTCAAAATAGCCAAGATGTGGAATCAACCTAAGTGTCCATCAATGGATGAATGGATAAAGAAAAGTCAGTATGTACACAAAATGGAATACCATGCAGCCACCAATAAGAAGGAAATCCTGTCATTTGCAACAACATGGATGAACCTACAGGACATTATGTTAAGTAAAATAAGCCAGGCACAGAAAGGCAAATATCACATGATTTCACTTACACGAGAAATCTTAAAAAGTTGATCTCATAGAAGTAGAGAATAGAATGGTGTTTACCAGAGGCTAAGGTGGTTAGGAGGAAAGGGGGGAGTTGGAGCTCTACTGCACAGCAAGCTGCCTATAGTTAATGATGACATATTGTATTCTTGAAAACTGCAAAGAGAATAGATGTTAAGTGTTTTCACCACAAAATAAAAACTATGTGAAGTAATCCATTTTTAATTAGCTATATTAGACATTCCACAGTGTATACATACTTCAAAATTTAAAAATTGACTTTTCTGGAAACAGAAAATTTTTGTTATTTTTTAGCTATTGAACATTTTTTTTACTTATTTGCTTTTTGATGATATCTTTTTAGCCCATTATATTTTCTAATTAATTTTTGCTGGTATTTGAGAAAGTTATTGATTCTTGCATATATATTTTGTAACCAACTCTTCTATTGAGCACCATTTGTTCCAATCATTTCTTAGTTGATTCTCGTAAGTTGTACAGGCAAATAATTCCCATCCATAAACAACTTATTTTCAATATTAGAAAAGCTGCCTTTTATTTTTTGTCTTAGCAAGTTAGCTAAAACAATTCCCAAGCCTTGTTCCATGCAGTACTAACAGTTTTTTCAGTTAAAAATGAACTTTTCCATCAAACAACTTTGAGTAGCACAAGGTTAAAATTTCCAAGGTAATACTAGTTAACAAATCGTAGGGGTTGCAAACATCCTTATGTTGTTCACGGTTCTAGTATTTTACCACTGAATATCATTTTGGTTATTGGTTTAGAAGGCTATATGTATATTAAGAATTTTTTTTTTTCAAGAGATAAGGTTTCATTCTGTCACCCAGGCTGGAGTGCAGTGGTGCAATCACAGCTCACTGCAGCCTCCAACTCCAGGGCTCAAACGATCCTTCTGCCTCAGTTTCCTGAGCAGCTGGGACTACAGATGCATGCCATCATGCCTAGTCAATTTTTTTATTTTTCGTAGAGACAAGGTCGATGTTGCCCAGGATGGTCTTGAACGCCTGGGCTCTAGCAATCCTACCACCTTGTCTTCCCAAAGTACAGGGATTACAAGCAGGACCCACTGAACCTAACCTAAGAAAATCTTTACATTTCTAATTCACTGAAGTGGTTTTTTTTTTTAATTGGCAGTAGAGGTTAAAATTTATCAATACCTTTTTGTGCAACTAAAGAGATGGCCAAATGTTTTCCTCTCATGGCCTATTCCATTTCAGTGGTAAGATATAAAGAGTTACATTATATAGCTAGTCATCTTTGCATTCCTAGAATAAATCCTACTTTGTCTTGGTAAATTACTATTTAAGAGAAAAATTCCCTTAGCCAGAATTTTCTTTCAGATGTTAATGTGTCTTTACGAGATTGGTCTATCTATCAGTGTGTGTGTGTACACACATGCACAAGCACTTGCATTTTGTATATCAGGTTTTGACAATATGTAGATGATAGTGAAATAAAATTCTAGAGTGTTTCATATTTTTTAGTGCTCTGAAACAATTTCTAAAGCATAGAAAGAAAATCTGTTCCTTGAAAATTTGAATGAACTCGCCTCTAAAATTATCCAAGTTCATTCAGCCTGCTGGGGAAAGTAATTCTCAGAAAACTTTAGAAATCACTTGCATTTTCATTTGTCTTCATGTATTTTTAATTCTTTGAGTCATTTTTAGAGTTTTATATTATCCTAGAAAGTCATTCACTTAATCCAGATTTTCAATTTATTAGCACAGGATTATCTACAGTAATATAAATTTAATCTTTTCCAAATCTATGGTTCTAGCTCCTCTTTTCTAATGTTGTATATTTGCATTTTCACTAATCTCTTCTTGATTAGACTTACCATAGATTTGTTCATTTGTTGACCTTATCAAAGAACAAGCTGTTGGACTTTTTTAACAGCTGTTTCTTGAAGTTTTATTATTAATTTCTGTTATCTTAATTACTTCCTTTGGTGTCATTTATTGTTTTTGTTCTAAATTCTTGGATTGGATGCTTGATTCACTTATTTTCTTTTTTTAGTATTGAATGGATTAAAAAGTTATAATTTTCTTTCTCAGAGTACATCTCTGCATGCATTCCCCATAAGATGCACTCACTATAATTTTTGTGTGTTCTACAATAATAATTTTCTCTGTCACCCAATAGTTTAAATATGTTTAAATTTTTAGTATTTTACTTTCTAAATGACTATAAAATTAAGAACCATGCAAAATCAGTAAGTGCAATCAGCTTATTAGAGATTTTAAGAAATTCCTGAAAGGCAGAAAGAAGGCAGAATAAATTACATGGGAAAACCAATGTACAGGTTAAACTGGAGCTGAGTTTGCAGTGCTTCTGAAGGAGCTCCAGAGGAACTACTGAGGCAGTCATTAGGATGATCACTTGGAGAACTGCATTGAGAGCAGCTTGATGGTGAGCTATTTCCCCTTGCACACTTGCACTGCACAGTAGGCAGCACTGACATGGCCCACGGGGTAAACAGTGAATGGGGAAAGGGGGGCCGGGCTCAGAGAAACAGGGAAATGTCCCAGGTACCTACTGAAGATAGGAGAACAAGGGGCCACCACACCCAGAAGACAGGCTCCTGCATACCTCACTTGGCGGCATGTCCAAAGAAACACGTGAAGATAAACAAGAACAATCAGATATTTGAGAAAGAATTCCATGGAAGATAAAGATTTAAATGAAAAGAAAAAAAGTACAGTTAATATAGTAAGTAGAACACTTAAACGGTTGTATAGTTACCATCAATGTAGACATGAGAAAGAATATTGTACTTATAAAGAACACTGCTATGAAAAAGTAAATCAGCAATTCAATATATGTGCCAAATAAGCTGAATGAAAAGTTATGAAATACTTTAGTGAGCAGGATGATCTAGTTAAACTTTTCTTCCAGAATGCAATGAAAAAAAGCTAAAGAGATAGGAAGTATAAGAAAACAATGAATGGGTATAGAGAATAAATCTGGAATGTCCAAAATCCATTTGATAGATGTCCCAGAAATGGAGAGCAGACACAATGTAGGGGAAGAAACACGAAAGAAAAACAGGAAGGTAAAAGGAATACTGAAGAGAGACATACATTTTTAGATTAAAAGAGAGAACCAAAGGCTATGCAAGATTAAAAACAGAAACAGAAACATACGAGATTTCTTAGAATACAGGAAGGGAAGGGAAGGGAGAAAAAGAAAAGCAAAAGAAACAGTAAATAATGGAACAGAAAATTCAAAGAGTCAAAAAAATATAGTTAAAAATAGTAAATTAAGTAACAAGAATACAAATACATGCAGACAACACTAGTAATCATAATAAATGAGAACATATCAAATCTACTCATTAAAAGAAACTCTAAAACTAGACAAAAGGAAAACCAGTCATTTTTGTCACTAGAAATCTACTTTAAATCAAGTGATACAAAGAGGTTAAAATTAAGTGACAAAAAAGAAAGAAAATGCCACATTAAATGCTAACAAAAAACTGATAAAAATATTAGTATCAGACAAAATAGAAAGACAAAAAAGAAATCAAGCTTAAAAAAAATCATTAAATGGGAAGAGCAATATATTTTATATTGATAAAAATCTGTACTGAAAGGTAGCTTCCCCATTGGTAAAAATTGTATCATATGTCCACAGTGGAACCAATCACAGTTTAGGAGAATGGAACTCCCTTGAAAGTGTTAGACCACTTTGGGATGGAATCCCTGGGGCTGGGGTACCATTTGTCTTCTATGAAACAGGTCACGCAAAGTAGGATGGCTACCTGAAGAAAAATCAGGGTTGTAGTACAGAGGCAGACAATCAACAATATTTGATACACCAGCCTGAAGTTATCACAACACGTGATTAATTTCCTTGCAGCATTAATTACTACAAAATGATGAGTCATTATAAAATAAAAAGTATAATGTTTATTTCTTTGTCTCCTTTTAATTGTCTATCTCCTCCATTAAAATATAAATTTCAGGAGGGTTGGAACTTGTCTATGCAGTTCTTAATTGTAGCTCCTGGAACTTGCACAAGGCCGGGCACATAATAGGAACTCAATACATGCTTATTGATAGAATGAATGAATGAGTACTGCGATAGATTACTCTGAGATAGATCAACCAGAATAATATGGTTAAAAAAAAAAAAAGCCAGAAAAGGAAAGCTTTAAAGTGGTGTTAGGTAGCATTGCCGAGTTATAGGGAGATAGGGATTGCAAAAAGACCACTGAATTGTATATTCAGAAGGGAGTAAAAGCAATTTTAGTAACAGCATTTGTGAATATAAACTAGATCATAAGGAATTAAGGATAAAGTGGGTAATAAAGAAGCTGTTATAGTAAGATTACCACTGTCTTTTTTAAATTTGGTAGAAACAGAAAAAGTAATATCTCTGAGGATAGTAGAATCAAGGAAGGAGTTAGTTGGTTTATTTTAGAATTGGTAAGAGAGTCCATGCCCAGCTATTTTGCTTATCTAAAGGATCTAGAATAAAGTGGTACCTTGGAGTTAACCCCCGATCTTTCTCATCACTCTCTTCTCAGGCTGAGGAGCTTCTGGCCCTATCTGAGCCTAGTTATCAAAGGCAGGTATGACTATCACACTGAATATTGTCAGCTGCCATACCAGAATTTTACACCATTATGAGAATTTATCTTTTAAGCACTTTTCTTAGGCGGCTCTGCATTCATTACACTGATTTCTGTTGCTCAAAATATTTGGAATGCCTCACATATTTGTATACATGGGTAGTATATCTTTATGTATTATTTTATGTGTATAACAATTTTTAGGTGAATATTTAAGCCAGTTTCATAACTTTGTACACCTACTTTGGTTATTACACATTCTAGATGTGTAGGCCACTATCTGTAATCTCCCTGTCTTCCCTATCTTAGTTTGATGTTGGTCGTGTTTTGTTTTGGTGCAGATCAGAAGTTCATGCGTGCTGTGTCATCTTCAAGAATTGCTGGCACCAACTGGGCCTGACACACCGTAGCTCCCTGTGAAGCTAAGTACCATGAAAGATTTGAACAGAAGAAACCACTACCATACTCTTAAAACAAACCCAGAACTCCCCTTTTATTTTCAATGCATGTGTTCATTTTTCAGGATTTTCAAGAATTTTAGTATTTCTGTTTAGAAACTTTTCAAAATTATCTAGGACCTCAAGAAAACAACTAGCAAAAAGCAGTAGAGTCTCATAAATACCTTCTGATGTTGTTCATCCTTCATCTTTTGCAATTTTTGGTTTTCTTCCTCCTTTAGAGAATTTTTATAAGCCCAGCTTCTGGCCTGTAAAGATTATACGGGAAAAAAAAGAAAAGAAAAGAAAAGTTCACAGGAAAATATCGCCACAGCACCCCAGTCTGCCTATTATGAGACTGGTGCCGTAACTCAACCTAGGCATAAGGTAAGATCTGCACACACACTTGCTTATCAAGTGATTTACGCATATGCCTGAAGATGTCCCTTGAGATATATAAAAAGAAGCCTACTGTAAGCAAAATCATCCAGCACATTTTCTTTTTTCTTTTTTTTTTTTTTTTTTGAGACAGAGTCTCGCTTTGTTGCCCGGGCTAGAATGAGTGCCGTGGCATCAGCCTAGCAGCCTAGCTCACAGCAACCTCAAACTCCTGGGCTTAAGCAATCCTACTGCCTCAGCCTCCCGAGTAGCTGGGACTACAGGCATGCACTACCATGCCCGGCTAATTTTTTCTGTATGTATTTTTAGTTGGCCAGATAATTTCTATCTAGTTTTAGTAGAGACGGGGGTCTCACTCTTGCTCAGGCTGGTCTTGAACTCTTGACCTTGAGCGATCCACCCGCCTCGGCCTCCCAGAGTGCTAGGATTACAGGAGTGAGCTACCGCGCCCGGCCCATCCAGCACATTTTCAAGGATGATCTAAATGTTTAATTAAGCTTTAAAAATATCCCCTCAGAGATAACCAACATAGTTTATTCCTTCTAGTGGAAAGTTAAAGATATTTTCGAAAATATGCCAACTAACTGATCAGTCAATATTAAAAACAAGCACTGTCTTTAGAAGCACTGATATGTCTATGGCTCATTTATGGTATTCCTATTAAACAACTTGTCAACTGGTGATTGATACCATGTAATTCCAAGACGCATTACTTTCCAAGTCTTTGCATCCCTAATCTGTATGAAGCTTATTTCCAGCTTATTTCCGTTTCTTACAGGGAAAACAAAGTCTACACAGGAGCACATACGCCATGGGAGAGCCAGCACGTGCAGTAGAATGTCCTTTAGTCTCTCTGACCCACCACATCAGGGTTCCACACACTGGCATAGTGACCATGTATTCTGGACTTTTTGGTATTTCAAGTGTTCTGTTTATGTGTCATATATTTTCTCTCCCTCAAATTGATTTGCTGGCCCAGGCTCTGTAAGGCAGAGAGTCCAGCCTGCTACGCTAATGCTTAGGAAATCTCACTGATCTCATAAAACCACCAGCAGCATCATGGCAGCAGGCTACATATTTCAGGCCTAGTTCTCTGGACTCGTAACCTATAAAGCTTATGCAAGCTGTTTCTCCCTTTTTCTTTAATATAATTTTTCTCAAGCACTTCTTAGTTCATTCCTCCATTTCTGTCACTATAAAAACCCATATACCATCAAACAGTAAGAGCTGCTTCCCAGAAAGAGAAGCTTTCGGAATTATATCATCTACAGCCAGTATCAATTAGAATAATGGAGCTCCACGTGTTCAGAAAGCCCTTATACCCAACTCTGCCACATTAAACAGGTAGACATACATCCTACGACTTTCTCTTATTTACATGCTAAACACAAAGGCAAAGAAGGGAGGAATAGTCTTCTGAATGACCCCTTCTTTTCATATCAGAGAAGATTCGTCTCTATCACAAATGTTCTGTATAAGACCCAGGGAGGAAGGAAGGAGAGGGAGATAGCTTCTATTTAAGAGATTAAAAGGCAGAATAAAATATATAAAGCAAATATTATGACTTGAGCAAGGACCCTAAAGTCTATTTAAATACCTTCCTTTTAAACTTACCCCCTTGTTGTTCTTTTATTAGAATATGGGTCCTAGTTTTTGACTCAGGGAAAAAAATGGTTATTAGACATATAAGATGCTGGGAAGCCACCTGGCACCTTAACTATGAAAAGTTCAAAGTCACTTGTAATGCTAATGTTTGCTTACCCAGCTGTGATCCCTAGGCAGGACAGGAAGTTTCTGTTCAAAAATAATGGGGGCGGGGGGAAAGGAAATTTTTTTGATCACTAATTTTCTTAGTTCTGAATACCAGAAATTTATAAGCCACTATATTCACGTATTTTTTATCATTATTTATTTAATATATTAATGCTAAATTTTTGTCATTCAATTAAAATATACTTTATTCATCTTCCCCAAAAGTTATGCTTATAATGTATCCATTCAATAAACAACATTTAAACCTCCTATGTGCACTGTGTCAAGACACCATCCCAGACCTCATACATTTATAGCCTAGTGTGGAAGTCAGACAAGAAGATTAACAATTAAAGTACAGCGTGATAGGTATTATGATGGAGAAAGCCAAAAAAGAGGACATTTTATTAAACTGGATCATGAATACCTCCCTCATAGTGGGTGAGGCTAAGTTGTGTTTCAAAGAGTGAGCAGGCAATCAGACTAAGCAGAGGGCAGGGCGTCATATGAACAAATGAAAAATAGCAGTATATGAATTTGCTAGGGCTTCCATAACAAAGTACCACATGGACTGGTAGCTTAAAGAACAGAAATTTACTATATCATAGTTCTGGGGGCTAGAAATCCAAAATCAAGGTGTCTTCAGGGTTTGTTCCCTTGGAGGACGGGGAAGGAAGGATCTCTCCTTGGCTTGTAGATGGCCGTCTTCACCCTATATTTCTTCATATCACCTTCCCTGCATGGACACCTCTGTGTCCTAATTTCCCCATTTTATTATATAAGGCCACTTTTCCTACTGGATTTGAGCTCAAAGGACCTCATTTTATTACCTCTGTAAAGACCCTACCTCCAAATAAGGTCACATTCTGAGGTTCTGGGGGTTAGGGCTTCCACATATAATTGGTGGTGGTGGGGAGACACAATTCAACCCATGACAAACATTAACTTTTCCTTTTGACATGCTGGAGTAAAGATGTTTCTGCTCCTTTCTTCTCTCAAAAATTACCATGATCAGAGGAGAAAATAAAACGAATACAAACTCTATTTCAAATAGAAGCCCTTCACCCCCAGGTACTCTTGCCCTAAAAATGCAGGTGCTAATTCACCCAACCCCAAGAGGAAATGAAAAATGCTGTGTTCTCTGGATAAACCAAACCAGGCATCCCAAGTACAGAAGGGAGCAGTGATCAAACGCCAGGCTGAGGACAAAACAATTCTATAAAATCCTGCACCTGACCAGTGAGCCTCTCAACCCTCTTCTTTGAAATTTTCTTCTGTTCCCTACATTGCTTCCTCGGAAAAGTATAGGGTGATATATTTTTTTTTTAAGCAACAGAGAAAAAAAGGAGCTCCTGAAAATTAAAAAAATCTCCCCTGCCCTCCCCACAAGGAAACCTCAAATCAGTAAAATATTCAGGAGATAAAGTCAAGAAAATATTCCAGAAGGTAGGAAAAAAGTAGTCAAAGATAAATTAGAGGAGAAAAATGTTTAAAAGAAAAAAGTTAGAAGAGAAATGCAGGAGGCCTAGAAGTAGAATAAGAGAAATTCCATAAAGAGGAAATGAAGGGGAAATAAATCAAAGAAATAACACAAGAAAATCATCTAGAACTAGAGATGAATTTCCAAATTGAAAACGAATAAAAAAGATTCTCACACTAAGTCACATCATTGCAGAATCCCAGAAAAAGAAAAGATGTTAAAATATTTCTAGAGAAAGCAGGGAAAAGCCCTCATCTAAGGCCTAAAATTCCCATGGCCTTAGAACAAATACTCAAAGTTAGAAGAGCAAGGCCTTCAAAATTTAGAGAGAAAATTATTTCCAATTTGAAGTCATTATCAGTAAAAATGCAAGTATGAGAGCTAACTAAAGATAGTTTCAGATATGGAAAGAGCCAAACATGTTCACCTCTCATGCCTCTTCTCTTGAAAATCTACTAACAACATGCTCCGCCAAAGCAAAGAAATAAAGCAGGAAAATAGAAGAAATGAGACCCTGAAATCAGGAAATCCAACATAGGAAAGCAATAAAAGCGATTCCCAAGATGACTTTAAAACAGTGATTCTCAACCTTGACTGCACATTAGAATTACCTGGGGAGCTTTAAATCCCCCCAAAGTCCAGGCCACAGCACAGCAGGATCTCTGGGGGTGCAAACCTGGCACCAGTGATTTTTACAGTTCGCCAGGTGAATCCAGCGTGCAGAGGATGCTGAGAGCCATTGTGTTGAAGGAAGCCCCAGAACAGCAGCTGCTCAGGGTTCCGCAGGCCTAAAGAATAACCCCTGCATGTTAAAGCAGGAGGAAAGAGACATTGGGCGGGTGGGGGGATAACTATCTGACAGGCACAAAATGGAAAACTGTGTGGAAATTTGCATCAAGAGGCATTTTGTAGAACAGTCACAGAAGCTGAAGGAAGACAATCAAATATTCAAAGGGAATGAAGAAAATGCAAAAATATGTCCAAAAACTCGTAAAAGAAAACGTACCGGAGTATGCTAACTAGCTTGGTAGTAAGAAAATATGTAGTCACAATAAGGAAAGTTTGAAATACTGCATAATGCTACTAGGAGAATGAGGGGAAGAAAGGGGTTAATAAGGTCTAAAATGGATTAATCAAGAGATAGCAATACAGGTTAATATAATAGAAATGCAGAGCTAACAACGGAAACAACTAGAGGAGTGTGGTGGTCTGAATAACGGCCCCTCCCAAAGATGTCCCCATCCTAATCCCTGGAGAGTGTTTCTTTATATGGCAAAAGGGACTCTGCAGAAACCAGGGATCCTAAGATGGGGAGAGCAGCCTGGCTTGTCCAGGTGGGCCCTTTGTGATCATAGGGGTCTTCATAAGCGGAGGGCGGAAGGTCAGCGAGGGCAGAAGGTGGTGTGAGGCAGCAGCAGAGGTTGGCACGACGCAGCCACGCGCCAAGGAGCCGAGGAATGCCAGCGGCCAAGAGAAGCCGCAGCAGCAAGAAGCAGATGCCTCCTGAGACCCCAGAAGGAACCAGCCCCGCTGACACCCCAATTTGAGCATCTTAAGATTCATTTCTGATTTCTAATCTCCAGAAATGCAGGAGAATAAATTTGTGTTGTATTAAGCCACTAAATTTGTGGGAATTTCTTACAGCAGCAATGGAAACTACAAGAAGTTTAAAGTACTGGAGTGGAAGCGGGATTCAAGGGGCACATATACAATTCATATTTGACTTTTTTAAAGAATGAGCATGTGACACCTGGATAAAAATTAAAATAACCCAACTGCACTGAGTGCTCACAGTAGTGTGAGCGGATATTGCTAGAGCTATAGAGCTGTGCCCCTCAAGCCCTCATGGATTGTGTTAAATGCAGGTTCTGAGGCAGGAGGGCTGTGGGGCGCGGGGGGTGGGGCTGAGGTTGGTCTGAGTTCCTGTAAGCTCCCAAGTCACGTCCATGGACTTCACTCACAGTAGCAAAGGTTCAGACTCGAGGAGCCAGTTCTCCAGATCCTAGAGGCCTGGAGAGAGGCAGATCTAAAGAGAGAGTGAATCTGAAGGTGGGGCTGGGGGGAGAGACATAGAACAGACAGGATCTGGAAGAGAGAGGCAGAGAGCAGAAAGCGCTTTGTGCTTACTCTAAGGCATTTTTACTTCATCCTTGACCTTGAAGACAGGGAACCACTGAGTGATTTGGGGCAGTGAAACACCAGGATGAGATTTTTTTTTTTTTAAGTTGTTATTCTTTGTAGAAGTGTGGGCAGCAAACCAGAGACCAGAAACCCTTTAGTATACAACTAGAAATACTCAATGATAATGGCTGAGGAAGGTATGATGATGCCGGCACTTCTGCCTACACACATATATACACATACGCACACAGACACACACACAAGTACAGAGAACTACATCAATCCATGTGTACAAGTGAACCCTGTGAGTACCTTCTGTCTGAAGTCCTAACACAAAAAGAATTTTCTTGTAACACCCTCAAGGGATTTTCTATAGTTTTTCATAGACATAATTTTATCATTTATTAAATCCCCATCTGCCAATGGTAGATCCACATTTCAATAAGAAAACTCGGGAAAATGGCATTAGGTAGTAAAATTAAAATTGGAAAAAAAAAACCCCACAGTTAAATTCTTCCAACTCATCACAACCCATAGAGATGGGAATCACAGTGTCCACATTCTATACATTCACCACTGCTAATGTAAACTGCATGTGTCCTCTTTTGACAGAGAAGGAATGTTCTTCACAGAAGTGCAATGTACATATTTGATTTGCCTACAGCATCGGAAATGGTTCTGCAAAGCATTCTCAGAAGAATTCTATGCATATGGATTAGACAGAACGAGAAGAGTATAATATGGGTAAAAAGTCAGTTAAATATATTGAACACTGACAACTTATTAATAGTTTGGTGTCAAAATGAGAGCAGCTATTGCATGCAGTTCATAAGGAACCAGCCGGGGTCCAATCCTGCTCCATATTTTCTATTAATAGCCCTGAGGATCGTGTGACTAATGCACTAATCAACCCGCAGAATATGCAGCTCTGGGAGACATTGCTAATGCTTTGGACAACAATATTAAAATTCAGGATGATCTTGTTAAATTGAAGAAACAAGACAAAAATCAATAGAGCAGGCACACACAGTACTACCAGGTGTTTCAAATCACAGGATTCAGGGATCCCTCAAACAGAAAGCGAGACCATCCAGGTGGGCAAAAATCCAGTTGCTACAGCTATCCAACTCCTGTTCTCTTCTCCCTCCCTCACAGCCATGAGGACACCCAGACAGATGTCAGGGCTGTCATCTACATATGACTTCACTTCACTACCTACAGCTTCTCAACTCTTCCCCCAGAGCCCTGCAACAGGGCAGAGAGATAATGGATTTCAGTTAATATAAACTTGTGGAGCCCACAATGACAAATTTAGACTTTGGAACACCAAAAGAAGTAGTAAGAAAAAAACAAACAAAAAAAAAAAAAAAACAAGGAACACCTAAAGGTTTGCAGAGTATAGTGACCTTTTCCCAAGAAGTGTCATCATGTCTTCTTGACATTTTGATACATGGTCCTTAATGAGAACAGGATGGGGGAAGATAAAGATCAAGTTTGTCTAACAACTTATTTATCTGCCCACATCCTGGAAAAGCTATGACTTTCAAAAACGTAAACCCATCTTTTCTTTCAACTACAACCCTTTCCCAGGGTCGCCTTTAATGATACCTACTTTCTGGGCCCCAGTTAGGCAGTCAATAACAAAGCCCTGTGGTTTCCACCTTCTAAGCAGTTTTCTGACCTGCACTCGTGTCTCCATTCTCTCCCCTACTGTCCTAGAAGTCTTCATCACTCCTCGTGCAGCCTAACACAGAAGCCTTAGAGGCCTCTCTCTTTCTTGAGATCTATCCTTCACAATGTTACCGGTGTGATCCAGTGAAAGTATAAATCTAACCTTGAACCTTCCCTGTTTAAAAATTTTCAGTGCCTTCAGTGCTCACAGAATGAGTTCCAAGTTCTCCACTGTGGTACACAAATTTCCTCAGTGGTTTTCTACCAGGAGCACCACCAGCTTCCTGTGTGGGGCATTTCTGGATGTCTCAGTGTCTGAGAGGTGTTACTAGCATTTTGTGCCCGGGGGCCAGGATGTTAAACATCCTACAGTACCCAAGGCAACATGCACAATGAGCTGTCCTACCCGAATTGCCAGTGGTGCCACTACTGAGAAAGAGTCTTCACTCATGGCTCCTGCTTACTTCTCCGGCCTTCTAGTTCACTTTTCTACACTGCAGTTACCTAACTCTGCTTCCCCAACACAAGCCACGCTTCTTGCCTTTATACCTTCATTCTTGCTTCTGTGTCTTGATTAACTCTGATTACCTGGGATGACTCTCTTCACTTTACTAAGTCATCTTTTAAGCTTTAGCTGTGGTGTCATCTCTACCAGGAAGCATCTATGCACACACAGACAGACTTAGATGCTTCTTCCCGGCAGGGCAACGATGCCTTCTCACCGTGGTGTGCTCTGCATTCACCAGTGTGCTTTGTCACTGTTCGTACTGTCCCTCACTCTGCTACAGTCCTTCAGGGCAGAAATTGTATGCACTCAGCAGGCCTTGTACAGACCTAAGAATTTGAGGATGGATGGAGAGATGACTGACAGAGATCAAGGGTTTTTCTGAGGCTGACATTTTAGCCCAGATACCCATAATATAGGTAACAAATACAAGCAGTATTTTCCAGATCAGGCAACAGTTGAGGTCAAAGTGTGAGACCAGGCCATTTTAGGTTAGTTCCAGCATTTTATGCTGCATAAGTCACTCTGTGTCCTTAATCTTCAGTCACTAAACACCCCTTTAAAAGGTGCCGGACAGCACCCTGCATGACATTCCACTTACCCATGTCGAGGATCGTGGGTCAGGACGAGCAGTCGGACAGGCACTTCTGTTTGGCAACTCCGTGTTCAGTCTGCTCAAGAACTCAGCAGTTTTGCTATCAGGAACACAAATAGGTGTTAGTGCCTTCATAAAAATAGAAATATCATTGTTTATTGTGCCTTTGGATACTGGCCCAGACTTTGAGTGATGACTAGAAGCATCCTAGATAGAACAAAAGGTTAGGCTGAGAAAAGGTGCAGTAGAAAATCAAAACAAAATGCTATTGTGAGACTGCATTCTTGAAGAACATTAGTCTGAAAAATACAAAACTAGGTTTGTGAAAATGTGAATCTATGATTTCATTTTTTCCACTTTGTAATATCAAAATGAAAATAAATGCTCTCTCAGATTCCCCAGTATGGGGCCCTAATTTCCTATCTAAACATTTAAAGCTTGACACTCAGACTTCAGGATGGAGGTGTGGAACATTAATGCCCTACAACACCTCATTTCACACCAGTTTTACACTAAGCCCCTCCTCACCCTCTGGGGGTCTTTCTCCTCATCATCTCATCTCCTTCATGGCTCCAACTACTTTCAGGATACACAGACCTTCTAATCCAGAAACTCTTTCCCATTTATGGATCATGTACTCTTTCCCATTTATGGATTCTGAAAGCAGAAATGAACTCTTTCTCTACAGACACACACACACACACACACACACAAACACTCATATAGTTTTGCATTTGATTTAAGGGAGGCGATAAACCTCCTTCCATGGAGGTTAAAAAATATTGCTGATTCTGGGCTGCATTTCTGACATTTCTTTTCTTTTTTTTTTTTTTTTTAACAGGAATCTGAATTTCTAGAGCACTGACATTTCTTTTTACCTCCAAAAGATTGACCTAGAAATGTCCTCAGTTTAAATAAGAAAGACTTTGTTTTCCCTTAAAAATCCAAACCGCTACCCCAATTTCTCCTCTCACCTGTGTGAAGCATCGAACACAGGAATTGTTTCTTAGTCATCACCTCAAAGATTGCCCCATCCTGCCTATCCTTGATTAATTTCCATTCCTTGGTCCTTTTCTCATATAATTTGTGGGACTTTTGCCTCCTTATTCCACATTCACAACCAGATACCTCACTGAGGGCTGATTTATACTGGACCAGACTTGCGCAGCCGGCTCCCATCTGCCTCCCTCCCTCCGCCTCCCTCTAATATTTTAAGCCCAATGCTGAGATCTGACTCATCAGGTACTTAGGACACGGGCAAAGGAAACACAAAGGGTCTGGTAAGAACAAATGGCATCCGCTGGGGAAAATAATCAAAACAAGAGCTGAGAAATTAAACAGAGATGCCAACATCACTACAATTACTTAGGCAGAACATGGCATTTGAACAGGGTCAGAAGCTTGACCAGGGAAAGGCAGAGCTAAAAGTGAAGCAAGGTACGTAACCCTGAGAAACACAAGACTTCAGCAGTTGAGACGAGCAGCCTTTCCATTTGTCTTGGATTACTTATCTTGCCCGGAATAGACAAGGAGACTAATGAAGTCGCAGAGTCTGGAAGCTGCCCCACTGTCTGGGGCTTTATGAAGTCATCAGTCAAAAGTATAAAAAGAAGACAGAGTTGCCAGAAGTTTGGAGGAGATTTCTGAATATCCTTAGCAGAGTGCAGACCATGGGAGAAAGTAGTGAAAAAGAAACACCGTGATAAGGAAGGAAGGAACTTCAGACCAAGTTGACAGCAGCTCCTACGTGTGTGCCGACTGCTGCTCCTCACTGCCAGTGCCATGCACAAAGCTGGCTGGACACCAGCCTCCAGCTCTGACCCCCGTGCCAATTACCACTGCCCTACTCATGCCTCAAGATTAAATCAGGGTGAAGGGGTCTCAGGACTGCCAGAGGAACACAAGTAAGAACTTGCAGGAAATGTGGATTACTGCCAAGTCATCAACTATACAAACAAAGGAAGTCCCAAGTTACTGTGCTAACTGGTATTTTTCTACTATTAGCAT
This sequence comes from Varecia variegata, assembly GCA_028533085.1. Classification (NCBI taxonomy): domain Eukaryota; kingdom Metazoa; phylum Chordata; class Mammalia; order Primates; family Lemuridae; genus Varecia; species Varecia variegata. Next base: position 21,243,148 of record CM052445.1, on the reverse strand, counting down.
CAGTGCCCGGTATATAAAAGAATTTCCATATACTGGCTGAACTGAATTGGGGCCCCTGTAGGTAATTGTGGTTATATTTAATAAAAATAAGGTATAGAACCTCTCTGAGGGGCAAACAAAGGAAAACGTCCTTGCTGGAAGTCCAACTAGACTAAGAACCCTGGACTCTGGCACTACGAGTCACCATTTCCTTTGGGTTCCTTTGGGTTCTTCACTGTGATGCTGGTGCCTGTCAGAGGGGATGGTCCTCTTGTACTTTATCACTCTGACCCAAGCATAAAGGATTCCTTCCTTTATTCTCCACAGAACAACTGGTTAGACTGTTTTTGAAGATAAAGTTGACTCATGCCCAACTTATGGTCTTTAAGGGTCCTTGCTGCTTTTTCTTGGGGCAATTCCTATGGCTTATCCTAAAAGGGCTCTTCAGGATCATCTCACCTCAACATAATACAGTTTTGTTGTTGTTGTAGCAGAGACTGCTAAATGCTCATCAAAATGTACGTTCTCCTCTTCTTCTGGTCACACGCTTGACTACATTCCTAGCCTCCCTTGCAGCTAAGATTGGCTGTAGGATTGAGTCTCGACCAGTGGAATGTGAGAGGAAGGCATGCACACCAATTCCAGGACCAACTGATTAGAAACTTCCCAGGCATGTGCCTCCATACATTTTTCTCCTTCTGGCTATCTGGAATAGAGACACCTCCCAGGGAAGCCCTGGAAGTTGTATATTGAAGGTGGTAGAGCCTCTGTAAGATTTGGTCCTTAAATACCTGAGCAGAGGAGGCCATCTTTCAAAACTGTTCACTGATGTCTTAAATGAACAAGAAAAGAAAATATAGTACTCAAGCTGTTACGTATTTTGGGGCCTGTTTATTACAGCCATTAGCCCACCCTAATACTATAGCATAAAGTAATATATACAAGAGATCATTTCTCAATTTAGGTGATCAATTCCAAAATTACATAAGAAGAAGCCAAGAAGAGTTGAGGAAGAAATATAAAAAAAAAAAAAAAAAAAAAGAATTCTCAAGGATTTGGTTTGACTTTTTAGCCATTTCATAAGTGTTTTTTATTATTTTTTATTTCAGCATATTACAGGGGTACAAATGTTTAGGTTACGTATATTACCTTTGCCCCACCCAAGTCAGAGCTTCAAGTGTGTCCATCCCCCAGACAGTCCACACTGCACCCATTAAGTATCCCCCTCCCCTTCCCACCTGCCTGACACCCAATGAATGTTATTACTATTGATCTGATACTCACATCTAGACCTCAGTGTTATTATAAACTGATTCAGTGCTGCAGTTGAGCCTTGTTCTATTGTTGAATACAAACAGTCACACAGAACATCTATTTCACACGAGGTCATCATGCAATCCACAAATTACCAAACATCCTCTCCTCTAACTAAATGAATGGCTGCTAATTATTTACCAATTACAGCTTCATACTCATTCTAGTCTAGTCTGTCCTCCCTATAGATAAGAGTTCTTGGGATACCCAATCATAAAATTGTCCCAGGATTCCAATAGCATCCAATCCAGAGCAAGCTTGTTTCTTTAGACCTTTCCCAAAATTACCCAACTAAAGCCAAATCCTAACAATAGGTTCCAACGCTTTCTTACTGAGATACTCCATCATTCTCTATGGTATGTGTTTTCCTTCACTGCAATGAGTAATAAATACAACTCCTTCTGCTCCAGGTGTGTTCCTGGTGGGTTTTGGCTAAAGGCCATTGACAAATGTTACAAACCAGGACAGTGGTTACTGCTAGGGAAAGATGGAGGAGGAAGGAATGAAGGTCAAAGGATAACACTTCTGCAGTCTCTGTAATATTTACTTTTAAAATTTAACCAAATGTAAGTAAAATCTTAACAGTGTGACCTTAGCAGTTGATACATATTTTCTGTGTCTCTAAAATATTTCTCAGATAAAAAAAGAAAAAGCACACACACTATGATGGTTTTTACTAGGGAAGGACTTGGCAGATGCCATTCTGGATTTCACAGAACAATAGTTTCCCAAATGCCAACAGGAAGACCAGTGTGGGGCTGGCTACATGAGAATCATCAGTAGTGCTTGCTAGAAATTACTAGACTCAAGCCTTTGACTTTCTAATTCAGCATGTCTGGAGTGGGATCTGGGAATCTGTGTTTCTTAAAAGCACCCCTGGTGATCTTGAGAACTACTACGGTACTACAGATGGATATTTAATATGCATCATTATCTTAGGTCCTCATGATTCTGACTTATGAATAATTCATGCTATATAGCACATTTGGAAATAAAACCTCAGTGTGTCTTCGGGACTGTCTGTATAAGTACTAACAATGCATTCTACCTGCACTTTGTAATAGCTGCACAAACATGAACTTTGCCACCATGAGGTTTAGGTGGGTAAGTAATCATTCTCACATTCAGACATCCAGGCAACAAATAATTCCTGAGTCTCTGCTATGTGCTTAGCAATGTAGATTACAGGACAATCGAAAGAAGTGTTATTTTGCTTGAGTTAGTTTCACATAACTGGGTGTGAACAAAAGACATTCATATACCTATAAGCACTCACAGAGCCTATATAAGTAAGAAGGTGGGAGAAAATGTACTGGGATAGATATACCAGTCCCATTTAAGAGATCCCAAGAATGAGATGTATGGAACAGAACATGAATGTGAAGCAGCAACACTGGGAAAGCTAATGATCTTTTTGCTGGTGCAGTGTCTTGCCTGGATGTTGATGGCTGCTGACTGATCAGGGTGGTGGTTGCTAAAGGTTGAGTGGCTATGGCAAATTTAAAAAAATGAGATGACAATGAAGTTTGCTGCATCAATTGACTCCTCCTTTCACAAAAGCTTTCTGTGTAGCAGGCAATGCTGTTTGATAGCATTTTACCCACAGTGAACTTCTTTCAAAAGTGGAGTGTTAACATTCTCAAACTCTGCTACTGCTTTATTAACTAAGTAAGTTTAACGCTCTAAATCCTTTGTTGTTATTTCAACAATGTTCACAGCATCTTCACCAGGAATAGATTCCATCTTAAAACAAAATACTTTTTTTCTCATCCATGAAAAACAACTCCTCATCATTCCAGTTTTAGCATAAGATCACAGAAATTCAAGCAAATAAATATTCAGGCTCCACTTCTAAATCTAGTTCTCTTGCCATTTCTACCACATCTGCAGTTACTTCCTTCATTGAAATTTTGAACCCCTCAATGTCCTCCATGAGGACTGGAAACCACTTCTTCCAAACCCTGTTAATGTTGATATTTTGACCTCTTCCCATGAATCACAAATGTTCTTACTGGCATCCAGAATAGTGAACCCTTTCCAGGCAGTTTTCAATTTAGTTTTCCCAGATCCATCAGAGGAATCACTAGCTACAGCAACCTGTAGCCTTATGAAATGTATTTCTTAAATGATAAGACTTGAAAGTCAAGATTACTCCTTGATCCACAGAATGCAGAATGGACGTTGTGTTAGCAGGCATGAAAACAACACTAATCTTGTACATCTCCTTCAGAGCTCTTTAGTGTGACCAAGTGCATTGTCAAAGAGCAGTGATATTTTGAAAGGAATCTTTTTGTCCTAGCAGGTCTCAACAGTGGACTTTAAATACTTAGCAAACTATGCTATAAACAGAAGTGCTGTCATCTGGGCTTTGTCGTTCCATTTACAAAGCATGGACAGAGTAGAGTTAGCATAATTCTCAAGGGCTGTAGGATTTTTGGAATGGTAAATGAACATTTGCTTCAACTTAAAGTCACCAGCTGCATTAGTCCCTAACAAGAGAGTCAGCCTGTCCTTTGAAGCCATGAAAGTTCTAGATGGCATCTTCTTCCAGTAGAAAGCTATTTCATCTATATTGAAAATCTACTGTTTAGTGTAACCACCTTCAATTATCTTAGCTAGATCTTCTGGATAATTCGCTGCCATTTCTACATCAGTACTTGCTGCTTCACCTCGCATTTTCATGTCCTAGAGATGGCTTCTTTCCCTAAACCTCATGATCCAACCTTTGCTAGCTTCAAACTTTTCTTCTGCAGCTTCCTCAACTCTCTCAGCCTTTGTAAAAATTAAAGGGAGTTAGGGCTTTGCTCTAGATTAGGCTTTGACTTAAGGGAATATTGTGGCTCGTCTGATCTATCCAGACCACTAAAACTTTTTCCACATCAGCAAAAAGGCTATTTTGCTTTCTTATCATTCATGTGTTCACTAGAGTAGCATTTTTAATTTCCTTTAAGAATTTTTCCTTTGCATTCACAACTTGCCTTACTGCTTGGTGCAAGACGCTGAGCTCTCAGCCTATCTCAGCTTTTGACATGCCTTCCGCACTAAGCTTAACCATCTCTAGCTTTTGATTTAAATTGAGAGATGTGTGACCCTTTCTTCCTTTCACTTGAACATTTAGAGGCCATTGTAGAGTTATTAATTGGCCTAATTTCAATGTTATTGTATATTGGGGAATAGGGAAGCCTGAAGAGAGGGAGTGGGGAGTGGGAACAGCCAGTCAATGGAGTAGTCAGAACACACACAACATTTATAAATGAAGTTCACTGTCTTTTATAGGTGTGGTTTGTGGGTTGCCAAACAATCACAAGCAACATCAAAGATCGATGATCACACGTCACGGTAATAGATGCAACAATAATAAAGTTTGAAACGTCACGTAAGTTACCAAAATGTGACACAGAGGCACGAAGTGAGCATGTGCTGTTGGAAAATTGGCACCAATAGACTTGTTTGACACAGGGTTGCCACAAACCTTCAATTTGGAAAAGATGCAGTATCTGCGAAAAGCAACAAAGCAAAGTGCAATGAAACAAGGTACACCTGTACTTTCCTCTGCATCGACATCGCTGTAATCTGAGCCACCACCAGCTCTTACTGCACTACTGCAGTGACATCTTCAGTAGCTTCCCCACGTCCACTCTTACCGTCTCAAATCTATTCTCAATGCAGCAACCAGAGCGCTCATTTCTTTAAAATGAATAAAAAGCCTCTGAAAGTTCTCCCTGTGGCTTGAATAAAATCCAGACCCTGTGCCGGGGCCGGTGCAACCCATCTGACATGTCTGGCTCCTGCTTGTCTTGTCAGCTTCATGATCTCTCTTCGTTTTTGCTCATTTCAGCACAAATACACCAGCTTCCTTTCATGTTATTGAATACACTCAGCCTCGAACCTTCTTCCCTGGTTTCTCAGCATGGCTGGTTCCTTCTCATCCTTCTATCTTTAGTTCAAATGCCATTTTCATGGAGTCAGGTCTTGCCTGTCATGCTAAGAAGATCTTCCCCACCCAGTCCTGTATGCTCAATCCCTGCACCCTCTCTCTTCCACTACGTTCCTTCATAGGAAACATTATGTTATCCTACATAGTTCCTTGTCCGTTTCTTTATTATCTGAATTTCCACATTCGCTCATGGAGCCATATTTGCTCTTTTCACAACTCATGCCCAGAACCTAGTATAGTGCTTGACACACTTAGATGCTCATTGCTGAATACATGAAAGCTCCTTGCCTAATGCTAGATGTTGCCAACACATTGATACTTTTGCCAGTGTACTAAAACCTATGTTTGTGTTTCATTAATCATTACTGAGACTGAATATTTTTATTGACTCATATTTCTTCTTTTAACTGCGTGTTCAAGTATGTGGCCAATATTTTTTAGAGTTGTCTTTTTCTTATCATCTTTTAAAAGTTCTCTGTGAAATGAATCCTTTATCCAATATATTTGAGGCAAATAATTTCTCCTAGATTATCACTTCTAACTTTATTCATTGTGTCTTCTATCATAAATTTTAAAATTTGGGGGTAGTTAATTCCATGGTTTTTCTTTATGACTTCTGAGATTTGTGTATTGCTTAGAAAGGAGTTCCTACTCCCAAATTATGAAATCATCCTTCATTACATTCTATCTCTATTGATTAAATACAATTTGTCAAATTGTCCGTCCTTTTTAACACTGATTTGAAAGGATGCTTCTATCCATAGCTAAAGTCCTAAATACTAAATTTCCATATAAACATGGGCCTACTTATGGATTCAATGGATCTACTTATATGTTGATTACGATGCCAATAATACTTTGTTATTCCTCCCGGCTTTAAAGTTTTTATTCTTTAACCCCAAAGTAATTTCAGTTTGATTTTGTTTTTTTCCCAAAAGTCATCTAAGAAGTTATTTTTTTAAAAATGAATAACATTAAAATCTTATTGTTTAATTTCTAATTTTACTATATTTTACTCAAGGACTGTTGCTTTCTAGGGTTTGGGGGGGGGGTTGGAGTTTACAGAGAGTCTTTGAGGCCTCGGTCCTAGCTAATTTTGTGGTGGTTTTTAGTCAGTCTAAAGTCACTATTTATAAAGAATATGTATTTTCATATACTAGGTATGACATTTTATAACTGTCTATATAATTATGCTTAGTCATTGTTATTCAAATTATCTTTTCTTTGTGCAGTTTTTTTAATTCACTTGATCTGTTAATTTCTATGAAGAATTAGGTAAATACAAGAAAAATTTGGCAAATCCATAGTCTATATTAGAGACTTGAACAGTTTTTGTTTAGTTTTTGTCCTACGTATTTCAAATCTATGTTGATAAAGATTTACGACTCACATTTTCTTTTGGATTACATATTTTGGTCTGCATAAAATCCTTCTATCCAACAGAATAGTTTGCACTTTGAATTTAATTTGTCTCATATTACTATTGCTTCCTTTGTTAGCATCTGTGGATGTATTTTCTATGCCTTTGTTTTCAACTTCTGTTTCAGATATCCCTTGTAATAGCATAGAGCTAGATTTGTATTTTTTATGCAATCCAAGAGCTTTTCTTTTAATAAGAAAATTTGGTCTATATACCTTTTTTGTGAATGCTGAGTTATTGGATTTAATATTTTGCTTTTTATATTTTATTGTTAAAATTCCACCTTCTTTTCCGGCTTTTATTGTAATGATCAAATTTTCATTTATTATATTGTTTTTCATACGTTTTTGTGTTGTAGATCTTATTTGTACATATAATTAATATGTATAAACATAACATATTTTTCTATCAATACCTGAAATTTATAAGCATTCACTTATAGAACAAAACAAAAAAATATGTATTGTAGTTCATATCCCTCTTCCTTGTGATTCTTCTGGTGCTAAAATCCTCCATCATTTTAATTAGATCCTAGTGATCTAATGAAAAAAATCAAGCACACTGTCTTCTTTGTTCATGATTGTTCTGGTATCATATCTTTTTCTTGGATTTATTATTTTTTTGGCTAAAGTTCATTTTTGTGTAATTTTTTCCAATAAGGGTCTTTGAACTCATGTAGAAATGATAAAGTTGGCTGTGGGGTAGCATGTCTCCAGGAAGGGGGCCACATATTCCCCCAGGTATGGTAGGTTTACCAGGAACACTTTCCAGGCCCCAGGGCCTTCAAGGTGAATCTCATATGTCAAAAAGAGGTTCTCAGGCTCTTGGGGCCTGAGAGGCTCCCTTCCTCTTACTTCTTCCTCTGCTGTCCTTATTGGAGTTAATCACACTATGTTCTGGGTCTCATTTGCTAGATCTCTTATGTGGGTTGTATGGACTAATAAGTCAGCAGCTATTGCTACCCCAACTCCATGCTACACATGAGGAAACAGGGGCTCCAAGAGGTTCAATAATGTTCTTCAACTAGTAAGGAGAAAGGTTGCAGTTTGAACCCAGGCAGTCTAACCCCAGAGCCCCTTGCCCTTCCAAGAAGGGAACATTGATGGTACTAGGTTCCAGCTATGAGATAATTAAGTGGAACTATTTTGTAAGGAAGGCAAGAGTCAACTTTTATCTTTCACCAATTATTAAGTACATACTGCGAAAGTTAAAAGCTGGCCTGGCACTTACAACTAGGCCTTGGTGTTCTCCTGTTGAAAGTAAACAATTTCATGCAATATCAATGTCAGAAGAGGTCACTCTGTGACTATAATGAATCATGACTTATCTTGCTTCCTGATAACATCCAATCCAGAGCAAAGACCTGCTTCCTTAAGCCCCTGCTTCCTTATCACCTGACAGAGGCCCAAATGCAATAGGCCCTTTCTGACATCTTACTAAGGCAGCCCATGGCTCTCCATGGTGTGGCTAAGGAGTTTGGAATTCATCTCATAGGCAACAGGAATAGAAAATAATCAAATCTTTTGGAGTAGGGGAGTGACAACACCAAAGCTATGTTTCTGAAAACTAAACCTGACAAAACACGTAAGACACTCATAAGAGACGGGTGGCAAAGATGGTAACGAAGCCATTGCAGTAGTACGGGGACAACCAGGAATCACAGAAGACACAGGCGATAACTCAGGTGACATGTGATAAACACTGACATGAGAGTGGTTGCAGAGGAAATGAAAATGTGTTAAAACACAATAGGATATCTGCAGGAAGAATGGACAGTGGTTGGAAATTTTGACATGGTCTTAACCGTCAACATGATTTCATATTCAGTAGGCAGGAATCCCCTCAGACTAGATTTTTCATAACCTGTTCAGTCTTATTCTGAACAAGACAGATTTGGGATTTTTGCATCCAAAAGTTCGCTTTATTAGCCTAAGATAGAAAGTTATGAATAGGATGACTTTCTATTCACCTTACCTGAATGATAAAATTCAAGGTTGGATTTAAGCCTACCATATGGATAAGGGATCAATTTGGTCCTTAAGTGTCTTCTGGAAGCGCCCGTGAAGGGCATTAGAAGTTTTGTGAGCATATTGGAAGGCAAACTTGGAGCCTAAGTGTGCATATTCAGCAGTCCTGCCTGGATTCTCAGCGCTAGGAAACTAAAATAGATGAAGATGTGCCCCCTAGGAACGAATCACACATCATCCAAACGCAAGGAAAAGAGATGCATGGTTCTGATGGCAGAAATGAAGGAAACTTCCCAATATTACAAGCGACAGGCAGAGCTCAAGGTGGTGCATGGCAAATTAGAAATGCCTTGTTTGAAATGGGCTTCATTCCAAGAGCTTTTCTAACAGGTTTTCAGAACTCAGCCTTTTTTCTCCCTAGAAACAATGTTGGAAACTGTAGTTAAGAATGCAGAGAGCAGTCAGGAGAGGTCGTAAAAGCCCGTCTATCCTACAGTAAGTTTGGTTATGGTAATAACCCAGTGGTGGGCCTGGGAAGATGATGTCATTCATGTATGCTGATTAGAGAGATAGCAGACGTATTTTCTAAGCTTTTCATTTGCCTACTCTAGGCAAAATTAGATCTTGGTAGGAAGAAGCAGAAGTCAACTTTGCGCAAGTTGTTTTTCTCTGAGCTGACCTACACTCTCCAATCTTCCTCTCCACAGGTACCCCGTGTGTCTGTAATGCCCACCACCTCCACCCTACTCAGATATTCTTGACCTTCATAGTATGCCATGCCTCTAAATTACCTATTTTCCCTAACCCCTAGATATACATGTCTAAAAATAGAGTCACTTATGAGTCACTTATAGAGTGACTCAGCCTACGGTAAAATTACTGACCCCTCAAAGTAATAAACATTTGTATGGTAGAAAACACCTGCTGTGGCCAGACAGCCCTGAGACATGTCTAAAAAGTAAAGCCAAAAGACAGCTGAGATAATGACTACAGCCACTCCTACAGAAGACCATAAAAACCACAAAAAAAAACTAACCATGGCCAAAAAGGGCCTACAAAAACTCTACCCATGAAACTATAAGGCCTCTTTTCCATCAGACAATGACCACTAAAAGCTCTCCTAAGAAAAAAACAGCAACCATCCCCCGCCTTGACCCACCGTTGGTTGGGGTTCCAAGAAAAAACTAGATTAAAAAAAAAAAAAAGCAAAATCTCATAACAGTAAGAGTGGATTAAAAAAAAGCAAAGAAAAAACAGACCTGTCAGTTCAGTCAGTGTACTAGTCTCCCAAACTATTCACTGTAGTTTGTTCCTCCCTCTCTTATTACTAACTGTAGGTATTAAATATATTTCCATAATTATTGGTGTATAAAAATCTCACAATAAGCGTAGTGCCTCATGCCTGTAACCCTAGCACTTTGGGAGGCCGAGGCAGGAAGATTGCTTGATGCCAGGAGTTCGAGACCAGCCTAAGCAACATGGCAAGCCACCATCTCTATAAAAAATAAGAAAAATTAGCTGGGCGTGGTGGTGGTGCGCACCTGTAGTCCCTGCTACTTAGGAGACTAAGCCAGGAGGATTGCTTGGGCCCAGGAGTTGAAGGTTGCTGTGAGCTATAATTGTGCCAGTGCACTCGAGCCTAGGCTATTAGAGTGAGACCACGTCTTCAAAAAAGAAAAAAAAATCTAACAATGAACCATAATTTCATAAACATTTAATTAACTATCAAGTCATTATAAAACCTCCCAGCCCCCCCTGGTCAAAATTAACACAAGTAGACTAATTTAAACCTAACATGAGACCCTCAAAATCTCAAGGCCTTTGGCTGCATCACTTAATGTCTCTATGACTTTGGAAAATTTTAATAGCCCAAGGCTTTACCTATAATAATGGAGATGGTACAGCCCCAATAGGGTTGATCTGAAAATTAAGGAAAAATTCTGGAAAAAAAGTGTATATAATATGCCTAATACTGTGCCTGATAATCCACAGTTTCAAAATTACATAACAGCTTTTTAATTCGAGCAAAAGAACCAAGAACTTTGTACTTTTAAAATTATATAAATGTGTAATCTATTACATTAAATTGTTATTAGGTATGAATTAAAATTTTAAAAATATAGCCAATTCTTATATCTCCAGAAAATTCCTAAAAAGAACATTTTTTCCTAACATCTGCATACAAAATGCATCTGTTCTTACTCCCATCCTATGCTAGACCCCCTCACTGGTTAAATAGGCTCACAATTCAAATCTGTCTCAATACTCATCCAAAAAACACACAATTCTAAAGATGACTACATTCCCCCCAAATAAATTACCATTTAAAATTTAAAATGCCGAGGTGTATTTTACCCAATGTTTTAAATAACCTAAATCACACCATCCTATTTTTTCCAAAAAAGTTTTCTTAACTGTTACTTCAGATCTTTCATCCATCAGTAATAACAAGTAATAGAAAAGGCCACCCTGGAAAGTATCCCATTTGAATTTTTATAAGTTGGTTAATAATTACAAAGACTAAAAAAGATGGTGAAAACGACACCAAGGTTAAATGCCCATTTCTACCCTCTGCTTTCAGGCTCAAGAATCCCAGAACTAATTCGAAATTGTGAAATTGGAGTCTGTCCCCAGCCAGAGTAGCAGACTTAATGCACCATTAATCTGTTCTGCTATCAGCTGCCCATTGAAATAGTCACAGTCGTTCGATTTTTAAGGAAAAGACAGTGCTGCAAAAGTACATTCCAGAGGTCTTTTCATAAAACCATCCTGTGTGCTCCATCTGCATGTGCAATCTGCTTGTGTATTTTCAGCCAGCTTGCATGGGCAGATTAATGCGTACAATTAGAAAGCAACCTCACAGGCATTCAATAAACTGCCTTCATTATTACACTCAGGAGAGTCCCTTTGGATGTCAATAAAAGCCTAGTTTTCTGCCTGTTAGCTAAATAATTGACAACACTAAAAATAATCAGAAGCAAATGAACGAAGTCAGGAACAAGGTGTTAAGAAAGAGCACATTAAGATTCTCCTGGTGGTGTCCCAGGTTGCTATCATGGGCTGTTTCTCCAGCCACTTGGATTTACTGTCTGCTCAAGTCCATGGCTGCCCTTCTCTACAGAAAACAAAAAACATCGTTCCTGGTCTGCTATTTGAACCCAAAACCACAGCACCCTGCAACTAGCAAGGTATTGACTAGTTTCAAAGAATTTCTTATTTATGTTTATATTTTGTGTTCCTTTGTTTGACAGCTTCGAGAGAATCTAATTTGGGAGATCTGGGGGTAGGCAGTCTGGTTGATCTGGTGAAATCTTTGCACTGTTAAAATCCTAACAGCTTTCCTAGACATTTTTTCCACCATAAAGTCAGTCTAAGAAAGTGTGATAAACATTTGTTATATAGAGATCTGTCTTTTCTAAGAAGTCCCTTTCATATTTCTAGCTATATAATGGTCATTCATTTCATGAGCTATTGGTCTGTTAATTTCAAAAGTAATTCATACAATACTCTTTAAAAAAAAGAATCTGACACACATATCTCTTCATGTGTTTCTCAATAGGCTTTAAAAGTCAATTTGATCTTTAGCCAACTTCTCTTTTTCCTGGTTAACTGGGACTTTCACGATAAGCAGAAGAAAGAGAGTGAAATGTGCATGTAATTGAATTCAATTCCACTGACAGGGCTCCTGGTGGCTGAGGACAAACGGGTTTCTTATTCTTTATAGAAAAAGGGTGATTGATCTTTTGTATTTAGTAAAACACAAATTCAAGAAGCTGGAAGATGATGATGGGAACAAGATTGGGCAGCACAACCTCTCGTCTTTTAAAACTCCAAGAATCTCTCATCCTTCACCTTGCCAGGTTTAGAACTTGCCAGACAATGAACCTGTTCAACTTCCCAGTCCCATACCTAAGACCCCTCACTGGTAAGTAGGGCTTCCCTCCTCCAGTGTAAAACTCGTATGCCACAGGACATTGGCTCTTCTTGGTGACTCCAAGCTACTAGTGCCCCCAGCCTAGCCCTTACCTCCCACAACTCTTCAGGCTGAGCCTAGAAATAAATTCTCATCCATTCCCTACCCATGAAGGGAGGAGGCAATAACGCATTAACACCTTTAATCTAGTATCTCCCTCCTGCGATCTCTCTCCTCAAGACAGTCCATGTATCTGGGTATTTAGCTTCCCACCAGCTTCCTCACCTCCATGCCTGCTTTAAAAGAAGAGTAGAGAGAGACAGGCTATGGATTCTGTCACTAAAATGAGAGTGATGCTTGTTTTAGTTATGAAAGATGACATCACTCATCAACACATCCATCCTACCCCAACCCATCTTCTGGCCTGGGTAGCAGAGGCCAAGTACCTTTACTAAGGAGCAAAGTAGAGGGTTGAGAAACTTCTTTTCCATTCCTGCTTCTGAGTCTTAAATCAAGAAGGAGCTACTTATTATAGAGGAAGGGTCATTTCAGTGGTATGAGAAACCAGAGGATTCTGTGCGTAGAGGAGGGACGTGCTCCAGGGTGTCATACACATGCTTACCCCCACATCTGAGTGATCTTAAACTCTGTAAGTGAGAGACAACATGGAGCGAGAGAACAGGAGGCAGTCGGCGAACATTCTATATGAAAGTGGGAGACCAAGTACTAGTTCTGGCGGGAACAGAAATCTGAATACAGTCTCTATAAAAGTTGTACAATGCCATTCAACTAAGACCTCTGTAAAAAGTATCATTTCAAATCCTTATGTCATTTACACAAGACATTTCCTTTAATTCTTACAAATGGTCTGTGAGATAGATATTATCATCCCTATTTTAAAAATTAAAAATAATACTCATATTCAAACAGGTGTTCTAGGGAGCTAAGACTTTGAACATAGATCTGCTTGGTCTAATTCTACCACATTTAGAATTAATGTAGGGCCAGAAATATTTTACTTTGGTTTTGTCTCCTTTCATTCAGTGTGCAGGTAACCTAGCTACCAAGAGTTAGGACATGAGTTTATCTTTAAAGCCTAGAAGTAGATTATCTACACTACGAAGCACATAGTAGTTGTCACACCCATATTAGCTGCTGCTATTCACAAATCACACTGGAAAAATTACCTAGGTGTATGTATGACCAATTTTGTCAATAAGTGCTAAATGACTTCCCAATTCTTGTCTAGAAAAAAACACAAGCATGTAACAGTCCTCAGTCCATTAGATAAATCCCTAGTTAGTTTAGACTCTGTTGGGTACTTCATCTCAAACACCTTCCTCTTTCTATTCATGTCTTGGAAGTCGACATAATCATAAGTACCTTGGATCACCAAAGAATCAAACCCTCCAACTTATTTACAATGGGGAATTCCTCAAACTTAGCAGTATTATTGCTAATCAATTGACTACTAAAGAATCCTTTGGTTAGTATAGGTATCTCCAACCTTAGACCCTCACTTACATAATAACACAGTTCAATTACATAATTACTAAAAAAGCCAATAATCCAATACCAGATGTTTTGAAAAGTTACCATCACCCAAATTTAAAAGGTATATGAACACTATGCCTATAAAGATACAAAGTTCTGAAAATATAAACTTACTATTGCTGATGCTCTCTAAATGCTTCTCTTCTGAGGTTTTCTTGAAGTCTTCTTTTCTCCTCCAGTTTATTGCTCTGAAATTGCAAATATCAAAATGTCACCTGTTGGCTGGCTGCAGTGGCTCATGCCTGTAATCCTAGAACTTTGGGAGGCTGAGGTGGAAGGATCACTTGAGGTCAGGAGTTCAAGACCTGCCTGGGCAATATAGCAAAACCCTGTCTCAGTTATTATTTAAATATAAGTAAAAATATCACCTATTATATTAGGGAAGCTTTAAGTGAATCATGATGTTAAAGTTACCCAAGGTCCAAAATCCTGAGGTTCAAGTGGCCTCAGCAGTCTAACATGGTACCCTGCCAGAGGTTCCAAGATGGTATTCCCTCTCTGTCCCCAAGGGCACTGCCTGGAAAGCCAGGATCCCCCAGTTCTTTCTATAGCTCCCCTCTCCTAATGTGATTGATATAATCACAGATTCAGTATTTCACATTTTTATTCTCTAGTTCAAATGATAGCAACATTTATTTTTTATAAGCAGTGCTTTCAAAATGTTTTACTGAAAACATGAAATTTCCATACCAAGTATGTTAAATTAAAATTATAATAAATGGTTAAATAGTTCATGCAAAATTTATAGATATATACACCCACATTCTACTAAAGCTTTCAGGAAAAGAATTACAATAAGCCAACCCAACTCCCTTCTGATTTAGAATCAGATACTTAAAGCTGTTGAGGGACTGAACCGCACATGTCATAAAAAGCCATCCACTTGAATAGAAAAGAGTTCTTTTTTTTTTTTTTTAATTAGCTGTTTGGAGAGCCTAGAGATAAAGAGCTTCATATTTGATATTACTGTCACCCATGGCTCTGGCATATTTTAATCCAATTTAAATAACCCGGGAACACTTGCTTCTTGCTCACCATGACATGCTGTCATTTTCTAACTTGCCTCTGAAAAACAAGTAAAGTTTCTAGACAACAAATTTAATGGGGAGTTAAAAACAAGTTCTACAACACAGGAGAAATGTGAAGCTTTAAATGAATCCAAGAGAGACTGCAAGCAGCTGCGTTTGCTTTAATAAAAAATTGGATTTGCCCAGAGGACGACCTGTGAAAAGGGAATAATAGAAATCATCACTTTCAGACCCAAACATAAGTTTGGCTCCATCTTTCAAAGGGGGAAAAAAAAAACCGTTTGTATTGTTCATTCCCATGAAAGTCTTCATTCACCCAGAACTAATTGTGAGTCCCATTTTGAAAGGCAAAATGGATGGTGATTTCACTTTCAGAGAAAACTAAAGGCAATTTACTAGCGTCAAAGAGAATCAATTATAATGCAAGCAACTAGATTATTAATGAAACACAGAATTCTAGGAAGCAAACTAATGAAAAATTGTGAAACCAAATAAACATGATGCTAATCTAGGAAAAAAAAATCCTGACTCATGAGACCAAAAGTGCTCAATTGTGATGAGTTCCCTGCATCCCAGGAGTGGGGTGTTGAGAGGCAGAGGCCAAAAGGGTGAAAGATAACAAGAAAGGAGTTACTAAAGGTCAGAAATTGAGAACACTGGTTTTCTTCTCTTCACTAATAGATTCCAACCCACAGTCACATTGTAGCTAAATTTTATTAGACAAAAGTCTGTTTATGCCTCAGCAGAAGTGATGGAGAAGTATTCTTGGTACCATGTTAGATGCTGGGACTACTGCTATGAGCAGACCAGTGCCTATCCTGGAAAATTTCAGGGTCTAGTTGGGGACATAAGATGAGACATAATGATGGCAGTATGTTAAATATGTTAGGGGACAGCAGTTTCCAAATAATGTAATACGAATACAGACAAAGCACAGAAGTGGACTATCAGGAAATGCTCTCAAAAGTTCCATAAATTCATTCAGTGCCTACTAAGTGTCAGACTCTATCCTGGGCACGAGAGCCAAAAAGTGATTCAAAACATTGGACATCTGGTTTCTAATCTAGAGTTCATGAATAAGCTGCCTGTTAGGTGTATGTTCCTTTCTATGAAGAGTGGGCTCATAGCTTTCTATATATTCCCCAGGGGGCTGATGACCAAATCAAAGGTAAAAACCGTGGATCTAATGAGAGATAGAAATTCTACATAAAGACCAATCTTAAACAAGCAAGAGTTTTCCAGGAGGAGAAAAAGGAGGTGAGGGCAGGGCTACTCCACTCCATTATATGGGCTGCTCAGTGCCCAGGGGTTCCCAGCAGAGGGGGTCAGAAAGGCTGAAATATCAAGCCGCACACCCCAGCCTGTGGCTACGTTAGCACAAAGGAGGTGTCTTTTTCTATTTCTCACAACAGTACCACCTGTCACCTGTATGAATACCCACAGAATTGACTGCCCGGGTGGAGAGCTGGTTTCTAATTTTCAAAAAGGCAATGATGGGCTAGTAGTGACCCTGGGTAGGAAAAGGGAATTCCCAGAATTTACAATGTTTTCAATATACAAAGGCACAGAGAATATGCCAGACCAGAGAACCTCAAGAAGCTCACAGGCAAAGTGAACGGGGTTTGGGGAGAGATGGGTGGAAGATAAGGCTGGGGAAGTAAGAAGAGACAATTATAAAGAACTTATATGCCAAGTAGAGAAGTGCGGACTTTATGAAGGGCAATGATAAGCCATGATGTCATTGTAAGCAGGGCAGTAAGCCCCTCCTCTGACGGCAACACGGAGGATAAGCGGCTGCAAGGGCCACAGATGCGAGAACCTGTGAGTGGTTCTCAGGGTAATCCAGGCCACAAACTATCAAAGTCCCAAATTAAGGCAGCAGGGATGGAGAAAAACAGCCTCTAAAAAAATGTAGGGGACAGAAATAATAGGTGGTGTAACTACCCGGATATCGGTTGAGTAAGAAAAGGAGGAAGGGTGTAAGATGACTATCATTTTAAGTGCCTCAGAATGAACACATGAGTTCAATTTGGAATTTATTGGATTTTGAGGTATACTTGTGGAATGTCTAGGGAGAAATACCAAGCATTCAATAAAATGTATGGTTCTGTGATTTAGAAATATGGTCTGGCCTGAAGATAGGGATTTCAGAAATCATCAGTACAAGCAATAATTAAATCCTTAAATGTGGGAGTTTTCACCTAAAGATGGGGGCACAGGCACAGAGACCGACGGACAGGGCCTGGTGAACACCCATAGTGGAAGAAAAGAACCCAGAGGAAACCCAGAGGGGTGGAATTTGAAGGACAGAGGGCTTAATATAAGCAAAGAGCTTAAATAAGCTAGGAACAGAAGTCTCCATTGGATATTTCAGTTAAGAACACCACTGGTGATCTTAGCTGGATCAGAACCAGAGAAGTACTAGAGACAAAAGCCACAGTCAGCCCACCAATGAACAAGTTAAGGAGAGGAATCAGAGAACGTATGTTCTTAAGCTAACTGAGCTCAGCATTACCTGGGGAACCTTTTTTTAAAAATAGAGATTCTTTGGTTCAGGTGATTTTTAAAGAGTCAGCGCGCAGTCTGACATTTGGGAACCAAATATGGTAGAGAAGTCTTTCACGAAGATGAACCGTGATGCTTGTGGATAGAGGAGTTGAAAGCAAAACACAATAGAGAAAATTTGTTTTTAAGATGAAAGACTTGAATATAATTATATCCTGAGAGAGAAAAACAAAACCACCACAAAGACAAGAAAGTAACAGGAGAAAAGGGAGCTTAACTGATGGAGAAGCAAGGTCCCTGAGGAAAGGAGAGGGAAGATGAGATGGTGGACACAGATGGAAGAATCGTCTTAGCAACCAGGAGAGGCACCTTATCATTCCTCCTGGGATGGAATGGGAGCGTCAACAACAGGAGACTAAAGAAACAGAAAAATAAAGATAATTAAGGTCTGATGGCCTTTACTTCCTATGAAGTAGGAGATGAGGTCATGTGCTGAAACATGAAAGATAAGAATGTCAAGTGAGCAAAGATCTTGGTAATTGGGGCTGGGCCTACAATGCAAAGGAAACAATGCTGCCATTGGGCATTTGTTAGAGACCCAGCTGAGATGAAAGCCCAGAAACATGGTGTGGCAAAAAAAAAAAAAAAAAGTGTGTTTTTTCTCCAGCAATCTCATAATCTCATTCATGTAGGTTTGGTATAATTGGACCCATCCAACTGTGTATAATAATAATACTCTCTATGCCTTCCTTACAAAAAGTTGATACAATAGAGCTCAATGAGATGATGTTAAAACATTTCTTTACATTTAAAATTAGGTTAGGGCACCTTTACTGAGTGCTTGCTAAGTGCTAGGTATTGTACTAAGGTCCTGCCAGTTCCATTATTATATTATTATTATACCCATTTTACAAATAAGGAAAGTGAAGCACAGAGAAGCAGACAGCCTCCACTCTTAGCACCACATCTGCATTTCAGAGATATCAACATTCCAACATTATGGGACTGATTAGTGAAATCCTATTGCATTTCAACCACCAAAAGCTTAATTAAGGCCGCCACCATTCATCCACAAAGAAATGCATGATATAGGAACCACGTTTCTTGGAAACACTGGTGTCCCTTGAAAGTTTTCAGAAATTGAAATGTTTCCCAGTTTATACAAACAATATTGAGGTGATTTCCTCAATGTTGAGTTTTATCCTAAAGTTATTCTTAAACCATTAGTCCTTGCTACTACTTGCTTCCTAGAAATAAGAAAGCAATTAAGTATGATTCCTTAAGCGTATGATACATATGAATCTCTGTAGGTAATATGCATAACTTATTTTCTACTGGTTAGAGTTCATATTTCACTGTACAGCATTAAAACTAATGACACTTCTCAATGTCTGCATAAAATACTGTGACTTCCAGTGCTCCAGGTGACTTTGGCAGCCATAGTTTAGTGGAAAGAGCAAAGAAAGGTGTTGGATATGACTCAGATCTCTAGCCAATTTCCTTCATTCTCTGAGGTTATGATATCCCAAGAGGTTGGGAGAATTAAATGGAAGTATTTTGAAACTATATAGCACTGTATAATGTCATTTCAAACATATGTAGATCAAAGGCAGAATAAAATGAATCCAGAAGGTAGGGAGGGTCTTTAACAAAGAGTTAGAAGATTTTCATTTTTTAGCCCATTTTGTGAGCATTATGAAAGTCTGGAGAAATCAAATTATTACTTAATTCATCAATGTGATTATGAGAGAAGTGTGGTGGAGGTTTACTCCCATAGTACTAAATTTAAACAACAGGCTTTCTCTGAGGTGTTAGGAAAACCTGTCTCCTCCTTATGCTTCAAGAACCAGTGACAAAGAAAGCACTTGCCTCTGGGGTACACTGCCTTTTTTTTTTTTTTTTAAGGAATTTATTTTATTCTAATGCTCTCATATCTTAGAGATATTATTTCTGCTTTATAGCTTTCTAGGAAGAGAGATTAATACATCATTATAAAATCATGAGTAGTATTAGTTTCTTATAGCTGCTATAACAAATTATCACAAACTTAGAATCTTAAAACACAAATTCATTCTCTTACAGCTCTGGAGGTCAGAAGTCCAGGATGGGTCTCACTGGACCCACTTGCAAGGTGTCAGCAGGGCTGCATTCCCTGGGGAGTCTCCAGGGGAAAATCTACTTCCTTGCCTTTCCAGGTTCTAGAGGTCTCCCACATTTCTTGGCTAATTGACCCTTTCTTCATCTTCAAAGCCAGCAGTGGTAGGCTGAATATTTCTCCTGCTGTCATCTATTCTTTCTCTCTCTCTTCTGCCTCCTTCTTCCAATTTTAAAGACCTTTGTGCTTACATTGGGCCCACCTGGATATGGCAGTATACACTCCCTATGTGCAGGTCAGTTGATTAGCAACCTTAATTCCATCTGTAAACTTAATCCCCCTTAATCTCCTTTGCCATGTAAAATAACATAATCCTAGGGATTAGAATGTGGACATCTTGGGCAGCAACTGGCTGCTTGGATTCTACGTGGCTCAGGGTTTCTGGGAAGCAGCAATTTGCCTAGGGCGAAGGGCGGTGTTTTGCAGGCTGATGTCTGTGTGTTTGTTTGCTGTGCACTTTAAAAAATAAGTGCTCCATAAGCACAGTCATTATCACTTCCCTTCGCCATTTTCACACTGGCAATGTGAAATATGTCACTTCTAGATAGATGGCTAATGTCCATTTTTTCTTTCATCTGACATCAGCTACTAAATAGGCTCACATTTAATATGAAAAGCCACAGGATTGTATACAACAGGAAGGGCTAGGGTCATGGTACCAGAGCAGGCCAATGAGCCAGAGAAATCAAGTCTGTGGAAGGACCAGGATGGGTCCTGCTTCTTTTGTAAAGTCATTTAAATTAATGCTCCCTAAATTTTGTGTGTACAGCAATCACCTGGGGAGCTTGTTAAAATGCAGATTGTAATTCAGTGGGTCTGAGGTGGGGCTCAAGATTCTGCGCGTCTAACAAACTCCCAGGTGAGGCCAATGCTGCTTGTTCAAGGGCCAAATTTTCAATGGGAAGGGTCTACAGATCAACTCTCTCCCCACCTCTCACTTTCCAGCAAATTTATGCCAGTAAGCACTACAGTCATCATGCTAGGAAAGGGGAAAATACTGCTTTTATTCAATGTTAAGGAAAACAGTCCCAGCCATTAACAATTATGAATAGTATACATTATTGACCCATGAAGAAATAAGCTATACATGACCCACAAGCCAGCCAATTATAGGTATTAAATGACAACTAATAAATGAGTTTAGGATAAGAGATTGTAACACAATAATTCTTCAGGGTCTGCAAGCCTCTTAATTCAGTTCCTGGTGATGATTTGATGGTTTTCTTTGTTCTGCCCGAAATGCAGACAGACTGTGTTCTGTAAGGGAGCACCTCCTCTGCTATCACAAGACCTAAGTGTGAACCTTCTTTTGAAGAAGAAAATGAGAGGGGAGAAAAAGAGATGAAGAAAAGGGTGGGGAATAGAGAAGTACAAAGAGAAAGACAGGTAAATTTTAAAAAATTATAATAAAAATCTTCTCAATGAAGGTGTAATCACTGATCATTTAGAAATGGATTGCTGAATCAAATTTTGTAAACAAAGTTCCTATACTCTTTTTTTTATACCTCCAGCATTCTATTACAGTTCCTCATTTGCAAGTCCAGTCTTATCTCCACCTCCAGAGCCTGTATCTCTACAGCAACAGGATGCTCTTGAACTTGGGAGAAGAGGTGGTGCTTACAAGACTCATTTTACAGAAATAGTTTAGAGAAGGTTGGAGAGCTGCCCAAGGTCACACAGCACTACAGACATTTTCCAAGAGAGACTAGTTTGTTCCCAGCCAGGAAGAGATCTCTTCCTCGTGAGAGAGAAAGACTAATTCTCTCACATGCTCCATAAGCCATCAGCTTTGGGCTTCATTAACTCTAACTGATTAAAACATTGATTGTTTGGGAATAAGGCTCAAATTTTTGATCAACACTTAAAATAAAAAGGAAAGGAAGGGAGGTAGGGAGGGAAAGAAAGAAAAGCAAACAGCAGGAAAAGGAATTGTGTTTCCTTGACTTATACCTGCAGCAGGTGTCATACATGGTGGTCAGTTTCATGAGTCAACCCCCAGCCCCTAAACCTCCAACACTTAAAACCTATTATAGCTTGGGAGTTTGTGGAGATTAGAAGGAAGCAGGTAGGAACAGAACAACACTACGTTCTTTCTTCTCTAGCAGATGAGCATTTTTAAGAGATTTTCCCCCCCAAACCCCAGAAAGAGTGTCAAGACTGAACATCACTTTGAGGTTTAGAATAGATCATATCACATAAGAGAGGCATGTTCACCTACATAACACTCAATCTGGAAAATTCAATGTCTGGATATAAGTATGGCAGCATACCACTGATGGCTGTTGTTACTAGTTGCTTTGCCTCCTGGACTGAAAATTCACCACTTTGATCATTTGCCTAAGAGGTGAGGCAGCTGATGACACAGAAGCATAGCTCTGGGGCTAGTCTGCCTGGACATGAATCTTAGTTCTTCTACTTACTGACCATGAGCCCTTGGGCAAGTTATCTACTCTCATTTGCAAAATTGGGTAATAAGGATAATACACACTTCATAGGATTACTGTGAGGATTAAATGAGGTGATATGTGATCAGTGTCTAGGAGGGAACCCGGCACAGAGCAAACCCTCAATAAATGTGAGCTGATCCTCCACCTGCTCACCTTCTCTCTCTGAATTGCCTTCATTTTTTGGAGTTCGGCTTCTTCAGCTTCCTTCTTGATTCTTATAGATTCTTCTCTTTTTATCTAAATTGTATTGAGATTACAGAGGACAAAAAACGGTTACCATTTTTCAGTCTGAACCTCTAGAACACAAAATTATGATGAAAGGCAAATTACAGTATTGTCGGTGCTATACCTCACCATGATTATAGGTTGTTACTTCAAGCTACTTAGATCACAGAGAATGGACAGACGATGCCTCCTGCCCATGAAACTTCTCTTTGTGTTTCTTCCCTGGTCTGTCTCTTTCTCAACTACTCTGTATCTGTCTCTCTGCTCCCTTTTCTTTCTCTCTCTCTCTCTCCGTGTGTGTGTGTTGGGGAAGGAAAGGGGAAGATAATTTTCTTGATTATAAAACTCACAGTGTTCATTGTAAAAAATCACTGGATGTCTTCAATCTTTTTTGTACTACTTCCACAACTGGCATTGGGGTAAAAACAAATCCACTTCTTGTAAATAAAACATTCCATACATAGTAGATTTAAACTACAGTTAAAACATAGTTAACCTAAACTAGATAAAAAATTCCCTTAGTTGAGGATCATGCTGACTGATAGATGACTTGCATAAGAATTCGAGGTTTTTAATCTCTAAACATCTCACTTCCCAATATCTTTGATTTTGAGAGGTGCGTTCTGCAATTGGTTTCACCGTTTTATGCTTTCAGTAAAGTTACTGTGTTATTTCATGGTTACCTGAAAGAGCTGGTACTCCAATTCCTTGCCAAAATTAAACTAAAGGAGATGGATTCTGACCTTTTGCTGGTATTTAGATTGCATCAGTTGGAGTTGTTGTTTCTGCCTGACTTCAGCCTCTGATTGGCTTCCACCTAAGGAAAAAAAAAAAGCCACGAAGGTGAAACATGAATATTAAACTGAAATGTCAGCTATCAAGGACTAATTAATACATGATAAGTCTGCAACATGAGTTTCTTTAACGTTTTAATACCTCTGGAAATAAGGTCTTATTAAAAAAAAACTACTTATGTTCTTAACAAATGGGACTCGCTTAAAAGAAAAACAGCTGGACAGAAAGATGAGGCTGTATTCCTAAAAGGACAGCTCTGCTAAGCTTTTTCAACCATGTAGGTATTAAAGTTTTCACTTAGATTGAAATCATACCTAAAGGGTCATGCAAAGCAGTAAGAAATAGTGCCTGTCTTGGAAATTCTAGAACATTCTTCCTGCTTGAATATGACCATGCCTTACCCTATAAGGATGATGACCAATGATGCTTCAATTGGTTTTCTTCTAACTCTATTGCTCTATGTTCAAACAGCAAGGCTTGAACATAGGGGGTCTTGCCACTAGACAAGTATGTAGTCTTTAAAACCCAGTTTCTAAAAATACAATGAGAATATTCTAGTTAGTAACTGATTATCAATCCATACTACTTTTTTAAGGTATTCAAGAGAAAACTATGGATGTTAGATTATTTATTTGCCTGTTTTCTCTTAAACCTAAAATAATTTGGGGCCAGAAATCCTTGCAGCCTGACAATCATCTAAGACTTGCCCTTTAGGGATTTCTCAGTGTTTATGCAAGCTTGGTGTGCGCATTATAAAGGGTCCTCTGAAATAATTCTCTGGTGCTTTGGTCACTAAAAGTGTCAGTTCTCTGAAAGATTCCCTCTCATGGAAGATGCATTAAAACAATTTGTGTTCACTGTAGTTTTTATAATTGAACTGAGAAAGACACCATAGGGACTTTTCTTCTGAGCTGCTAAAGATATAAAAGGTTTGGTTTTGGCCCTTTGATTGCCATTGTGGGGGATGGGGGAGTGTGTCTTTTGAAACAGTGAGGAATACTTTTATCTAATGGTACAGCCACTCTTTGAATTTCCTACAGTCATTCCAATACTTTAAGGCGTAGAGAAATAGAGGAGGAGTTGGGAATTAGAAGAAATAGAGAAAGCCAGATGTCTAAGCATTTGCAGGTTTTGTTCAAAACTTATCTCAAAGTTTAACACATTCTAGAATTTTCTTTTCTACCCCTAGCCCTCCCACACACACATACTTGACCATTTCTAGATACTTCATGTAATAGAAAGTTGAAATGAGAATCCTGCTCATTTTCTGCTAAGACAGTAGATACCAACTGCTCTGAATTCCAAAGGGAGGTGCCTGCAGCTCCCAAGCAGGAGCTGCAAGAAATTACTGAAAACTAGTTTGGGGAACCTTAAAGAGCAACTACTTTCAGCCTATAAAAGAGGTTGGATGGGTCAAAGGAAGGTAGAAATCTGAGGAAGGATGTCTGTCTAAATTCCATCTCCTCTGTTCGAAGGAGGAATCTCCAAGATGTTCAAAAAAGGTTTAATGAACATCGCTTGAGGACTTCAACCTGCATCCCTAAGAGAATGAGGGTCCTAGTGGACCCCCGACTAGAAAAGTTAAAACCTAAATAGAAGGCTATTATCAGCTGGCTACTCAGATGAGTCCTCAAGAAGAGGGATCTGCATTGTAAATGGCCTGTGTTCACAGAGTTTGTGAGAAGAAATGATGCACAAGTGTTTCCTGTACTTCCGGTGTGGATCTCACGAAAAAGAATGCCAATCTAAAGCCATCTTGAAGGGACTCATCCATGACGGCCACCTTGAGAACAGTGGAGCCCTACAAAGAGTTGACCAAGAGCCAACAGCGAAGCCAAACACTGCCAGCTGGAAAGTATGTTGTCTCCATCAGGGAAATCGGGTGAGAGATGGGTGACAGGAAGGGAGGGCCGCAGAAGAACTCAAAGAACCCCAGGAGGGAGAATGGGCAGTTAGCACACACCTAGGCTCAAAGGAACCAGGATCATTGCCCCATAGACTCCTGACCTCTCATCTGCTCTTCCACCCTTGACCCTGGAGGGTGCAGAATCTGGGAACAGAGGGGTCAATAGAGAAAAATCCAGCCACACTCTGTATCACCTGTTAGCTTCCTGCATGAAACAGGCCTGGGCGGGGGTAGGGGAGAAGCTTTAATCTCCATCAGTAACAGAGTATTGACCTGTACCTAGGAATGAACACTAATTAGTGAAATGAGACTGTTTTAGGCCTAGAATTAGCTGGGTAACTCTACTGTTTAAGAAAGACCAAAAAGATTTAATTTCTCACTTCATCCAAAGGGCACAGGAAAGACTAGATCCACACAGCCGGTTTGAGAGGTTGGCTAGGAAGGACTAAAGCTGTTTTCTGACTTTGCTTATTCAGCATAAAGGTGACACGAGATTAACCCTTTTCAGGGAATACAGTGGGGTGATGGTGATAATACTATTATCTATTACTTCCACTTATGAAATCATTTCCAAAGTAGCTTATTTTTACCTGGGGGTTGGGGGAATACTTCTCTAAAACTATCACAACAGTAAGTGGCTCCTGACTCAAGACATGTTTGTATTAACCAAATCTGCAGAAACTCATATTTAGTTAATACAAACTATGTCCCTCGCTTTAAGTTCTCAGCTGCTCCTAGAAGAGAAAAGAGAAGTAAAGATGTGAATGATTCCCATTAGGTGGCACCCCCTCTGAATGGTTCCAACACCGGCAAAGGCGGCTCAGACAATTCATCACACTGGCAGCACCCGCTCCCAAGGCCCAGAGGTCTCTATCTGCAGAATGAAAACACAGGTGACATTTCTCTTTATACCCACCACTGGGTCCCCCGCTCACTCTCATCTTGCTTTTGGAATTGACTCTCCATTCCTTTTGTTCACATTAACATTTAACTGCCCTGATTAATATGCTTGTGCTAAGCTTTTACTCTCGTTCTGACTAGTGCCGGGACAGGGCACGTGTGGCACCCCAGGTAAACTCTCTTCAGAGTTGATCATCTAAGAGGCTCTACGTTATTTGGCAATTAAACTATCGCTTTACTTCCACATAACCATGGCATCATACTTTTGCTACTCACAGAAAATCAGAAAAAAACAGTGTACCTGCATTAAATGTATTTCATCTGAAGCAACTCAACAACCAAACAACCTATAATGTACATTCAAAGACAGACATGTGCACAGGACTAACAGGCAATCAGTGTGCTTGCTTACCTAGCCGCCTGGGCACCAGGTGCACTGGTTTAGCTCTGTTCTGTTCCTTCCACCTCTCCAGGTTAGCCAGCTCCTGCGCAGCAACTGAGCCAGGTGAGAAATATCAAGTCATCACTTACTAGCATTAGCAAGAGGAAACTGGTCCCTTCAAAGCATACGAAACAACCATCAGAAGGCAATTAAATACCTATGAGCATAAGCAAACAAGATGTCCAGGAAAGGAAGACACCATCCAAGCCCTGAACCCCCCGGGGTCACCCTGGGCCCATCCCTGTAGCACTCTCTCTCCAAGAGTCAGCACAGAGGGTTCAAATTTGAAAACAACCTGAACTTCCATTAAAATAAAGAAGTATAGTTTTTCCTCCCATTCTAGCATTCTTAAAACTCTGTATCAAGTTAATTTTAAAGGTTTCCTATTCCAAATTTTCCTAGAAAATTTGTGCAAAACTAGAATATTCATATATCAATAAGAACTATGCACAGTCAGGTAAAAATATACGCCCAGAGAATTCTGATGCCTACATTCACGTGATTTTATTTTTTAATTGCTGTTTATTTCGAGCATCTGGGTACAAATGGGTGGAGGCCGAAAAAGGCGTCCACCTATTCACGTCATTTTAGATGTTCCCCAAGCTTACTGCAATGTGGGGAGTGAGGGCTCTGTGCCACCAGTAGGCACACCTGCCCTGGTTCCTGGCCATGCCGTCGGAAGCCCCCTCCCTGGGAAGCAGGGCTCGTTTCCCAAACGTTCACTCTGCATGACAGCAGGGGGCGCCAGAGAGATACGAGTCTGTTCCTTCAGCGACTGCCCTAATGGTCTCGTTAGATCTGATTGTTCCAAATGTCCATTGATGACTTTTATTAGGAAAAAAAGAAAAATTCTGAAACATCTCAAAAACCCATAGCACACTGAGATATTTAATATAAGTTCCTATTAGGTATTTAAATCAACAGCCTATAAGATACCAGAATGGCCGGCAGTTGTGATTGTCACATTCTACACTAACCCATGGTATCACCTGGGGGCTACCTGTCTAGGAGGAACCCTTTCACAGAGCTGCTTTTCTGTTGCACCCTTATGTCCACCATTAGTAATGAAATTAGATTTCCTATTAGTCGTCTAACAAAGGAGAGCACAGATGTTCCCACAGCTTGACTTGAACATGCCTCATAACCTCTTTGTGAACTGTATGAACTTTAGTTTTCCTCCCAACTCTACAGGATAATGCTGTAACTTTACATGGCAGCATTTATATTTACTGCACTTAAATTAAACATGCTATACACACAGTAAGTACATGAAGCACAAAAATGGGTAAGATGTGGTCCCTGCCCTCAAGGAGGTTATAATCTATTTTTTATTTATGAACTACAGAAATAAAACCAGCTGAGGGTAGACTCTGATAGTTACAGAATTAGAGTGCAGAGGCTAAAGAAAAATTGCATTGAGGAGGGATGGAGCAAATCAAGAAAGGTACAAATTATTCCATGATCTATTTGGTATATAACTTGTCTGTATTTCAAAAGTATTCATAGTGCCATAAAAATATCACCAGTCAGCCCAACTTTACAGGGATTGAGCTCACTTTAGCAGCACATACACCAGCCTTACAGGGATGGAATCAGTCTATTGGCAGTAAGTGTAATGTTGGTTAAGCACAACAGAAGTCCAGGACTTAATATCGTACCACGAGTTCTGTTACTAACATAGAGAAATGAACTTAGAAGTGTTAACCATAGAATATTTTTTTCTTGCATTACACACTGTAGGTGTTCAACAATATTTTTAAAGGTATAATTAAAACTGAAGTTTAAAAAGAAAAAAAGCTTAATGAGATTTGGTGAGTCTACATAAATCAAAAAATAAAAATACCTCATACCAAAACACACCAATTGTAAAGTAAATGAGAAACATTTTGAAATAAGTATACATACTTCTTTGTATCTGATTTCTCCGGTTCTCATTTGGTGCTATCAAAGTATATGCTCCTGTTCTAGAATGAAGAGGGGGGGGAAAACTGCATATTATTATGAGAAACTAATGCATAGAAGCCAGCAGACATCCTTTCTCCTAAAAACTGTATTTATGATCATCACCATCAAATAGGGACTGTGTACAATGATCTTAAGAGCCATGTTTGTTCTCCAGGACCTTACAATCTGTTGTCAAAGTAAAACAAATGGACATGGCCAAATATGGAAATAGAAAATAGTTTATGAAGAAACAAGTGACTGCATGGTAGACCATCCTGGTAGGGCTCCACTGTTCCTCTAGGTGGCGCTTGTGAGTAAATCCCGTTAAGATTGCTTTAGATTGGCATTCTCTCTGCCCTGTGACCCACCCTGGGAATACAGGAAACAGTGGTGCATTCTTTGTTCCCACAGAGGACAGGCCATCTGCAATGCTGCTACCTCCTCATGGTGACCCACCTGAGTAGCCAACTGGCCACAGTCTCGTGCTTTTAGGCTTTGACTTTTCTAGGCCTGGCTCCACTGGGTTTCTTATTCTCCTAGGGACACAGGTTGAGTTAAATCAACTCAGAGAAGCAAGGAGTCAACTTCAAACAGGGGGATCAGGAAAGACTTCATTTAAGCAAAAATATCCAACACTGAGATACCAGAACTTAAAATATTTTGAGGGCAGAAACTGTGCCTAAATGATGTGTATTCCAAGTTCCTGGCACAGTGCCTGGCACAAAGTAGCTGCTTGATTAATGTGGGCTGAATTGAAACAAAATGATGCCACAGACCGACTTTGTGAGTTTGTAGTGGGGGTGACTCTTTTTTGAAATGATGCATGTGGTCCCACAGAACATGAATACTTCCTAAAGCAAAAACAAAGCATGGTAACAGACTGCAGCTTGCATGGCAATACAGTTTCAGGGGAAACGCTGTAGGTAAACACAACCTGCTTATAACTGTAGGGTTTGTTGTTTTTTTTTTTAATAAAAATAAAAACCCAGATACTCTTAGAAAACTCTCTCTTCTACCTGGAATATACAATTTCAAAGGACAAATTAGCAAAGACTGAACAGTAGAGGCCCCAAGCTCTGATTAACAGAAGCCATTTCTTCCTTATCTCATTATTTTCCTAGCAGCGAGCCTTCATCCAGCTTCAAACTGGGCTTTAATTTTAGACTTGTAAATGTGAGGTGTGCAACAACCTTTGCATGCAAATGGGCCTGCTGGATGCCCAATTACCTAATGTATATCAGCAGACTTGCATGTGTAGCCTAGCATACATACAACGCCATGAATACAAAATTAGGAGGCTGCCGCTAGAAATTAATCCCTTGTCCACTGCATATGCTTTGTTCATCCTAAGAAAAATTTTTCACTCCTCCGGTGCCAGTATTTTACAGGAGCTTGGGAGCTGCAATTCTGTGGGTAGTCCCTGGAAACTTGAATACGATGCAATGGCAAACCATTCTATAGAGCCTCAAAGCTGAAACACGAGATACTAGATTTAACTGCTAATTACAAAATTGCTACACAATCTTCGACGTCTGCTAACATTGTGCTATAGAGCTTCCCACCATACCAGAGATTTGACTACACTGTAGATCAGTAGTTCTCCAACTTCATTGTGCATCCAGATCTCCTGGAGGGCTTGTAGGCAAGCTTGTTAGGGTCCAATAACTTCCATTTTTTAACGAGTCCCCAGGTGATGCTGATGTTCTTGATCTAAGTACCACACTGGGAAAACCACCGCTATAGACCAATAAAGCTATCTTAGAACATCTGGGCTAGAAGGAAACTTAGGAATTAATAAATCATTGTTAAAGACACAGAGGTTACATTGTGTGCCAAAGATCACTAGGTGAATTAAGCAACAGTGCTGAGACTCAAATCCAGTTTTGACTTCGACGAGTTAACTGCAACTAACTTTTCAACTCAATGTAGAAAGCATAAAATATGACTGTCCTTCAACTTCACCCCCTTGGATAGACTTCCAAACAATGCAACCTACTTAACTGAACACCTATTATGGACTTATTATGTTAGAGGCTTGTGGAGAGTGAGGGCAGATACCAAAGCAGATACCAACCACTTTAACAGAACGTATACTTTAGTTAGGAATGAGTCAAGGAACCACCAGAGTATAGCACAAGAATATCCAAACAAGTGTTAAAGTGGAATGATGTAAGTAGTCAGAGATCCAAGGCAGAGGAGATTTCACAGAAACTGCAGGAGTAGAAAACTGAATAGCAAGAAATAAGAACAGCATGTTGAGTCTTAAAGGACAGGATCTGAAATGGCAAAAGTGTTTCTTTGCCAGGACTTTGCTAGGAGCAGCTTCACAGAGAATTTTCCACGTCCATGGGACTCTCGTATGGAAACTTTGGAAAAGGTTTGGAAAGAAAAATCAATTGGTTTTTAAAAGACTGTATTCTACAATATCTAATCTGATTAAGTTTTTAAGTCTGACAACGACGATACTAGAACGTTCAATCTTAGGAATAGGACTGCAGTCAGTTTATGGCCAATGTGCGTAGCCTACAGGTACCCAGTACAGGAACATGAAAAGAGGCGAAAAATTAGCTCTGCAATTAGAGGTTTTTAACTGAAAGCATCTTAGCTTAAACCTTGGCAGTGGTCCCAGCTTTATGTTAGAGACTTCTTTGGCAACCTCCTTAGTAATATTTTATTGGCTGAAAATGCCAAATCTAAAACATTTGATGATATTCACAAGAAAGCATTTCCAAGTAATTCAGCTTCTATTTTTCTTACTTGCTATGGGAAGAAGAGCTTAAATCTAAGGATATGCTTTTCATTTTTTAATATCATGCGGCAGAGTGTAAAGCCTCGGTAGAGACAAATATTCGTCCCTTCTCTCTTAGCTTTCTCTTGAGATGAGTAGCAACGATAATTTATTAATGTTTTCAGCCAATTAGTTCCTACCCACAGCAAAGGCCTTTGCTGTTTTAACCTGAGTGCCTCCCCTTTCAACAGTCTGACTCTCAAATCTGCCAATCCAGACAAGCCCAACCAACCAATATTTAGTATTCTGGTCATTTCTTGATTAAGCAACATTCAAGCTACTGAAATAAATGTATATTTTTGAAAATGAGTCTCCTTAATTACTTCATTGAAATTTAATGAAACGTCTCAATTTGTAAGATTGTTTTCACTTTCTAACAGCATGCATCAGTAAGATATACTAAGGGAAGAATACGTGAAAGAATAGCACAAGACAAAGAGAAAAATTTTTTTCTGCACCATAAAAAATATATACAATAAAGATATTCAAGAAATGTTTTCCTTGTGAGGTCTCTGAGTTACACAACTGCATCTTGTGTGTGCATTCTTGCACAATTTTTATAATGTTTCATCAATGAGCACTATGAAAAAATGTTATGCTGAAGTTATGAAAAATATCTTGGCTGGTGAAAAGGATCACATAAATATATCCCCCCGTGTGTACAAACTACACCAGATGTAATTTAAATTTCTAATTAGGAACAACACTGGTTTGACTGTAAAAGAAACGTGGTCAGGAGCAACAACTCAGAAAGCAATAGAAGTTACAAACAGATAATTCCAAACAGAATAATAAACATGTAAAGTCTACAGTCCTACAAAAAAATTGGTTTGATGTTTTTGATAGCTCTCGAAAATCCCATCCTCAGATATGTATAAATTAAGAAAAAGGAGGATTCTTGGGTAACCAAAGGCATTGGATATTTATTTTTCTAGATATGGCATTCCATATTGGTTTTCGTTACACGGGCTTCAATGTAGGAATCCAAAGCTTACTGTTTTTAGTCAAATAAGGCAAAATTTTTGAGGCATTTAGGTCTCCAAAAGTTCTTTTGTAAACAGATCAAATTACCAAGCAAGACAAAAAAATGACAAGATCAAGCTAAATCACCCTTGACCCTTAAGCCTGTTACGCCACTCCTGATCAAGCACTTCACACCTTGGGTATGGAAGGGCTTATGAATTCTCTTTTGTCTCAGAACCTGCAGAGCCTAAGACATTGCACACCCAAGCAGCAGATGTGAAGCTGGTTCGTTCTTTCACCAATTCACAGCTTCTGTTAATGGGCTGAATAGACACCCAGATAAACAAACAAGCAAGAAATCATCAGGGCCTTCGTTTATAGGATGCCTTTATGAAAATTAGAAAGAGGTACAGATGCCTGAACTCACACACACACATTCCAGGATCCCACTGCCTAGTGAGACATGCAAATTTATGCAAATTAGAAAACATGCCCCTTTTTTCAGGTGGCGGTAACCCCACACTACGGCACATGGTTTGGTGTGTATCTC